>OY740796.1:54939594-55474594 GCA_963514005.1 Raja brachyura | reverse complement strand
GCGTTTCTGTCTGTTTAAGAATATTTGGACCACGACACACGTAATGTAGTTGGAATCAGGAATAGCCAAGCATTGGCACAAGGGGTCCTTGCATTCACAAGTCACGCAATCCTTGTACTCACAAATATATGAAAGTCCATGTTTCCTCATTACTTACGATTCTGGTAAGATGTTTGAGAATTTGAGCAGCTTGGGTCTAAATTAGAAAGCAGAAGTATAGGAGTAGGGAAGTAATGTTAAAATTGCACAAGGCATTGGTGAGACCAATTCTGGAGTATGGTGTACAATTTTGGTCGCCTAATTATAGGAATGATGTCAACAAAATAGAGAGAGTACAGAGGAGATTTACTAGAATGTTGCCTGGGTTCCAGCAACTAAGTTACAGAGAAAGGTTGAACAAGTTAGGTCTTTATTCTTTGGAGCGCAGAAGGTTAAGGGGGGACTTGATTGAGGTCTTTAAAATGATGAAAGGGATAGACAGAGTTGACGTGGATAAGCTTTTCCCATTGTGGGTAGGGAAAATTCAAACAAGAGGGCATGACATGAGAATTAAGGGACAGAAGTTTACGGGTAACATGAGGGGGAACTTCTTTACTCAGAGAGTGGTGGCTGTGTGGAATGATCTTCCAGCAGAAGTGGTGGAGGCAGGATCGATTTTAACATTTAAAAGTAAAGTGGATAGGTATATGGACGGGAAGGGAATGGAGGGGTATGGTCTGAGTGCGGGTAGATGGGACTAGGGGAAAATAAATGGTCGGCACGGACTGGAAGGGCCGAGAAGGCCTGTTTCCGTGCTGTAATTGTTATATGGTTATATGGTTATAAATACAAAGATAGAAACATGTTGATGACTGCCCATACCATATCTGGTTCATGTTTGGGGAGTTAAATGTGTAATGCACAGACTGGAGAGGTTTATGGGCTCTAGTAACAGATTGCTCTTCCATGGGAAACCCCTTCACATCATCAACTTTATCACCTTTCTCCCAACTTCCACAATGCCATCACATGGATATTTCTGACAACTCTCTGCCTTTTCAATCAGTAATTAAACTGTAGGCAATGAAATATTCAGATGGAAATAAATTGGCAAAAGTAGTTCGAGACAGTTCCTTGGATCAACTACGTATAGACTATTCTAGATAAATTATTCATTTATATGCAAAATTTAATGCTCTCAGGAAAAGTGATCACAATAGTCTGAAGAATTGTCTCGACCCGAAATGTCGTCTATTCCTTTCTCCAAAGATGCTGCCTCACCCACTGAGTTTCTCCAGCATTTTTGTCTACCTTCGATTTTTCCAGCTTCTGCTGTTCTTTCTTAAACAATATGACAAATTTCAAATTCAGTTTAGGTTAAAGTCTGAGAGTCTTAACTAAAACACAGGCAATTATTAAAGCCATGAAGAATATGTTGGCTGAAAAGGATTTTGAACATCGGTCAAAAGGAAAGATGGTAGATGCTAGATAGACATTTAAGCAAGGTGTCTGAAATTCATGAGAGTCAGGGGTTGGAAGTAAGTGGTGTGGTTATTACTAGGGAGAAAGTGCTTGGGAAGCTGAAAGCACTGAAGGTGGGTGGATAAGGCACCTGGAGCAGATGGACTGTGCCCTAGGGTTCTGAAATAGGTGGCTTTAGAGATTGTGGAGGCATTAATAGCGATATTTCAAGAATCACTAGAGACAGGAGACGTCCCAGATGATTATAAAATTGCCAATATTACCCCGCTGCACAAGAAGGGAGCAAAGCAGAATAGTGGGAACTATAGGCCGGTTAGTCTGACTTTGGTGGTTGGTAGAATTGAGAGTCCATTATAAAGGATGAGGTTGCGGAGTCCATAGAAGTTCACGATAAAATAGGCCAAAGTCAGCGTGGCTTTGTGAAGGGGAGGTCTTACTTGACAAATTTGCTGGAATTCTTTCCAGAAGTAAATAGCAGGACAGACAAAGGAGAGCAGATATTGTTTAATTCGATTTTCAGAAACCCTTTGATAAGGAACCATACATGAGGCTGCTCAGGAAGATGAGAACCACGGTATCAAAGGGCAGATACTTTCATGGATAGCAGGTTGGCTGGGTGGCAGAAGACAATAAAGGGGGCTTTATTGGTTGGCTGTCAGTGACTAGCGGAGTTCTGGGGTCGATGCTGAGACTGCTACTCTTCACTTGTATATTAATGATTTGGATGAATGGATTGAAGGCTTTGTGGCCATGTTTGCGGATGATACAGAAATAGGTGGAAGGGCAGGTAGTGTAGAGAAAGCAGGGACACTGCAGAAGGACTTGGACAGGTTGGGAGAGCGGGCAGAGAAGGGGCAGATGGAATATCGTGCAGCAAAGTGTGGAGTCGTGCATTTTAATAGAAGGAATAAAGGCGTAGACTATTTTCTAAATGGGGAGAGAAGCCAGAAATCAGAGGTACAAAGGGACGGGAGCTGGTGCAGGATTCCCAAAAAGTGAATCTGCAAGTCTAATCAGTAGTAAATAAAGCAAACTCAACGCTAGCATTTATTTCAAGAGGGCTTGTACACAAAAACAGGGATGTAATGCTGAGGTGTATCAGGTGCTGGTCAGGCAGCATTTGGAATATTGTGAGCAATTTTGGGCACCATATCTGAGGAAGGATGTGCTGGCCCTGGAGAGGGTCCAGAGGAGGTTTACAAGAACGATCCCAGGAATGAGTGGGTGAATATGATGAGCGTTTGTCGGCACTGGGCCTGTACTCGCTGGAGTTTAGAAGAATGAGAGGGGACCTCATTGAAACGTACAAAATAGTGAAAGGCTTGCATAGAGTGGAGAGGATGTTTCCACTAGTGGGAGAGTCTAGGACTAGAGGCCTCAGAATTAAAGGACGTTATTTTAGGAAGGAGATGAGGAGGAATTTATTTGTTCAGAGGGGGTCAGACGGAGGTCAGACGGAGGTCAGGGCGGTTTACGGAGCGCTTCCTCCAGGAGAATCTCATCCTTGCTGTCACGAAACTGATAAACATTGGCCTGTTGATGTTAAACTTACAAACGAAAGTCAACATTTCGAGTGGTTGAACAAGAATGTCAAAGTCGGTACATTTGTAGAAAGAAACTGTGGGCCAGAAATGCACAAACAGCAAAACTCAGTTCATCATAATCATGACTAATGCAAATATTAGCACTAATAATATTTGCAAATAAACTTTTCCAGCAACTCATGTGGTTTATCCACATCAGACAAACCATATGGTCCCAAATTCCTGCCTGTTTGACTGACATAACTGAGCTTAGGCTAGCACGGGCTGGAGGAAGGAAGGAAGTGCAGATGCTGGTTTAAACCAAAGCTAGACACAAAATGCTGGGGTAACTCAGCGGGCAGGCAGCATCTCTGGAGAGAATGAATGGCTGACGTTTCGGGTTGAGACCCTTCTTCAGAGTCACATTTAGCCCATTTGTCCTCGATCTGGGCTCAGAGAACGGAGCAGCTGAGGTCACCTAGAGCTACAGAACCTGGATCACTGGGTGCTTGTAGAGGCAGTTCCAGAACATTCTATGGCACTGAGTTCTGGCACATTTTTATCTTTCTTTAACTGTCTATTCCTTTCTTCAGCCACTTCTCAAACTTTTCCTGCATTGATCTCTCAACGTTGAGATGGGAACTGGCTATCACATGTGTTGACATTAGAAGTTCCTGGGTCGTTGAAATGGAAAATTATTGTGGCTGACCTCTGCAAACACAGTTTCTGCCAGAGCCACAGACAAACCGCAACCACTGCCCACTTTCTTTAGCCTATATCGCAGAGTCACAGAGTGATACAGTGTGGAAACAGGCCCTTCTGCCCAACTCGCCCACCTACACTAGTCCCACCTGCCCACACTTGGCCCCTAGCCCTCTAACCCTGTCCTGCCCATGTACCTGTCCAAATCTGACGATGGTTAAAGAAACAAACACTGATCCAGTCCGACCACCTCATCTCCAGCACTTGCAGCATCATCTGCCCCATACGGGTCTAGACCACAGCTGGAAGGGCATCGAGTCTTGTGGGAAGGTGCGACCACTTGCTCTGTATTTGCACTGTGCTTCGAACAACTAACACACGGCTCTAAGGTCGACTGCCAAGAAAGCTTCGATGTGCATCTAAATGTAAACAACATTTCTCCACTCAGACTCAGACTCAGACTGAGGAATTGCCTTTTTTGGGGATTTCTGCGCTTTTGTTTCCCCTTCTGTCCAGGGGTGACCAAGATCAACAGTACATGGTGTGCGCCATGTCCAGGACGGCGCTGCGGCCCACACTGACACACACACCAGTGTGGACACCAGTGGTCATGTTTTACAGTGAAGCACGATAGTGACGAGGACATGGGATCGCGATCACTTGTCCTCTGTGTGGGGCGGTGGCGATCTGGGGCTTCTCCCGGTGGCTCAGTCTGGTCACAAGAGAAGGTGCTGGCAACATGGGTATCAGAATCTATTAAAACGGGGGGGGGGGGGGGCCACACACACACACACACACAGTTTCTTGGTGGCCGCGCGCGCACATGAACACGCGCGAGGCTTTGGCCATGGGCCCTGTGGACCATAGATACTAGAGGAGCTCTAGTATCCTCTAGAATCTTTGCTGTGGACAGTAACATTGGGAACTGACCTGTTTGGTGACCGAGCTCCAGCAACAGCAGCCTCGTCCGCCCCGAATCTTGGGGCTGGAAGCGGCCTGTTCGCGGGGCCTTTCATCGCCCAGCGTGGCTTAAAATCGGCCGGCGGGGGCTTCAACATCAGGAGCCTCGATTGCCTTGATGCAGCAGTTTAATTTTAAGCCGTGCTGGGTGTAAAGAGTCCAAACTCACACAGGTTGAAACACAAGCATCTTTTTTGTTCAGGTCATCAACTACACAGCAGGTCATTACACGTTTGCACTGCTACTCAGACTGGCAAGCAGTGAGCAGGATCTTACACTATGAATGTTACAATTAGGTGGAGTTATAATTACTAAGCACTCTAATTGGCTAACATGCTGTAGCCAATGCTACATCTCTTCTATAAATGAAAAGTAGATACAGCGTTATCACTACGATGAGTAAATCAATTGTTAATGCAAAATGGCACATCTAAGAATATGAGGTTAAACATAATTGCCGTATCTAACAGGCGGCTTACTAACCCACCCAGTCCGCAAACAGTAGTGAGCTGCCTCATCAACCTTTTCCTCCGAAACGTTGAGGGCACGTCTGGGCGAGCTAACAGGGCTCTGGGGAGACACCGTGGGGGACGACCGTTGCGGGGGTACCGGTGAACCGGGTACAAGGGGGGGTGAGGACACAGACCAACGCAGGGACTGGTGGGGGGCGGCAGCTGCAGGCACTGGAACGACTGGAACAGTTCAGTGGAGGGGCTAAATGCAGTAATACCAACAACGGAAGGTATTAGAGGTGAGTGGGAAAACGAACTAAGTATTAAAATTTCCAATGAAAGGTGGAAAGAATACTTATTAAATGTGCACAAATGCTCAATTAACGCATGACACACTTTAATACAATTTAAAATAATACACAGATTATACTACTCAAAAACTAAATTAAATAAATTTTTCCCTAACGTTTCACCAATTTGTGATAAATGCCAGTGTCAAGAAGCTACTATACCGCACTCATTCATCTTTGGTACAAAAATTCAAAGGTTTTGGATTGAAATCTTTGAAATTTTCACAAAACTGTTTAAAATAAAAATGACACCAAAGCCAGAATGGATTATTTTCAGAATGGCAGAAGGTAGTTCGGAATTAAATGTGTATCAGAAGAATTTATTTGATTACGGCTTAATAATAGGAAAAAAAACTAATCTTAAAATTTTGTAAAAATGCTCCTATACCAACTTTAAATATGTGGATTTCAACTATGTTTGAAACACTACATCTGGAAGATATGAGACTCTGCCTGGAGGGAAAATCAGAACGCTTCTATCAGACGTGGTCTGCATTTATAGAATTACTACAAAGATAGGGTGCAGGAGTACCTCGGGCCTTGGTGGGGGGGTGAAAAATTATCGAGTTGGTGGATTCCTTTAGTGTGATGTATATAACATCTTTTTTCTTTCTTTTTCCTTTTCTTTTTTTAGGGTCTATCGTTTAACTCCCTTTTCTAATTCTTTGACCAAGGGGTTCTTCTCCCCTTTGGCACGCTCTTTCACTATCACAACTCTTTTCACATTTCACTCTCTTTCTCTCTATTCTTTTTCTTTAAAAGCCATAAAATTATGGGGTACAATGACTGTAACAGTATATATGTGTACATTGATGTACTTACCTCTAATATATAACATTTAAAAAAAAAAAAAAAAGTTCAGTGGAGGGGCGTCAAGACCCTGGTGCGCCGCACGTGGTTCCGACACTGGAAGGATGCGTTGACGGTCGCGTCTGTAGATGGTGCCGTCGACATCGACAAGGTAGGACCGTGGCTTTTTTTCGGTGCCATGGATGAACCCCAGTTTGGTATGTCCTTTGTTTGTCTGTTAATGAACCACCTGGCCTCGGATTAGTGGCTTAAGTGGCTTGCTGGTTTTGTCGTAGGCACGTTTCTGGGCGTCTCGATTGGATTGTATGCGTGTTTGAATTACAGTGGGGCAGAGGACTTTAGGCTTTAAGTGCTCCTGAGTCATGGCAGTGGTGGTCTGGTCCGCTGGGACATCAGTCGTTGGGCTGGGGAGCCTAAAACACCGTCCCTGGCAATATTTCTCAGGTTCAACAGGTCTAGGTAGACATCAGATTTTGCCAGGAAGGGCCTTTCCATAAGTTGTTTATCGCTGCGAACAGCACGTTCAGCAAGTCCGTTGGACTGTGCGTAATCTGGGCTGCTGGTGACATGTTTAAAGATCCAGCGCCTGGCAAAGTCTTTGAACTCTCGGCAGGAGAATTGTGTCCCGTTGTCAGTCTGAAGGCAGGCTGGGGAATGCCATGTACGGAGAAGTACTGACCGAGTTTCAGGATGACTATTTCTGAGGAGATGGATGGTAGGAAATCAATTTCGAACCAATTCATGTACGAGTCCACCAACACGAGATAGTGTTTCCCGTGCTAGTCGAAGATATCGACGGCCACGGACGACCATGGTAGGGAGGGAGCCGGTTGTGACATCAGCAGTTGTTTTTGCTGGTGCGGCGCTTGCCTATTGCAGATCGCGCATGACTCCGTTTTTTCCCGAATGTACTTCGTCATTACGGGCCAGTAAATCATTTCTTTGGCGCGTTGTAGAGTGGCCTCAACGCCTGGGTGGGCACCGTGGTTCTCCTCATAATACTCCTTACGTAGGGGGGGGGGGATGACAGTCATGTGACCCTTTACAATCACTCCGTCCTGTAGTACATGTTGGTCACGTACCAGAAAGTAGGGTTTTAGTTCAGTGGGAGTGTTGGATTGTTTGTTTGGCCAGAAGTTAGCAGCTGGGAGGTTTTATCTATGGCAGTGTGTTTGGCGAGGCAGCACAGGCCATTAGTTGGAACAAAGGAAACCTTTAGAACGGAGAATTCCTCACGTTGGTAAGGATGTTGTTCGTGGTGGCGCGTGGTGCCTGGGATAGAGTGTCTGCGATGTGCATGTCTTTACCTTTTTTGTAGACAATGCGGAAGTCGAACCGTTGAAGCTGCATCATCATGCGTTGAAGCCTTGCTGGGGCAGTGTGGATAGGTTTGCTCAGGATTGTAACCAGAGGTTGGTGATCAGTTTCTACCGTGAAGGTTTTGCCAAAAATGAAGTCTTTGAATTTGGAGCAGGCAAAAACCACGGCAGGCAGCTCTGGGCATAGCACTGCTCGATATCTGTTAGTGTTCTGGAAGCGTAGGATACCGGCAACACATCGCCTTTGAAAGAGGTCTGCAGACATGCAGTGTTTAGTCCATACTGGGATGCGTCGCAGGTGATTGTAACTGGCAGGTTGAGGTTAAAGTAAGACAGATTCAGTGCACTAGCGAGCTGTAGTTTTAAAGTCTCAAAAGTTCGCTGGTGGTTTGGGTACTAAGACCAGGTGTTGTCCTTGTGGGTCAGTTGACGTAGGGGGGCTGATAGTTTGCTGAGATTGGGGATGAATTTTCCCAGGTAGTTGACCATGCCTAGACATCGTAGGCTGGTGACGTCAGTTGGTACCGGCAGCTCGTTGATTGCTGCAGTCTTCAGCGGGTCTGGTTTTAGTCTGTTGCTGGTGAACACATGATCTACGCAAGTGACTTCGGGAACCCTGACCTTGCATTTAAGTGGGGTCAGTTTTAAGTTGATGTCTCTGGCTCGGTCCAGTACTTTACGTAGGTTTGCATCATGTTCGGTGGCATCGTGGCCATAAACTAGAATGTCATCAACTATGATAGCACAGGGGAATTCTGCAAACAGTTGTTCCATTGCACGCTGGAAGACTTCCCTGGCAGAGTTGATGCCAAAGGGCATTCTTAGGAACCGGTAACGTCCGAACTGGGTGGCGAATGTTGTTAATGCCGATGAGGCACGGTCTAACGGGATTTGCCAGAATTAGTTTTTGGCATCCAAGACTGAGAAAACCGTTACGTTACTGATTTGTGCTGCGACGTCTTCGATGGTCCTCACAGGATCGTGTTAGCGTTTGATTGCTGTATTCAAATCTTTAGGATTGATGCAGATGCATAAGTCCTTCTTGTCTTTCTTTGTGATGACAACCATGGTGGAAACCCAATCGGAGGGCTCGCTCTCTTCAGCAAGAACGCCGATGGAGACCATACGTTTAAGTTCATCGTGTATTTGCTGACGTGTACCATGCAAGACGCGGTGAGGGGTACGTACGATTGGGGTGACTGTATTGTCGACAATCATCTTGTATATTGTAGGTAGTTTGGCGAGTTGGTTGTCAAACAAATCTTTGTAGTTGGATAGCATCTGTCTAGTTGGTTCCTCTGTCAGACAGAGTTTGTGGACAACACGCCCGAAATAGACCAAACCCAGGTCATGGCACGCATCGATGCCTAGCAGGGTTTCAGAACTTGGCTGAACGATGTAAAATAGCAAGTCCTTGGTCTGTTCATTGATGGTACATTTGAAATCGCTTTGCCCAGTGGGTGAGGAATTTCTCCTCCGTAAGCATGTAGAGTGGAGGAGTCTTTTTTCATGAGCTCATTTTTCATGAGGTTCGTATCTTGTTGAACATTTTGACTGACAAGACATTCACGCGGGCGCCGGTATCGACTTTAGCGATCAGCGATTATCATGGTCGCAGCAGGATCAGTCACTTTGCCTGGGGTGCGCTGGTTTGGGGAAAGTACGGTAGATTCAGTGTCTATGTTATGAGAGTCGTTCCCCTGGGAAGATTCATCTTGTTCATGGGAATCAGAATCAGCCGGGTCTTGTTGAATCAGGTGCAGCTTCATCCTTGGAGCTGTACTCCCACCAGATTGACAACAATTTGCAAAGTGGTTCAGTTTTTTGCAATTATGACATACTTTCCCATGGGCCACACAAAATTAGTGCCCCCTGGGGTGGAAATAGTCACAGTCTGTGCACCTCGTATTAGGCATGTTCTGAGCTTTGAGAAATCTTTGCAGAGAGTAACTAGCCAAATTCACATTTAACTGTTGATTAGCATTTGCGTTATCAAAATCAGCCAGTGGAGCCACAGTCTCAGCCATCCGACCAGCATGAATCGCTTGCTCTAAAGTCAATTCTGCATTCCGCAGCAGTTCGGCTCGCAGCTTGCGGTCGCTCATTCCTCCCACAATTGTATCGCAAACTAACTCGTTTGTGAACTCACCAAATCTGCATCGAGAGCTGATGTGTCTCAGGTAACTGATAAATCATTCCACAGGCTCATCAGGCTGTTGCATCCGAGCAAATAAGGGAGAGGGAGACAGAGGAAGAGAGAGGGAGGGAGGGAGAGGGAGGGAGAGGGAGGGAGAGGGAGGGAGAGGGAGGGAGAGGGGGGGAGAGGGGGGGAGAGGGGGGGAGAGGGGGGGAGAGGGGGGGGGAGGGGGAGGGGGAGGGGGAGGGGGAGGGGGAGGGGGAGGGGGAGGGGAGAGGGAGAGGGAGAGGGAGAGGGAGAGGGAGAGGGAGAGGGAGAGGGAGAGAGAGAGAGAGAGAGAGAGAGAGAGAGAGAGAGAGAGAGGAAAAAAACAAACAAACTAAATAACGTGAGTGACTTACCTGCAAGCCAGACAGGAAACCCGTTTGACCGGAGCCCTTAATGACCTGACCTCTTTAAATCTGACACCCGTTTAAATCTTTCCCATCCACCAATAAATCCAATTAGTTCAAATGGTAATTGTATCCGCATCAGACTGATTTAGGAAATTCTCCGTGAATACCTTCAGTAATCCTTGAAGGTCAAAACACAATTAATAATAATAATAATATTATTAAATACTTTATTGATCCCCTCAGGGGAATTCTGATGTCCAAGAGTCAACAACCAACAAACCCACACATTCAGAATGAAATTAGACAAAGAATACATAAAATACAATATGGACAATACCTGAAAGCAATAAATACTTAAAAAGACCCAATAATTAACTATTAAAAATGCAAAGCATCCCCATACAGCATAACAGTCAGTATTATAAAATCTAATGGCTGCAGGGGTGAAGGATCTCCTGAACCGCTCCGTTCTGCAGCACAGGGAGAGAAGCCGGTTGTTGTTCCGTGTGCTCTTTTGACCCTCCAGAATTTAAATTGGTGACACACCGTGTTAATACGATGTTAATAGAGACATTTAACAAGCGCTTAACAGTGACACCCCCACTGTCTCGCGGAAAGTGGAGATTTTAATAGATTTATTTTCACCAAATTTCAAAATCCAGATTACAAAACATGGGGTCGGGGAGGGGGGGGGGGGGGCTGGGGATTGTCCCCCACCTCTCAAAAAACGGTAGGGACACGTCCCACCCCATCCCATCCAGGATTTCCGCCCACGCTATCAATGGTTCAGTCTTGGCCTCGATAAGAAAATGCTACAAATCCCAGGCTTGTCCCAGCAGCTCAGTCTAGCCCCAAGAGCCAGCAATCTCAGATTTTCTCCCTGCCTGGGAAAAGAGGCCCAGGTTGAAGTCTTCCACTTTCTCCCCTCTCTCCCTCCCCTTCCTTCCTTCCCTTCCTCTTCCTCTCTCCCCCCCCCCACTCTCCACTCCACCACAACCCCCCCCACTCCCTCTCCCCCACAACCCCCCCCACTCCCATCCCCCCCCAATCCCACCCCTACACCACCCTCCTCTCCTACCCCCCACTCCCACCCTACCCCCCCCACCCCCACCCCCCGCTGCACCTACCTTGGTTTCTCAGGAGTGGGGCTGATGGGGTGCAGGTGAGCTGTTGCAAGAGCAGGTAACCGGACACTTGTGGCCGCGGCTGAGTGAATGATATTTTATTGTCACCTGTACTTGAGGTACCGTGAAATGTCGCCAAGCGTTGGCGTAGACAACGTTACTGAAGCTCAGTCCATGCCATTTCCCAGCCCAGGGTCAGGTTGTCATTTATTGGACAGTGGGACACAATGCCCTCTGTGTTGAATGATCTCCCCCTGGAGATTCCTAGTCTCTGTGTTAGTGTTTGTGCTCGTTGACTCCTTCTGGCATGTCTGCCGGTGATGGGATCGGAGCGAAGTTTCGGGGGGGCCCAACTCAATGTCCCCCACCTTAGCGACAATCCCGGGATGTGGTCGACCCCACCCCGACCATGGGGGGTGAAGAGCGGGAGGGGCCATCGGCATCCCTGTGAAGGGCTGGAACCATGGCGGAGCAGGATAACTATTGTATTGGTTGGGTGCAACTACTGCATCAAGATTAATACACAACATCCAGAGCAAACATTTCATCAGGAATGTTTTAAGTTCCGCTGCCACCGATGAATATCAATTATCTTCCAACATATTACTGCACAAACACAGAAGCGAGGAGGTAAGAAGACAAACTTAGAGTTTAAAGGAATTAGAAGAATTCACTTACAGAGAAAAGCAACACCTGTTTCAGAGTGACTTGGAGGGACATCATTAGAATGCAGTTCAGGGCCATAGGACACAAGACTCAAACCCCTGGACGCATCAGGATCTTTGCCTCTTAACGTGCAAAAATTCCCAACTTAAATCATTACTTTACCATTTTAAAATATTCTAGTATTATTTTACCAATCTCGTTTTGGAAGCGATTCAGGTTGTTAATGTAGGTGTGAAACAATGAATAAATATAGAGGCTAGGGGGACGTTAGAGACCACGTTGACAAGTTAGAGGCCACAGCGACAAGTTAAAGGCCACAGCGACAAGTTAGAGGCCACAGCGGCAAGTTAGAGGCCACAGCGGCAAGTTAGAGGCCACAGCGGCAAGTTAGAGGCCACAGCGGCAAGTTAGAGGCCACAGCGACAAGTTAGAGGCCACAGCGGCAGGTTAGAGGCCACAGCGACAAGCTAGAGGCCACAGCGACAGTTTAGAGGTCACAGCGACAAGTTAGAGGCCACAGCGGCAAGTTAGAGGCCACAGCGGCAAGTTAGAGGCCACAGCGGCAAGTTAGAGGCCACAGCGGCAAGTTAGAGGCCACAGCGGCAAGTTAGAGGCCACAGCGGCAAGTTAGAGGCCACAGCGGCACGGTAAAGGTTACAGTGGCACAGTAGAGGCTACCGTAGCATTTTAGAGGCCACCATGACACGTTAGAAACATAGTAACATAGAAAATAGGTGGAGGCCATTCGGCCCTTCGAGCCAGCACCACCATTCATTGTGATCATGGCTGATCGTCCTAAATCAATAACCCGTGCCTGCCTTCTCCCCATATCCCTTGATTCCACTAGCCCCTAGAGCTCAATCTAACTCTCTCTTAAATCCATCCAGTGATTTGGCCTCCACTGCCCTCTGTGGCAGGGAATTCCATAAATTCACAACTCTCTGGGCAAAAAAGTTTTTTCTCACCTCAGTCGTAAGTGGCCTCCCCTTTATTCTAAGACTGTGGCCCCTGGTTCTGGACTCGCCCAACATTGGGAACATTTTTTCTGCATCAAGCTTGTCCAGTCCTTTTATAATTTTATATGTTTCTATAAGATTCCCCCTCATCCTTCTAAACTCCAATGAATACAAGCCTAGTCTTTTCAATCTTTCCTCATATGACAGTCCCGCCATCCCAGGGATAAATCTCGTGAACCTACGCTGCACTGCCTCAATCACAAGGATGTCCTTCCTCAAATTAGGAGACCAAAACTGTACACAATACTCCAGATGTGGTCTTACCAGAGCCCTATACAACTGCAGAAGAATCTCTTTACTCCTATACACATTAGAGGCTACAGTGACAGGTTAGAGGCCACAGTGGCACATTAGAGGCTACAGTGACAGGTATCCATCGAACATTCGCACATCTGGGTGTTTCAGGGACACCCTCCATTGTTACTGGGTTAGTTCCCAGCCACAACACTGAATCCTTGAACAGGAGCCTGCTTTAAATCTCCAGAGATGCTGCCAACCCGCTGACTTACTCCAGCATTTTGTGTCGTTTTTGTAAACTAGCATCTGCAGTTCCTTGTATCTCTATATTTTTCCTTAAAATCATTTCTTGCACTGCCTCCTACATTGCCTGATAAGCTCTGGGAATGCTAGGTTATTTAAAGTGACAGATGTTGACATTAACAAGTAGAATGCCTTGCAAGAAAACATTGGTTGCACGATTAAAGCCCAGAATGAAAATGTTGCTTCACTTCAGTGAAACGTTCAGCTGTTTGCCCGTCCTAATTCTACGTGTAGCACCAGCACCCCCTGGTATTGACCGGGCTCCCTGCAGGTGGGGAATCAACACAAAAAAAGCACAAAGTAACTCAGCGGGTCAGGCAGCATCTGTGGAGAACATGGATAGGTGACGTTGCACAGAGTGCTGGAGTAACTCAGCGGGTGGGTCAGGCAGCATCTGTGGAGAACATGGATAGGTGACGTTTCACAGACAGAGTGCTGGAGTAACTCAGCGGGTCAGGCAGCATCTGTGGAGAACATGGATAGGTGACGTTTCACAGAGTGCTGGAGTAACTCAGCGGGTCAGGCAGCATCTGTGGAGAACGTGGAGAACAATGCAGTTCCTTGTATCTAGAATCAACACAATGGCTTTTTGTGAATCAGACTGATGATGCGTCCAGTCCAGAAAAGTTGCCTGTGCCGGCTGTCTGGTCTGGCAACTGACGCTTACACAGGTCAGAAATGGACTAGGGTATTGCCTTTAGCTAACTGTGTCTGTGCTCTCCCATCTATGTTGACTTGTGCTCACCATCGGTGCAGTAACAGCTCTGCAAGGTTCGATAAAAGTTTAGCTTTGGTTTGAGCAAGCTTCAGCCAATTAGAGTCTACATCAGATGGAAAGTCATCACATCAGGCTCTGTTTTCCAATCTACAGGTTGGTACCGTCTGTTCTACGTTTGGCCTGGACAGCCCTTGACTACTTTATCAAAAAATAGCAAGTTCTCTAAGTGGTCCTTTGATTGCAGGCAACCTTTACACACACAAGTGATGAACAAAGAATTCTTTGTCATTTTCTGGTTTCAACTTCCATGAAATCACAATCCTGAACGTTGTCTCATAGTGCACGACTTAAAGGCCCCAAAGTTGCAATGCTGTGGCCAGTCTCTGAGTCTCTGCTTCTCCTTTGTAGACAAATTGCTGGAGAAACTCAGCAGGTGAGGCAGCATCTATGCTTCTTCTTTTCTGAATTTTGTGTGCTGGATTTAAACCTTCCTCTTTCTTCAATGCCTGTGGGTTGAAAATGTATTCTAACAAGTGAGTTTTGGCTTTCTGCAAAGTTACAATCTGCTTCAGAGGCAACGCAGCAGAAAATCATAGTTTCCCTGCTTCTTGGTTTCTTGGTCCTCCAAAATATTCCAAATGGAATTTAAACTGGAGGTGGTGGAGGGAGGACTTAAGCCAGAAAGGGTTTTTGGGAAGAAAGAGCTACCTTAAATTTAGTTGCATCTGGTTGGTTAACTATAGTAGGGTGGAGATTATTCCATGCTTTAATTGTGCGGGGCAAGAACGAATTGCTGTACATATCTGTCTTGGTAGCTGGAATCACAAATTGGATCGAATGCCCTCGTCTGCTCCTAATTGGTTTGGGTTTGGTGTAGCTCTTGTAATCTATGTCGAGCTGGCCATTTAACATTTTGTAAAAACAGGTCAAACGGTGAGCTTCATGTCTGTCTTGGAGAGGGTTCCACCCCAGAGAATTCAGAAGTTTGGTAACACTTGCTTCTCTCTCATAGGTGTTTGTAACAAATCGAGCTGCCTGTCTTTGGACACGTTCGATGGAAGAAATATTTGTATTTGTGTATGGGTCCCATGCTGCAACTGCGTAGTCCAAATGAGGTCTAACGAGGGTGAAGTATAGCTTCTCCTTGACAGAAGTTGAACAATGATGAAAGTTGCGCCTCAGAAAATTTAAGACACCTGTTGCTTTCACCGTTGTATGATGATTCTGACCATTCCAAAGCAGATCATTCTGCAATTTTTAATGCCAAGATACTTAGTTTGTTTGAATTCGTCAAGGGTGGCACCAAGTTTGGCCTGGATTCCCCTTTCTGGTGACACGCATGGTTTCGCATTTGGACGGGTTGAACTGCTGCATTGAAGCATTCAATGGCTGTGCATTCACTGCACCATAACTGTCTCAATGGGAAACATCTACGAGCTTAGTTACACTCAAGGTGCCAAACAGCAACTGAACCATCCTGTTATCTACCTCATTGGGACCCAGGGACTATCCTTGATCGGACTTGCTGGCTTCACCTTGCACTAAATATTATTCCCTTATCATGTGTCTATACGCTGCAAATGGATCGATTGTAATCTTGTATTGTCTTTCTGCCGACTGGTTAGCACGCAACAAAAGCTTTTCACTGTACCTCGGTACACGTGACAATAAACTAAATAAGCAGCTGATGTGCATATGCATATGTGCGTGTGTGTGCATGTGTGTGTGTGTATATGTGTGTGTGCATGTGTGTGTGTGTGTGCGTGTGTGTGCACGCGTGTGCGTGTGTGTGCACGTGCGTGTGTGCGGGTGTGTGTGCGTGCATGAGCATACGTGTGCACACAGTGCTCCAGTTGATTCTCTCTCCTTCCCATCCATCCATTCTCTGTTCACAATTAATCATATCCTCGTACCAAGTAAATGTCCTTGGATACATAATACATCACAAAACAGTTACATCAAGAAGCAAACAACTTTAATATTGAAGTATATAGAGTACAAAATAATTGCATAGCAGGACGGAAGTTGACATCACTCAACCTTTATGCTGTACATTTTTGGTTCAGGTCTTTGTCTTCCATGACAAGTGTCTAATAAATGAACCACAATATTACGGCATAAATTCCCTGAAGTCAAACGACTAAAGTTTCAGCACCTTACAGTTCAGACACCACAGTGGGACCACATTCTTCTGCAAGATTCCACACCATTTAAATCTAATTCAAACTCTACCAATCTGCAAAAATATATATACCTGACCCTTGAAAATGCCTCATCTGCTGCAGATTATGCTCCTGGCCTCACAATGCTTCCCACAGTAGCAGTGGCGTGGGGTGGCAGAATACAGTGCAGGATTATAATCAGATTATTCTTGCAAATTTAAATATAAATGTAATTGAGAATAAAAAGTACATTAGACAATTGCACAAACATGTTTTAGCTTCTTAATCACTATTAAATATCTTCTGTTTGATAGCTCGAGGGAAATAGTTTCTTAATTGTAAAAGGTTGATGAATGTTTTCTCATTAGACAGCGTAGTGTGATTTGTCAATCATTTTTCATAGTTTAATACTGAACCCGTGAACTGTCACTGGCCACAGAGAGAGGTCATCACTGGCCACAGACAGAGGTCATCACTGGCCACAGAGAGAGGTCATCACTGGCCACAGACAGAGGTCATCACTGGCCACAGAGAGAGGTCATCACTGGCCACAGACAGAGGTCATCACTGGCCACAGACAGAGGTCATCACTGGCCACAGACAGAGGTCATCACTGGCCACAGCTAGAGGTCATCACTGGCCACAGACAGAGGTCATCACTGGCCACAGCTAGAGGTCGTCACTGGCCACAGACAGAGGTCATCACTGGGAAGGTGGGAAGGGGGGAGGTTGTGAGCGGTGAGCGGTGAGTGGGGAGGGGGGAGGGGGGAGGTGGGTGGTGGGGAGGGGGGAGCACGTGCAGATGCTGGGTGCTATTGGGTAAATGTGAGGAATTGTTTCCCCAGGTGTAACATTGCACTGTTGACTCAATGTTACAAAGTGCCTCGGTTTGTTCCTCAATGTAACTGTGGGAACTCAAATACTTCATGGGGCTTTTCCAAACTCTCTGGGCCAAGGCTGCCTTCTCTTTCACAGGAAAGTCATTAATATGAGGTGGTGCAAGCTCACTGTCTGAACAGTCTGTGTCTGGTGCACACATGTGTGAAGTCTGCCTCCACACACGCGTGTCAATGTAGCATCCATGTAACCACACCGTCAGCAACAAAGTCATCTAGGGAAATATCAAAAATATCAGAAAGTAACAATCCCTGAACACTTGGTGATTTACGTCAGGCTTAAGTAAAATATCCAAAGTAGCTGCTTAAAGCTTACAGTATTTTCATTAAAATTATAACATTGTGTCTGTCCAACGTGTGTGGGCAGCGTGTGTGGGCCAAATGCATTAACATTGCTTATTCTGGGCGGGCGGAGTGCATTAACATTGCTTATTGTATCTCGTTGCCTTCAGAGGGTTTCTGGAGTTCTGGCCCCAACGCTCTTGATCTTTGGGCCCAGTATAAACATGACAAGTGGATATACTTTGTGTAAATGAAACTTTGTGTCTTTGGTATCAATGGAAGAACTTCCCTGCAGAGTGGCGGTGGCTCCTACATTCACACACGTTCCATTACGACTGGGCTTCCAGGTACGCAAGGAAGAATCTTCTGGCTCGTCGTCCAAATCCCAGAGAAGAAAATCCCACTATTTTCTTTGCAACACTTTCAAATTTGGTTTCTGCAGATAGAATGATACATAAATCACTGGGCAATATCAGTTTCAGAAATTGCTGATCTGATTCCCAACAGCTGTAATTTTGCAATAAGTGATGAATTGCATGAATCATTTATATTTGTTACAAATTAATACATTAACCAGAAGAAGCTGACCAATTCATGTTGTCTTCAGGGAAATCTACAAAAGAACTAATTCTCCTCCGTATTGTATCATTGCATTGGCAGCCAATGGCTGTGGCTCTACGCTGATCAAACCTTGTTATTATTAACCCTTTAATAGGTTTCAATGTCACATGAACAATGTTCTCTACAGATGCAGCCTGACCCATTGAGAAAAGATGGCTAGGTGACGTTTCACAGAGTGCTGGAGTAACTCAGCGGGTCAGGCAGCATCTGTGGAGAACATGGATAGGTGACGTTTCACAGAGTGCTGGAGTAACTCAGCGGGTCAGGCAGCATCTGTGGAGAACATGGATAGGTGACGTTTCACAGAGTGCTGGAGTAACTCAGCGGGTCAGGCAGCATCTGTGGAGAACATGGACAGGTGATATTTTGGGTCAGTATTTGTCCTTCTGCATCAACAAGCATCTGCAGTTCTTTGTTTCCATATTCCCAAACTATTTTAAATCATAATTTTCCTTACCTTCCTTACAATAATAAAGCACGATAGCTAATCCCGCTGCAACACTAAAGCACGCCAGAAAAAAGACCGGGCCTGAAAGAAACAAATCAAGAGCTAGAGTGTTAAATTGTAGCATGTACCAAAACTAACAATTAAATCCTTACTTACAACACACAGTAAAACAAATCTATTCTGGATTTTACAATAAAAGTCCAACTCAGAATGCTGGGCCAGATATAGTATACTCCAAAAGCTCATTATTGAGTAGGCTCAAGAATAGAAAAGAATTCTGAAGTCCAAGGCTCATCTTGGGTTAATTTGTGGATGAGCAATAAAATGCTCCAGCTCCCTCTAACACGATAATACTTGACAACACTTTTAATACTCACAAGTTTGCAGCTAGCAGAACTAGATCATATAACCATATAACATATAACAATTACAGCACGGAAACAGGCCTTCTCGGCCCTTCCAGTTTGTGCTGACCATTTATTTTCCCCTAGTCCCATCTACCTGCACTCAGACCATACCCCTCCATTCCCTTCCCGTCCATATACCTATCCACTTTACTTTTAAATGTTAAAATCGATCCTGCCTCCACCACTTCTGCAGGAAGATCATTCCACACAGCCACCACTCTCTGAGTAAAGAAGTTCCCCCTCATGTTACCCCTAAACTTCTGTCCCTTAATTCTCATGTCATGCCCTCTTGTTTGAATCTTTCCTACCCTCAATGGGAAAAGCTTATCCACGTCAACTCTGTCTATCCCTTTCATCATTTTAAAGACCTCACTCAAGTCCCCCCTTAACCTTCTGCGCTCCAAAGAATAAAGACCTAACTTGTTCAACCTTTCTCTGTAACTTAGTTGCTGGAACCCAGGCAACATTCTAGTAAATCTTCTCTGTACGCTCTCTATTTTGTTGACATCCTTCCTATAATTAGGCGACCAAAATTGTACACCATACTCCAGAATTGGTCTTACCAATGCCTTGTACAATTTTAACATTACTTCCCTACTCCTGTATTCAACGCTCTGATTTATAAAGGCCAGCACACCAAAAGCTTTCTTTACCACCCTATCTACATGCGATTCCACCTTCAGGGAACTATGCACAGTTATTCCTAGATCCCTCTGTTTCACAGCATTCCTCAATTCCCTACCATTTACCATGTACGTCCCATTTTGATTTGTCCTGCCAAGATGTAGCACCTCACACTTATCAGCATTAAACTCCATCTGCCATCTTTCAGCCCACTTTTCCAAATGGCCCACATCTCTCTGTAGACTTTGAAAATCAACTTCATTATCCACAGCACCCCCTATCTTAGTATCATCTGCATACTTACTTATCCAATTTTCCACCCCATCATCCAGATCATTGATGTACATGACAAACAACAGAGGACCCAACACAGATCCCTGAGGCGCCCCACTGGTCACCGGCTTCCAACCTGACAAACAACCATCCACCATTACTCTCTGGCATCTCCCATTCAGCCACTGTCGAATCCATCTTGCTACTCCGCCACTAACACCCAAAGATTGAACCTTCTTAACCAACTTTCCATGGGGAACCTTGTCAAAGGCCTTACTGAAATCCATATAGACAACATCCACTGCTTTACCCTCATCAATTTCCCTAGTAACCTCTTCAAAAAATTCAAGAAGGTTTGTCAAACATGACCTTCCAGGCACAAATCCATGTTGACTGTTCTTGATCAGACCCTGTTTATCCAGATGCTTATATATATTATCTCTAAGTATCCTTTCCATTAATTTGCCCACCACTGACGTCAAACTAACAGGTCTATAATTGCTAGGTTTATTCTTTGAACCCTTTTTAAACAATGGAACAACATGCGCAGTACGCCAATCCTCCGGCACTATTCCCGTTTCTAATGACATTTGAAATATTCCTGTCATAGCCCCTGCTATTTCTACACTAACTTCCCTCAATGTCCTAGGGAATATCCTGTCAGGACCTGGAGACTTATCCACTTTTATATTTTTCAATAGTGTCAGTACTTCCTTCTCTTTGAATCTCATAGTTTCCATAGCTACTCTATTTTTTTTCCTTACCTCACAGAGTTCAATATCCTTCTCCTTGGTGAATACTGAAGAAAGGAAATTGTTCAATATCTCCGCCATCTCTTTTGGCTCTGCAGATAGCTGTCCATTCTGGCTCTCTAATGGTCCAATTTTATCCCTCGTTATCCTTTTGCTATTAATATAGCTGTAGGAACCCTTTGGATTTACTTTCACCTTTCTTGCCAAAGCAACCTCATATCTTCTTTTAGCTTTTCCTATTTCTTTCTTAAGATTCTTTTTACATTCCTTATACTCATCTAGCACCTCACTTACTCCATGCCTCCTATAATTATTATTCGAACCAAGTGTCCAATTTCCCTTGAAAACCATGGCTCTTTCCGATTTTTACTATTTCCTTTCAACCGAACAGGGACATAAAGATTCTGTACTCTTACAATTTCCCCTTTAAATGTCGTCCATTTCTCTTCTACATCCTTCCCATAAAACAAAATGTCCCAATTCACTCCTTTTAAATCATTACGCATTCCCTCAAAGTTAGCCTTTCTAAATTCAAAAATCTCAACCCTAGGTCCAGTTCTGACTCTCTCCATAATTATATTGAAACTAATGGTATTGTGATCACTGGTCCCGAAGTGCTCACCAACGCATACCTCCGTCACCTGACCTGTCTCATTTCCTAACAGGAGGTCCAGCACTGTCCCTTCTCTGGTTGATACCTCTATGTATTGCTGCAAAAAACTATCCTGCACACATTTTACAAACTCCAAACCATCCAGCCCATTTACAGAATGTGTTTCCCAGTCTATTTTTAGAAAATTGAAATCTCCCACAATCACTACCTTGTGCTTACGACTAATATCTGCTATCTCCTTACATATTTGCTCTTCCAATTCTCGCTCCCCATTTGGCGGTCTATACTACACCCCTAAAAGTGTTGCTACACCGTTCCCGCTTCTTAGTTCCACCCAAATAGCCTCCCTAGAGGAGCCCTCTAATCTATCCTGCCAAAGCACTGCTGTAATATCTTCTCTGACAAGCAATGCAACGCAAATGCAATGCAAAAGATCAAATGTATCATTTGATATTTTAAAGAATATATTTAGGAACAAGAGTTAAATGTCAGTATATTTTACAACTTTTAATCTTTCTCTCCCAAACAGCACCTCCTCAGAATCATCATTTGCATGAAGTTTGGGCCAGGTGGGATTCACCGGATTACATCTGTAACTTTACTTTCATGGACTATTCATAAAGTATTTAATGCTGTATTCATTCATTCATTCATTCATGGACGACACATAACGATCCTCTGCCAAGGGGTTTGAAAACATAAAGGAAGCCAGACTCTGACAAGTTCAACATACCCATGACGGGAAAGAGAGAAGGATATTACTGGGACTGAGGGCTTGAGTTATAGAGAGAGGCTGGGGAGGCTGGGATTGTTCTCCTTGGAGTGAAGGTGGCAGAGGAGCAGTCTTGTAGAGGTTCATGGGGACATAATTAGGGTTGACAGTATGTTTCCAAGGGTAGGAGAAGCTAAAACTAGAGAGCGTAGGTTTAATGTGAGAGGAGAAAGATTTAAGGACCTGAGGGGCAGGTTTTCCACAGAGAGGTTGGTGGATAAATGGAACAAGCGTCCAGAGCAAGAGGCGAGTACAAAGACAACATTTAAAAGACACTTGGACAAGTACAGGGATAGGAAAGGTTTAGAGGCACGTGATTTATAACTAGCTCAGGTTGGCACCTTGGTTGCAATGACCAGACTGGCAGAGGGAGGATGATGACTTGTATCATTTTGACAAAATATAAAAGGCAATAAACAAGAAGTTAGCATATTTTTACATTAACTTACCCCTGTTATTGAGTATGTATCTCTCCCTGTGGTAGATGTCCATGTTGGTTGCTGCTGACCTTGTTGTTTCTGTGAAAGTAAGTCAGTCAGTTACTCCATTAGTCATCACTGTATAATCTTGCTCACCACAATGTCACACAAGTCACAGTAATCACACCTCGTAAGGCTTTCAAGGACATCTGATCAAATTATTTGTCAAACGTCCTTACATCGGGGAGCGAATAAACTTATGGGACCGTTATTTCCTCAGGGAGGTCTTGCGTTAGTGAAATGAGAATGAGACCAATGTTCCACTTAGCATTGGGAGAGTCACCGGATGCAAGAAATCTCTGCAGAGCTTGTCCAGTTTTAATTGCTTTGCATTCAGCCAAATCCTATCCCTTTGGCCCAATCTTCTTCACGATTAAATAGGTCGAAGTCAACATGGTTTTGTGAAGGGACGATCTTGCCTGGCAAATCTGCTGGAGTTCTTTGAAGAATTTAATAGCCAAAAGACAGAGGGGAGGCTGTAGATGTTGTTTACCTAAATTTTCAAAAGGCCTTCGACAAGGTGCCGCATGTCAGGCTGCTAGGGATGATGAGAACCCATGGTATTGAAGGGAAGACTAGCATGGATAGCGAGTTGGCTGGATGGCAGAAGGTAAACAGTTGCAATAAAAGGTGCCTTTTCAGATTGGCTGCCAGTGAAAAGTGAAGGTGTGCACAGACTGTAACCACATTTAAGTCAGGCCTAAAGACACTGTTGTTTGATGTAGCTTTTTCATGACCCAACATGCGGGTCATTTTAATCTTCTAGTTTTAACCTTTTTATGTGCTTTTAAAATCGCCTTAATGTTTTAGTGATTTTGGTTTACTATTCATGCAATTGGCTTATTGGCTATTCTGTTGTCCTGTGTTGTATTGTGGTTCTGCAATGTTTTTAAACTATGTTATTCTCTTGTTTCTTTTGTAAAGCACTATGAATTGCAGCTTGTATGAATGGTGCTACATAAATAAACGTGCCTTGCCTTGCCTTGCCTTGCCTTGCCTTGCCTTCCGCATGGGTCGGTGCTGGGGCTGCTTCTCTTCATGTTGTATATTAATGATTTGGACAAAGGGATTGAAGGCTTTGTGGGTAAGTTTGCAGATGGTGAAGGGCTAAGATAGGTGAAGGGGCAGGCAGTGTAGAGGAGCAAGGACTGCAGCAGGACTTGGACAGGTTAGGAGAGTGGGCAGAAAAGTTGCAGTTGAAATTTAGTATAGCAAAGTGTGGAGTCATGCATTTTGGTAATAAGAATTAAGGCGTAGTTTATTTTCTAAATGGAGGGAGAATCCAGAAATTGGAGGAGCAAAGTGATTTGGGCATGGTCTCCCAAAAAGCTAATTTGCAAGTCGAATCGGTAGTAAGGAATTGATATCAAGAGGACTGGAATTAAACAGAGATGTAATGCTGAGGCTCTAAGATGTTGGTCAGGCCTCAGTTGGAGCATTGTGAGCAAATTTAGGCCCCATACCTGAGGAAGTATGTGCTGAGGGTACAAAATGCTGGAGAATCTCAGCGGGTGCAGCAGCATCTATGGAGCGAAGGAGATAGGCAACGTTTCGGGCCGAAACCCTTCTTCAGAAGTATGTGCTGACTCTGGAGAGGGTCCAGAGGAGGTTTACAAGAATGATTCCAGGAATGAGTGGGTTAGCATATGATGAGCGTTTGACAGCACTGGGCTTCCACTCGCTGGAGTTTAGAAGGTTGAGGAGGGACTTCATTGAAACATTGTGGATGTGGAGAGGATGTTTCCACTGGAGGGAGAGTCTAGGACCAGAGGTCACAGCCTCAGAATTAAAGGGGGGCTCTTTTAAAAAGGTGGTGCGGAGGAACATCTTTAGTCAGAGGGTAGTTAATCTGTGGATCTCATTGCCACGGAGGGCTGCGGAGGCCAAGTCAGTGGACATTTTAAAGGCAGAGAGAGACAAATTCTTGATTAGAACGGGTGTCATGGGTTATGGGGAGAAGGGAGGAAAATGGGATCAGGAGGCAGAGATCAGCCATGATAGAATGGCGGAGTAGACTCGATGGGCTGAATGGCCTAATTCTACTCCTATAACTTGTGAACTTGTGAGGACACTGGTAAATTATTAAATGTGTTATCATGGAAACTTGCAACAGTATTCAAGTTAAGGTGATTATCAGAAGCATAAAGTTACCAGAAGATCAGTGGTTGGCACATTCTTGTTTAAGTGAGGATCAGCCTTGATGTGATTCACTGCTGTTTCATACAGCTAATGGCGTGCAATTAACTCATGTTTGCATATCATTTAGTACTATAAGTAGAGACAGTTTATTTAATATTTTAATGATATTGAAACTTACCACCTCGATGTTTGCTTGGAAGCTGGTTGTAAATCTGAGGATCGTTTAACTCCAAGGCATTATAAAATTCCTTGCAAGCGTTATTACTCTGACTCTGCAGGTGCTGAAGGAGGTCAGAGATGCGAATGTGCACTGGAGCATTGAGACTGCGGAACTAATTGGACAAAACACAAGTTTCACTTTCAACATCACCAGACAAGAAACACAGTACATTTCTGGTCATTGGTAAAACTCTCATCTTAGGTTCTTGTCAAAAATCAGCTGGGAATGTCTGAACCCCAGATGTGACATTTATTGTCACATACACCAATTGGTGCAGTGAAATTCGAGTTACCATGCAGCACACAAATAAGATAAAACACACTAGAGAATTTAACATAAAAAATAAACCATCCCCCACAGTGGAGTCAACGTTTCCCACTGAGCGGGAAGGCAACAGCTCAGTCCTCTTCCACTTATTCACCCGTATTGATGTAGACTTGTGCCACACATACTACAGCAAGGCAGCACACGCCGTCACAACTATACAGCAATCTATTACAGCTTTCCCCGCTCACCTTAAACCTCTGTGCTCTGGTTCTTGATTCCCCCACTCTGGGTTCAAGACTCTGTGCATTCCCCTGTCTATTCCCCTCATGATCTCATACATCCCCCGAAAATCACCCTTCAACACTCCATACAATACACATTTTGGGACCAAGAGCCGGTTGCTGCGCTGCGCTTTGTTCTGTAAGACAACACATGGTTTAGAACTCTCCATGTTATAGCACGTGGCCTCCTACCGCTTCAGCTTCAGAATTGTTCAGGATTTGCGGGTAGATTCTGAAGAGGTGAAGAACGATTCTGTCCATCAGCTTCTCACTGAGAGCGCTCTCCCTTGACAGGAACGCTCTGTCCACATCCAGTCGCCTGCAGTGGTCTGTGGAGTAGACAGTGGGCACAGTGTATAGTGGACACAGTGGACACAGTGGACACAGTGTATAGTGGACACAGTGCACAGTGGACACAGTGTATAGTGGACACAGTGTATAGTGGACACAGTGCTCAATGGACACAGTGTATAGTGGACACAGTGTATAGTGGACACAGTGCTCAGTGGACACAGTGCTCAGTGGACACAGTGGACACAGTGCTCAGTGGACACAGTGTATAGCGGACACAGTGCTCAGTGGACACAGTGTATAGTGGACACAGTGTATAGTGGACACAGTGTATAGCGGACACAGTGGACAGTGGACACAGTGTACAGTGGACACAGTGTGTAGTGGACACAGTGTGTAGTGGACACAGTGCACAGTGTATAGTGGACACAGTGGACACAGTGTATAGTGGACACAGTGCACAGTGTATAGTGGACACAGTGTATAGTGGACACAGTGCTCAGTGGACACAGTGTATAGTGGACACAGTGTATAGTGGACACAGTGTATAGTGGACACAGTGCTCAGTGGACACGGTGTATAGTGGACACAGTGCACAGTGTATAGTGGACACAGTGGACACAGTGTATCATGGACACAGTGCTCAGTGGACACAGTGTATAGTGGACACAGTGTATAGTGGACACAGTGGACACAGTGTATAGTGGACACAGTGCACAGTGTATAGTGGACACAGTGTATAGTGGACACAGTGTATAGTGGACACAGTGCACAGTGTATAGTGGACACAGTGCACAGTGTATAGTGGACACAGTGGGCACCGTGTATAGTGGACACAGTGGACACAGTGTATGGTGGACACAGTGTATAGTGGACACAGTGCGCAGTGGACACAGTGTATAGTGGGCACAGTGTATAGTGGACACAGTGCACAGTGTATAGTGGACACAGTGTATAGTGGACACAGTGCACAGTGTATAGTGGACACAGTGGGCACCGTGTTTAGTGGACATAGTGGACACAGTGTATGGTGGACACAGTGTATAGTGGACACAGTGCACAGTGTATAGTGGACACAGTGTATAGTGGACACAGTGCTCAGTGGACACAGTGTATAGTGGACACAGTGTATAGTGGACACAGTGGACACAGTGTATAGTGGACACAGTGTATAGTGGACACAGTGGACACAGTGTATAGTGGACACAGTGTACAGTGGACACAGTGCACAGTGGACACAGTGCACAGTGGACACAGTGTATAGTGGACACAGTGTACAGTGGACACAGTGTATAGTGGACACAGTGTACAGTGGACACAGTGTATAGTGGACACAGTGTATAGTGGACACAGTGGACACAGTGTATAGCGGACACAGTGTATAGTGGACACAGTGTATAGTGGACACAGTGCACAGTGGACACAGTGTATAGTGGACACAGTGTATAGTGGACACAGTGCACAGTGGACACAGTGTATAGTGGACACAGTGCACAGTGGACACGGTGTATAGTGGACACGGTGTATAGTGGACACAGTGTATAGTGGACACAGTGCACAGTGGACACAGTGTATAGTGGACACAGTGTATAGTGGACATAGTGTATAGTGAACACAGTGTATAGTGGACACAGTGTACAGTGGACACAGTGCACAGTGTATAGTGGACACAGTGGGCACCGTGTATAGTGGACACAGTGGACACAGTGTATGGTGGACACAGTGTATAGTGGACACAGTGCACAGTGTATAGTGGACACAGTGGACACAGTGTATAGTGGACACAGTGCTCAGTGGACACAGTGTATAGTGGACACAGTGTATAGTGGACACAGTGGACACAGTGTATAGTGGACACAGTGCTCAGTGGACACAGTGTATAGTGGACACAGTGTATAGTGGACACAGTGGACACAGTGTATAGTGGACACAGTGTATAGTGGACACAGTGGACACAGTGTATAGTGGACACAGTGTATAGTGGACACAGTGTACAGTGGACACAGTGCACAGTGGACACAGTGCACAGTGGACACAGTGTATAGTGGACACAGTGTATAGTGGACACAGTGTACAGTGGACACAGTGTATAGTGGACACAGTGTACAGTGGACACAGTGTACAGTGGACACAGTGGACACAGTGTATAGCGGACACAGTGTATAGTGGACACAGTGTATAGTGGACACAGTGCACAGTGGACACGGTGTATAGTGGACACAGTGTATAGTGGACACAGTGCACAGTGGACACAGTGTATAGTGGACACAGTGCACAGTGGACACGGTGTATAGTGGACACGGTGTATAGTGGACACAGTGTATAGTGGACACAGTGTATAGTGGACACAGTGCACAGTGGACACAGTGTATAGTGGACACAGTGTACAGTGGACACAGTGTACAGTGGACAGTGCACAGTGGACATGGTGTATAGTGGACACGGTGTATAGTGGACACAGTGCACAGTGGACACAGTGCATAGTGGACACAGTGCATAGTGGACACAGTGGACACAGTGTATAGTGGACACAGTGCACAGTGGACACAGTGTATAGTGGACACAGTGTATAGTGGACACAGTGTATAGTGGACACAGTGGACACAGTGTATAGTGGACACAGTGGACACAGTGTATAGTGGACACAGTGTATAGTGGACACAGCGTATAGTGGACACAGTGGACACAGTGCACAGTGGACACAGTGTATAGTGGACACAGTGTATAGTGGACACAGTGGACACAGTGTATAGTGGACACAGTGCACAGTGGACACAGTGTATAGTGGACACAGTGGACACAGTGTATAGTGGACACAGTGCACAGTGGACACAGTGTATAGTGGACACAATGTATAGTGGACACAGTGTATAGTGGACACAGTGGACACAGTGCACAGTGGACACAGTGTATAGTGGACACAGTGGACATAGTGCACAGTGGACACAATGTATAGTGGACACAGTGTATAGTGGACACGGTGCACAGTGGACACAGTGTATAGTGGACACAGTGTATAGTGGACACAGTGTATAGTGGACACAGTGTATAGTGGACACAGTGCACAGTGACAGTGTATAGTGGGCACAGTGTATAGTGGACACAGTGCACGGTGGACACAGTGTATAGTGGACAGTGTATAATGGACACACTGCACAGTGGACACAGTGTATAGTGGACACAGTGTATAGTGGACACGGTGTATAGTGGACATAGTGCACAGTGGACACAGTGCACAGTGGACACAGTGTATAGTGGACACAGTGCACAGTGGACACAGTGTATAGTGGACACAGTGCACAGTGGACACAGTGCACAGTGGACACAGTGTATAGTGGACACAGTGCACAGTGGACACAGTGTATAGTGGACACAGTGCACAGTGGACACAGTGTATAGTGGACACAGTGCACAGTGGGCACAGTGTATAGTGGACACAGTGTATAGTGGACACGGTGCACAGTGGACACAGTGTATAGTGGACACAGTGGACACAGTGTATAGTGGACACAGTGTATAGTGGACACAGTGTATAGTGGACACAGTGTATAGTGGACACAGTGCACAGTGGACACAGTGTATAGTGGACACAGTGGACACAGTGTATAGTGGACACAGTGGGCACAGTGCACAGTGGACACAGTGTATAGTGGAAACGGTGTATAGTGGATACGGTGTATAGTGGACACGGTGTATAGTGGACACAGTGGACACAGTGTATAGTGGACACAGTGTATAGTGGACACAGTGGACACAGTGTATAGTGGACACAGTGGACACAGTGCACAGTGGACACAGTGTATAGTGGACACAGTGTATAGTGGACACGGTGTATAGTGGACACGGTGGACACAGTGTATAGTGGACACAGTGCACAGTGGACACAGTGTATAGTGGACACAGTGTATAGTGGACATGGTGGACACAGTGTATAGTGGACACAGTGTATAGTGGACATGGTGGACATAGTGTATAGTGGACATGGTGGACACGGTGTATAGTGGACACGGTGTATAGTGGACACAGTGGACAGTGGACACGGTGTATAGTGGACACGGTGTATAGTGGACACAGTGGACAGTGGACACAGTGTATAGTGGACACAGTGTATAGTGGACACAGTGTATAGTGGACACAGTGTATAGTGGACACGGTGTATAGTGGACACAGTGGACAGTGGACACAGTGTATAGTGGACACAGTGGACAGTGGACACGGTGTATAGTGGACACGGTGTATAGTGGACACAGTGGACAGTGGACACAGTGTATAGTGGACACAGTGTATAGTGGACACAGTGTATAGTGGACACAGTGTATAGTGGGCACAGTGTATAGTGGACACGGTGTATAGTGGACACGGTGTATAGTGGACACAGTGGACAGTGGACACAGTGTATAGTGGACACAGTGGACAGTGGACACGGTGTATAGTGGACACGGTGTATAGTGGACACAGTGGACAGTGGACACAGTGTATAGTGGACAAAGTGTATAGTGGACACAGTGTATAGTGGACACAGTGTATAGTGGACACAGTGTATAGTGGACACGGTGTATAGTGGACACAGTGTATAGTGGACACGGTGTATAGTGTATAGTGGACACAGTGTACAGTGGACACAGTGCACAGTGGACACAGTGTATAGTGGACACAGTGCACAGTGGACACAGTGTATAGTGGACACAGTGCACAGTGGACACAGTGTATAGTGGACAGTGTACAGTGGACACAGTTACAGTGGACACAGTGTATAGTGGACACGGTGCACAGTGGACACAGTGTATAGTGGACACAGTGGACACAGTGTATAGTGTATAGTGGACGCAGTGTATAGTGGACACAGTGGACACAGTGCACAGTGGACACAGTGTATAGTGGACACGGTGTATAGTGGACACGGTGTATAGTGGACACGGTGTCTAGTGGACACGGTGTATCGTGGACACGGTGGACACAGTGTATAGTGGACACAGTGCACAGTGGACACAGTGTATAGTGGACACGGTGTATAGTGGACACGGTGTATAGTGGACACAGTGTATAGTGGACACGGTGGACACAGTGTATAGTGGACACAGTGCACAGTGGACACAGTGTATAGTGGACACACTGTATAGTGGACACGGTGGACACAGTGTATAGTGGACACAGTGCACAGTGGACACAGTGTATAGTGGACACAGTGTATAGTGGACACAGTGCACAGTGGACACAGTGTATAGTGGACACAGTGCACAGTGGACACGGTGTATAGTGGACACGGTGTATAGTGGACACAGTGTATAGTGGACACAGTGCACAGTGGACACAGTGTATAGTGGACACAGTGTATAGTGGACAGTGTATAGTGGACACAGTGTATAGTGGACACAGTGTACAGTGGACACAGTGTACAGTGGACACAGTGTACAGTGGACAGTGCACAGTGGACACAGTGTATAGTGGACACGGTGTATAGTGGACACGGTGTACAGTGGACACGGTGTATAGTGGACACAGTGCACAGTGGACACAGTGCATAGTGGACACAGTGTATAGTGGACACAGTGTATAGTGGACACAGTGCACAGTGGACACAGTGTATAGTGGACACAGTGTATAGTGGACACAGTGTATAGTGGACACAGTGTATAGTGGACACAGTGTATAGTGGACACAGTGGACACAGTGTATAGTGGACACAGTGGACACAGTGTATAGTGGACACAGTGTATAGTGGACACAGCGTATAGTGGACACAGTGGACACAGTGCACAGTGGACACAGTGTATAGTGGACACAGTGTATAGTGGACACAGTGGACACAGTGTATAGTGGACACAGTGCACAGTGGACACAGTGTATAGTGGACACAGTGGACACAGTGTATAGTGGACACAGTGGACACAGTGCACACTGGACACAGTGTATAGTGGAAACGGTGTATAGTGGATACGGTGTATATTGGACACAGTGTATAGTGGACACAGTGTATAGTGGACACAGTGCACAGTGGACACAGTGTATGGTGGACGGTGTATAGTGGACACAGTGTATAGTGGACACGGTGGACACAGTGTATAGTGGACACAGTGCACAGTGGACACAGTGTATAGTGGACACAGTGTATAGTGGACATGGTGGACACAGTGTATAGTGGACACAGTGTATAGTGGACACGGTGGACATAGTGTATAGTGGACATGGTGGACACGGTGTATAGTGGACACGGTGTATAGTGGACACAGTGTATAGTGGACACAGTGGACAGTGGACACAGTGTACAGTGGACACGGTGTATAATGGGCACGGTGTATAGTGGACACGGTGTATAGTGGACACAGTGTATAGTGGACACAGTGGACAGTGGACACAGTGTATAGTGGACACGGTGTATAGTGGACACGGTGTATAGTGGACACGGTGTATAGTGGACACAGTGGACAGTGGACACAGTGTATAGTGGACACAGTGGACAGTGGACGGTGTATAGTGGACACGGTGTATAGTGGACACGGTGTATAGTGGACACGGTGGACACAGTGTATAGTGGACAAAGTGTATAGTGGACACAGTGTATAGTGGACACAGTGTATAGTGGACACGGTGTATAGTGGACACAGTGTATAGTGGACACGGTGTATAGTGTATAGTGGATACAGTGTACAGTGGACACAGTGCACAGTGGACACAGTGTATAGTGGACACAGTGCACAGTGGACACAGTGTATAGTGGACACAGTGCACAGTAGACACAGTGTATAGTGGACAGTGTACAGTGGACACAGTTACAGTGGACACAGTGTATAGTGGACACAGTGTATAGTGGACATGGTGCACAGTGGACACAGTGTATAGTGGACACAGTGGACACAGTGTATAGTGGACACAGTGCACAGTGGACACAGTGTATAGTGGGCACGGTGTATAGTGGACACAGTGTATAGTGGACACAGTGTATAGTGGACACGGTGTATAGTGGACACAGTGTATAGTGGACACAGTGTATAGTGGACACAGTGGACACAGTGCACAGTGGACACAGTGTATAGTGGATACGGTGTATAGTGGATACGGTGTATAGTGGACACAGTGTATAGTGGACACAGTGTATAGTGGACACAGTGCACAGTGGACACAGTGTATAGTGGACACAGTGCACAGTGGACACAGTGTATAGTGGACACAGTGCACAGTGGACACAGTGTATAGTGGACACAGTGCACAGTGGACACAGTGTATAGTGGACACAGTGCACAGTGGACACAGTGTATAGTGGACACAGTGCACAGTGGGCACAGTGTATAGTGGACACAGTGTATAGTGGACACGGTGCACAGTGGACACAGTGTATAGTGGACACAGTGGACACAGTGTATAGTGGACACAGTGTATAGTGGACACAGTGTATAGTGGACACAGTGTATAGTGGACACAGTGCACAGTGGACACAGTGTATAGTGGACACAGTGGACACAGTGTATAGTGGAAACGGTGTATAGTGGATACGGTGTATAGTGGACACGGTGTATAGTGGACACAGTGGACACAGTGTATAGTGGACACAGTGTATAGTGGACACAGTGGACACAGTGTATAGTGGACACAGTGGACACAGTGCACAGTGGACACAGTGTATAGTGGACACAGTGTATAGTGGACACGGTGTATAGTGGACACGGTGGACACAGTGTATAGTGGACACAGTGCACAGTGGACACAGTGTATAGTGGACACAGTGTATAGTGGACATGGTGGACACAGTGTATAGTGGACACAGTGTATAGTGGACACGGTGGACATAGTGTATAGTGGACATGGTGGACACGGTGTATAGTGGACACGGTGTATAGTGGACACAGTGGACAGTGGACACAGTGTATAGTGGACACAGTGGACAGTGGACAGGGTGTATAGTGGACACGGTGTATAGTGGACACAGTGGACAGTGGACACAGTGTATAGTGGACACAGTGTATAGTGGACACAGTGTATAGTGGACACAGTGTATAGTGGGCACAGTGTATAGTGGACACGGTGTATAGTGGACACGGTGTATAGTGGACACAGTGGACAGTGGACACAGTGTATAGTGGACACAGTGGACAGTGGACACGGTGTATAGTGGACACGGTGTATAGTGGACACAGTGGACAGTGGACACAGTGTATAGTGGACAAAGTGTATAGTGGACACAGTGTATAGTGGACACAGTGTATAGTGGACACAGTGTATAGTGGACACGGTGTATAGTGGACACAGTGTATAGTGGACACGGTGTATAGTGTATAGTGGACACAGTGTACAGTGGACACAGTGCACAGTGGACACAGTGTATAGTGGACACAGTGCACAGTGGACACAGTGTATAGTGGACACAGTGCACAGTAGACACAGTGTATAGTGGACAGTGTACAGTGGACACAGTTACAGTGGACACAGTGTATAGTGGACACGGTGCACAGTGGACACAGTGTATAGTGGACACAGTGGACACAGTGTATAGTGTATAGTGGACGCAGTGTATAGTGGACACAGTGGACACAGTGCACAGTGGACACAGTGTATAGTGGACACGGTGTATAGTGGACACGGTGTATAGTGGACACGGTGTCTAGTGGACACGGTGTATCGTGGACACGGTGGACACAGTGTATAGTGGACACAGTGCACAGTGGACACAGTGTATAGTGGACACGGTGTATAGTGGACACGGTGTATAGTGGACACAGTGTATAGTGGACACGGTGGACACAGTGTATAGTGGACACAGTGCACAGTGGACACAGTGTATAGTGGACACACTGTATAGTGGACACGGTGGACACAGTGTATAGTGGACACAGTGCACAGTGGACACAGTGTATAGTGGACACAGTGTATAGTGGACACAGTGCACAGTGGACACAGTGTATAGTGGACACAGTGCACAGTGGACACGGTGTATAGTGGACACGGTGTATAGTGGACACAGTGTATAGTGGACACAGTGCACAGTGGACACAGTGTATAGTGGACACAGTGTATAGTGGACAGTGTATAGTGGACACAGTGTATAGTGGACACAGTGTACAGTGGACACAGTGTACAGTGGACACAGTGTACAGTGGACAGTGCACAGTGGACACAGTGTATAGTGGACACGGTGTATAGTGGACACGGTGTATAGTGGACACGGTGTATAGTGGACACAGTGCACAGTGGACACAGTGCATAGTGGACACAGTGTATAGTGGACACAGTGTATAGTGGACACAGTGCACAGTGGACACAGTGTATAGTGGACACAGTGCACAGTGGACACAGTGTATAGTGGACACAGTGTATAGTGGACACAGTGTATAGTGGACACAGTGGACACAGTGTATAGTGGACACAGTGGACACAGTGTATAGTGGACACAGTGTATAGTGGACACAGCGTATAGTGGACACAGTGGACACAGTGCACAGTGGACACAGTGTATAGTGGACACAGTGTATAGTGGACACAGTGGACACAGTGTATAGTGGACACAGTGCACAGTGGACACAGTGTATAGTGGACACAGTGGACACAGTGTATAGTGGACACAGTGGACACAGTGCACAGTGGACACAGTGTATAGTGGAAACGGTGTATAGTGGATACGGTGTATAGTGGACACAGTGTATAGTGGACACAGTGTATAGTGGACACAGTGCACAGTGGACACAGTGTATGGTGGACGGTGTATAGTGGACACAGTGTATAGTGGACACGGTGGACACAGTGTATAGTGGACACAGTGCACAGTGGACACAGTGTATAGTGGACACAGTGTATAGTGGACATGGTGGACACAGTGTATAGTGGACACAGTGTATAGTGGACACGGTGGACATAGTGTATAGTGGACATGGTGGACACGGTGTATAGTGGACACGGTGTATAGTGGACACAGTGTATAGTGGACACAGTGGACAGTGGACACAGTGTATAGTGGACACGGTGTATAATGGGCACGGTGTATAGTGGACACGGTGTATAGTGGACACAGTGTATAGTGGACACAGTGGACAGTGGACACAGTGTATAGTGGACACGGTGTATAGTGGACACGGTGTATAGTGGACACGGTGTATAGTGGACACAGTGGACAGTGGACAGAGTGTATAGTGGACACAGTGGACAGTGGACGGTGTATAGTGGACACGGTGTATAGTGGACACGGTGTATAGTGGACACGGTGTATAGTGGACACAGTGGACAGTGGACACAGTGTATAGTGGACACAGTGGACAGTGGACGGTGTATAGTGGACACGGTGTATAGTGGACACGGTGTATAGTGGACACGGTGGACACAGTGTATAGTGGACAAAGTGTATAGTGGACACAGTGTATAGTGGACACAGTGTATAGTGGACACGGTGTATAGTGGACACAGTGTATAGTGGACACGGTGTATAGTGTATAGTGGATACAGTGTACAGTGGACACAGTGCACATTGGACACAGTGTATAGTGGACACAGTGCACAGTGGACACAGTGTATAGTGGACACAGTGCACAGTAGACACAGTGTATAGTGGACAGTGTACAGTGGACACAGTTACAGTGGACACAGTGTATAGTGGACACAGTGTATAGTGGACATGGTGCACAGTGGACACAGTGTATAGTGGACACAGTGGACACAGTGTATAGTGGACACAGTGGACACAGTGTATAGTGGACACAGTGGACACAGTGCACAGTGGACACAGTGTATAGTGGACACAGTGTATAGTGGACACAGTGTATAGTGGACACGGTGTATAGTGGACACGGTGTATCGTGGACACGGTGGACACAGTGTATAGTGGACACAGTGCACAGTGGACACAGTGTATAGTGGACACGGTGTATAGTGGACACAGTGTATAGTGGACACAGTGCACAGTGGACACAGTGTATAGTGGACACGGTGTATAGTGGACACAGTGTATAGTGGACACGGTGTATAGTGGACACGGTGTATAGTGGGCACGGTGTATAGTGGACACAGTGTATAGTGGACACGGTGGACACAGTGTATAGTGGACACAGTGCACAGTGGACACAGTGTATAGTGGACACGGTGTATAGTGGACACAGTGTATAGTGGACACAGTGTATAGTGGACACGGTGGACACAGTGTATAGTGGACACAGTGCACAGTGGACACAGTGTATAGTGGATACACTGTATAGTGGACACGGTGGACACAGTGTATAGTGGACACAGTGTATAGTGGACACGGTGTATAGTGGACACAGTGTATAGTGGACACAGTGTATAGTGGACACGGTGGACACAGTGTATAGTGGACACAGTGCACAGTGGACACAGTGTATAGTGGATACACTGTATAGTGGACACGGTGGACACAGTGTATAGTGGACACAGTGTATAGTGGACACAGTGTATAGTGGACACGGTGGACACGGTGTATAGTGGACACGGTGTACAGTGGACACGGTGTATAGTGGACACAGTGGACAGTGGGCACGGTGTACAGTGGACATGGTGTATAGTGGACACGGTGTACAGTGGACATGGTGTATAGTGGACACAGTGTATAGTGGACACAGTGGACAGTGGACACAGTGTATAGTGGGCACAGTGTATAGTGGACACAGTGGACAGTGGACACAGTGGACAGTGGGCACAGTGTATAGTGGACATGGTGTATAGTGGGCACAGTGTATAGTGGACACAGTGGACAGTGGACACAGTGTATAGTGGGCACAGTGTATAGTGGACACGGTGTATAGTGGACACGGTGTATAGTGGACACAGTGGACAGTGGGCACAGTGTATAGTGGACACGGTGTATAGTGGACACGGTGTATAGTGGACACGGTGTATAGTGGACACGGTGGACACAGTGTATAGTGGACACGGTGTATAGTGGACACAGTGTATAGTGGACACGGTGTATAGTGGACACGGTGTATAGTGGACACAGTGTATAATGGACACGGTGTATAGTGGACACAGTGTATAGTGGACACAGTGTATAATGGACACGGTGTATAGTGGACACAGTGTATAGTGGACACAGTGTATAGCGGACACAGTGTATAGTGGACACAGTGTATAGCGGACACAGTGTATAGTGGACACGGTGGACACAGTGTATAATGGACACAGTGTATAGTGGACACAGTGTATAGTGGACACAGTGTATAGTGGACACAGTGTATAGTGGACACAGTGTATAGCGGACACAGTGTATAGTGGACACGGTGGACACAGTGTATAATGGACACAGTGTATAGTGGACACAGTGTATAGTGGACACAGTGTATAGTGGACACAGTGTATAGTGGACACGGTGTTTAGTGGACACAGTGTATAGTGGACACGGTGGACACAGTGTATAGTGGACACGGTGTATAGTGGACACAGTGGACAGTGGGCACAGTGGACAGTGGGCACAGTGTATAGTGGGCACGGTGTATAGTGGACACAGTGTATAGTGGACACAGTGTATAGTGGACACGGTGTATAGTGGACACAGTGTATAGTGGACACGGTGTATAGTGGACACGGTGGACACAGTGTATAGTGGACACAGTGTATAGTGGACACAGTGTATAGTGGACACAGTGTATAGTGGACACAGTGTATAGTGGACACGGTGTATAGTGGACACGGTGGACACAGTGTATAGTGGACACAGTGTATAGTGGACACAGTGTATAGTGGACACGGTGTATAGTGGACACAGTGTATAGTGGACACGGTGTATAGTGGACACGGTGGACACGGTGTATAGTGGACACAGTGTATAGTGGACACAGTGTATAGTGGACACAGTGGACACAGTGTATAGTGGACACAGTGTATAGTGGACACAGTGTATAGTGGACATGGTGTATAGTGGACACGGTGGACACAGTGTATAGTGGACACAGTGTATAGTGGACACAGTGTATAGTGGACACAGTGGACACAGTGTATAGTGGACACGGTGTATAGTGGACACGGTGGACACAGTGTATAGTGGACACGGTGTATAGTGGACACAGTGTATAGTGGACACGGTGTATAGTGGACACGGTGGACACAGTGTATAGTGGACACGGTGTATAGTGGACACGGTGGACACAGTGTATAGTGGACACAGTGTATAGTGGACACAGTGTATAGTGGACACAGTGGACACAGTGTATAGTGGACACAGTGTATAGTGGACACAGTGTATAGTGGACACGGTGGACACAGTGTATAGTGGACACAGTGTATAGTGGACACAGTGTATAGTGGACACGGTGGACACAGTGTATAGTGGACACAGTGTATAGTGGACAGAGAATACAGTGTACACAGTGTACAGTGGATACAGTGTATCCATAAAGGCTACTGGGGAGACTTTAAACTAGAACGGTTGGGGGAGCGACTCAAATAGAGAAAGCCAGTAAACAGGGTCTGAGGCAGGAGGCAGAGAAGGGAAGCACTCAGACCCAACATGTAGGGGGGAAAGAAGAAAAAAATAATAAACAGAGAATAAGAGGTGGTGGGTTTCCAGGGCAAAAATCAAAAGGGGCCGCTTGTCAACATAATTGTATAAGGAGTAAGAGTGTTGTAAAAACAAGCCTGAAGGCTTTGTGTCTCAATGCAAGGAGCATTCGTAATAAGGTGGACGAGTTGAATGTGCAGATAGCTATTAATGACTATGCTATAGTTGTGATCACGGAAACGTGGCTCCAGGGTGACCAAGGCTGGGAGCTGAACATCCAGGGATATTCAATATTCAGGAGGGATAGACGAAAAGGAAAAGGAGGTGGGGTAGCGTTGCTGGTGAGAGAGGAGATTAATGCAATAGAAAGCAAAGACATTAGCTTGGAGATTATGGAATCGATATGGGTAGAGCTGCGAAACTCTAAGGGGCAGAAAACGCTAGTGGGAGTTGTGTACAGGCCACCTAACAGTAGTAGTGGAGTTGGGGATGGCACCAAACAGGAAATTAGAAATGCGTGCAACAAGGGTAAAACAGTTATAATGGGTGACTTCAATCTACATGTAGATTGGGTGAATCAAATTGGCAGGGGTGCTGAGGAAGAGGATTTCTTGAAATGTATGCGGGATAGTTTTCTAAACCAACATGTAGAGGAGCCAACGAGAGAGCGGGCTATTCTAGACTGGGTACTGAGTAATGAGGAAGGGTTAGTTAGCAGTCTTGTTGTGCGTGGCCCCTTGGGCAAGAGTGACCATAATATGGTTGAGTTCTTCATTAGGATGGAGAGTGACATAATTAAATCAGAAACAAGGGTTCTGAACTTAAACAAAGGTACCTTTGAAGGTATGAGATGTGAATTGGCCAAGATAGACTGGCAGGTGATTCTTAAAGGGTTGACAGTGGATGTGCAATGGAAGGTATTTAAAGACTGCATGGATGAATTACAACAATTGTTCATCCCAGTTTGGCAAAAGAATAAATCAGGGAAGGTCGTGCATCCATGGATAACAAGGGAAATCAGGGATAGTATAAAAACAAAAGATGAAGCATAAAAATTAGCCAGAAAAAGCAGCCTACCGGAGGACTGGGAGGAATTCAGTCCAGCAGAGGAGGACAAAGGGCTTAATTAGGAAAGGGAAATAGATTATGAAAGAAAACTGGCAGGGAACATAAAAACTGACTGTAAACGTTTTTATAGATATGTGAAGAGAAAGAGATTAGTTAAAACAAATGGTAGGTCCCTTGCAGTCAGAAACAGGTGAATTGATCATGGGGAACAAGGACATGGCAGACCAATTGAATAACTACTTTGGTTCTGTCTTCACTAAGGAAGACATAAATAATCTGCCAGAAATAGCAGGGGACCGGGGGTCAAATAAGGTGGAAGAACTGAGTGAAATCCAGGTTAGCCTGGTGTTGGGTAAATTGAATGGATTGAAGGCCTATAAGTCCCCAGGGTCAGATAGTCTGCATCCCAGAGTACTTAAGGAAGTAGCCACAGAAATAGTGGATGCATTAGTGATCATTTTTCAAAGCTCCTTATATTCTGGAGTAGTTCCTGAGGATTGGAGGGTAGCTAATGTAACCCCACTTTTTAAAAAAGGAGAGAGAAAACGGGGAATTACAGACCAGTTAGTCTAACATCGGTAGTGGGGAAACTGCTAGAGTCGGTTATTAACGATGGGATAGCAGCGCATTTGGAAAGTGGTGAAATCATTAGACAAAGTCAGCATGGATTTACGAAAGGTAAATCATGTCTGACGAATCTTATAGAATTTTTCGAGGATGTAACTAGCAGAGTGGATAAGGGAGAACCAGTGGATGTGTCATATCTGGACTTACAGAAGGCTTTCGACAAGGACCCACATAAGAGATTAGTATACAAACTTAAAGCACACAGTATTGGGGGTTCAGTATTGACGTGGATAGAGAACTGGCTGGCAGACAGGAAGCAAAGGGTAGGAGTAAACGGGTCCTTTTCAGAATGGCAGGCAGTGACTAGTGGGGTACCGCAAGGCTCAGTGCTGGGACCCCAGCTATTTACAATATATATTAATGATTTGGACGAGGGAATTGAATGCAACATCTCCAGGTTTGCGGATGACACTAAGCTGGGGGGTAGTGTTAGGTGTGAGGAGGATGCTAGGAGGCTGCAAGGTGACTTGGATAGGCTGGGTGAGTGGGCAAATGCATGGCAGATGCAGTATAATGTGGATAAATGTGAGGTTATCCACTTTGGTGGCAAAAACAGGAGGGTAGACTATTATCAGAATGGTGGCAGATTAGGAAAAGGGGAGATGCAACGAGACCTGGGTGTCATGGTACACCAGTCATTGAAAGTAGGCATGCAGGTGCAGCAGGCAGTGAAGAAAGCAAATGGTATGTTAGCATTCATAGCAACAGGATTTGAGTACAGGAGCAGGGAGGTTCTACTGCAGTTGTACAGGGTTTTGGTGAGGCCACACCTGGAGTATTGCGTACAGTTTTGGTCTCCAAATCTGAGAAAAGACATTCTTGCCATAGAGGGGGTTCAGAGAAGGTTCACCAGACTGATTCCTGGGATGTCAGGACTTTTATTTGGAAAGACTGGATAGACAGGGCTTGTACTCGCTAGAATTTAGAAGACTGGGGGGGGGGGGGGGGATCTTATAGAAACTTACAAAATTCTTAAGGGGTTGGATAGGCTAGATGCAGGAAGATTGTTCCCGATGTTGGGGAGGTCCAGAACAAGGGGTCCCAATCTAAGGATAAGGGGGGATTCCTATAGGACCGAGATGAGGAAAATATTTTTCACACAGAGTGGTGAGTCTCTGGAATTCTCTGCCACAGAAGGTAGTTGAGGCCAGTTCATTGGCTATATTTAAGTGGGCGTTAGATGTGGCCCTTGTGGCTAAAGGGATCAGGGGGTATGGAGAGAAGGCAGGTACGGGATACTGAGTTGGATGATCAGCCATGATCATATTGAATGGCGGTGCAGGCTCGAAGGGCCGAATGGCCTCTACTCCTGCACCTATTTTCTATGTTTCTATGTATAGTGGACACAGTGTATAGTGGACACAATAGACAATATTCAATGAGATCATGGCTGATCATCCCCAATCAGTACCCCGTTCCTGCCTTCTCCCCATATCCTCTGACTCTGCTATTTTTAAGAGCCCTATCTAGCTCTCTCTTGAAAGCATCCAGAGAACCTGCCTCCACCACCGTCTGAGGCAGAGAATTCCGCAGACTCACCACTCTCTGTGAGAAAAAGTGTTTCCTCGTCTCCGTTCTAAATGGCTTACTCCTTATTCTTAAACTGGTTCTGGACTCCAACATCGGGAACATGTTTCCTGCCTCTAGCGTGTCCAAGCACCTTAACAATCTCTCATCCTTCTAAACTCCAGAGTGTACAAGCCCAGCTGCTCCATTCCCTCAGCATATGACAGTCCCGCCATCCCGGGAATTAACCTTGTAAACTACGCTGCACTCCCTCAATAGCAAGAATGTCCTTCCGCAAATTAGGGGACCAAAACTGCACACAATACTCCAGGTGTGGTCTCACGAGGGCCCTGTACAACTGCAGAAGGACCTCTTTGCTCCTATATTCAATTCCTCTTGTTATAAAGAGGAATCGAATATAGTGGACACAGTACCAGTGTACCGTGCCAGTGCACTGTGTACACAATAGCAGTGCCACTGCTGTGAGCACCAAGTCCATTTATCATCATATGGAACAACTGGCATCATTGCAAAACCACACACAGAGTGCTGGAGAAACTCAGTGGGTCAGGCAGCATCTGTGGAGAACATAGATAGGTGACGTTTGGGGTGGGGACCGTTCTCCACACTGAGAGTGAGGGAGAGGGAGGGGGATTAGATGGAGCTTCAGTCCACAACACGATCTGGAGCCGCTGCAAAGTGAGCGCCACTCGGCCCATCGTCTCCGCCAGTAACCGGTGACTGAAGGGAATTGAAGAATACAGTTGAACAGAGTGATCTGGGAATAACCATGCATAGTTCCTTGAAGGTGGAATCTCATATAGATAGGGTGGTAAAGAAAGCTTTTGGTATGCTAGCCTTTATAAATCAGAGCATTGAGTATAGAAGCTGGGATGTAATGTTAAAATTGTACAAGGCATTGGTGAGACCAATTCTGGACTATGGTGTACAATTTTGGTCGCCCAATTATAGGAAGGATGTCAACAAAATAGAGAGGGTACAGAGGAGATTTACTAGAATGTTGCCTGGGTTTCAACAGCTAAGTTACAGAGATAGGTTGAATAAGTTAGGTCTTTATTCTCTGGAGCGCAGAAGGTTAAGGGGGGAATTGATAGAGGTCTTCAAAATGATGAGAGGGATAGACAGAGTTGATGTGGACAAGCTTTTCCCCTTTGAGAATAGGGAAGATTCAAACAAGAGGACATGACTTTAGAATTAAGGGACAGAGGTTTAGGGGTAACATGAGGGGGAACTTCTTTACTCAGAGAGTGGTAGCGGTGTGGAATGAGCTTCCAGTGGAAGTGGTGGCGGCAGGTTCGTTGGTATCATTTAAAAATAAATTGGATAGGCATATGGATGAGAAGGGTATGGAGGGTTATGGTATGAGTGCAGGCAGGTGGGACTAAGGGAAAAAAGTTGTTCGGCACGGACTTGAAGGGCTGAGATGGCCTGTTTCCGTGCTGTAATTGTTATATGGTTATATGAATGATCGCGCTGCCCTGTCCCACATGACGCGGACACGCCGCCTGATGTTATTTCACATTATTGCTTTGGGAATTCGGCCCGTCTGTCGGAGCCGTCCCCGCTCTCAGTTACTCCCTGCGCCGGGTCCCGCCAGCCACGTAAACAGCAATTATTTAGCCATGGGACGCGTTTTACATCGGAACAGACGGCAGCAACAACCGCTATAACAACCCCCACCCCCACCCCCACTCTGCAGGAGTTTAGTCTCAACCTCAGCCCGGGGGGGGGGGGGGGGGGCTCCCAGTCCCGGCGCCAAGGTTAAAGCGGCGGCTGGAGGTGAAGATAGAGGGGCCGCACCGGCCCGCACTCACTGACCCACCCGCACCGGCCCGGCCCGGCCCGCACCCACTGACGGACGGACTGACCTGCCATGGCGTCTGTCGCAGCCCCGCACTTCCGCGTCTCCTCTTCCCCCCCCTCCCTCCTTCCCTCCCTCCCTCCCTCCCTCTCGCTGCCGGATCCGCCTCCCTCTCTCCCTCCCTCTCTCCCTCTCCCCCTCTCGCCCCGCCTGGCAGCGCCGGCCGTGTCTCTGTGTGTGTTGGGGGGGGGGGGGGGGTCAGACCGGGCGGCGGAGTGTCGGCGGGCGATGTCTGCACTCGGACTCGGTCACAGAGAGACTCCGTGTGGAAACTGGCCCTTGGGCCCAACTTGTCCACTGGTCCCACCAGCCTGCGCTTGGTCCATGTCCCTATAAACCCGCCCTGTCCATCAACCGTGTTGTGTTGTAGAACTGTTTTTGAAATGTTGCCGCGTACAATTCACATTCAGATTTTCAGTCTTTGAAAAGGTGATAAAGTCAATAGAATCTCGAATTCACCATTGTGTGGTATTGGATAAAGTGCCAGTGATCCCCGTGTGTGTCTGTGTCTGTGTCTCCCCTGGTCGGTCATACACGCAGGCTGGCTGTAGCCAGTGGCCGCCAGAGGTCAGTGTCTGTCTGTGTGTCTGTCTGTGTCTGTGTGTGTGAGACTGTGTCTGTGTATCTGTCTGTGTGTGTGTGACTGTGTGTCTGTGTGACTATAACCATATAACAATTACAGCACGGAAACAGGCCATCTCGGCCCTTCAAGTCCGTGCCGAACAACTTTTTTCCCTTAGTCCCACCTGCCTGCACTCATACCATAACCCTCCATACCCTTCTCATCCATATGCCTATCCAATTTATTTTTAAATGATACCAACGAACCTGCCGCCACCACTTCCACTGGAAGCTCATTCCACACCGCTACCACTCTCTGAGTAAAGAAGTTCCCCCTCATGTTACCCCTAAACCTCTGTCCCTTAATTCTAAAGTCATGTCCTCTTGTTTGAATCTTCCCTATTCTCAAAGGGAAAAGCTTGTCCACATTAACTCTGTCTATCCCTCTCATCATTTTAAAGACCTCTATCAAGTCACCCCTTAACCTTCTGCGCTCCAGAGAATAAAGACCTAACGTATTCAACCTATCTCTGTAACTTAGCTGTTGAAACCCAGGCAACATTCTAGTAAATCTCCTCTGTACCCTCTCTATTTTGTTGACATATTGGGCGACCAAAATTGTACTGTGTCTGTGTGTGTGTGTGTGTGTGTCTGTCTGTGTGTGTGTCTGTGTGTGTCTGTCTGTGTCTGTGTGTGTGTGTGTCTGTCTGTGTGTGTGTGTGTGTGTGTGTGTGTGTGTGTGTGTGTGTCTCTGTCTGTGTCTGTCTGTGTGTGTGTCTGTCTGTGTGTGTGTCTGTCTGTGTCTGTCTGTCTGTCTGTGTGTCTGCGCGCTGCTGGCGGGTGGATTCAAAGTCAAAGTCAAAAGAGTTTATTGTCATGTGTCCCTGACAGGACAATGAAAATCTTTCTTTGCATAGCACAACAGAACATAGAAGGCATTGACTACAATTATATACATAAATACACACATGAATTAATAAATTAACAAAGTGCAAATAACAGATGGAGGGATATTAATGTTCAGAGTTCCGAGCCAGGTTTAATAGCCTGATGGCTGTGGGGAAGTAGCTATTCCTAAACCGGGTTGTTGCAGTCTTCAGGCTCCCGTACCTTCTACCTGAAGGTAGCAGGGAGATGAGTGTGTGGCCAGGGTGGTGTGGGTCCTTGACGATGCTGCCAGCCTTTTTGAGGCAGCGATTGTGATAAATCCCCTCGATGGAAGGAAGGTCAGAGCCGATGATGGACTGGGCAGTGTTTACTACTTTTTGTAGTCTTTTCCTCTCCAGGGCACTCAAGTTGCCGAACCAAACCATGATGCAACCGGTCAGCAAGCTCTCTACTATACACCTGTAGACGTTAGAGAGAGTCCTCCTTGACAGACCAACTCTCCGTAATCTTCTCAGGAAGTAGAGGCGCTGATGAGCTTTCTTAATAATTGCATCTCTGTTCTCAGACCAGGAAAGATCTTCACAGATGTGCACGCCCAGGAATTTGAAGCTCTTGACCCTTTCAACCATCGACCCGTTGATATAAACAGGACTGTGGGTCCCCATCCTACTCCTTCCAAAGTCCACAATCAGTTCCTTGGTTTTGCTGGTGTTGAGGGCCAGGTTGTTGTGCTGGCACCATATGGACAGTTGCTCGATTTCTCTTCTATACTCGGACTCATCCCCATCAGTGATACGTCCCACAACAGTGGTGTCGTCAGCGAACTTGATGATGGAGTTCACGCTATGACCGGCTACGCAGTCATGAGTATAGAGTGAGTACAGCAGGGGGCTGAGCCCGCAGCCCTGAGGTGCTCCCGTGCTGATTGTTATCGAGTCTGACACATTTCCACCAATACGAACAGACTGTGGTCTGTGGATGAGGAAGTCGAGGATCCAATTGCAGAGGGATGCGCAAAGACCCAGTTCTGCGAGTTTGGTAACCAGCTTGGAGGGGATGATTGTGTTAAATGCCGAGCTGTAGTCAATAAATAGCAGCCTGACATATGAGTTTTTGTAGTCCAAGTGGTCCAGAGCGGAGTGGAGGGCCAGCGAGATCGCGTCCACCGTTGATCTGTTGTGGTGGTAAGCGAACTGCAGTGGGTCCAGGTTTTTGTCGAGGTAGGAGTTGATTTGCGCCATGATCAACCTCTCGAAGCACTTCATCACCACAGGCGTTAGTGCCACAGGTCGATAGTCATTGAGGCACGTCACCTTGCTCTTCTTGGGCACCGGTATTATTGATGCCCTTTTGAAGCAGGTGGGAACCTCAGACCTCAGAAGTGACAGGTTGAAAATGTCCGTAAAAACTCTAGCCGGTTGGTCCGCACAGGTCTTTAGGACACGACCAGGTATGCCATCAGGTCCAGACGCTTTTCGAGGTAGGAAAATGATCACCAATGCGTCCACTATTTCTGGAGCCACCTCCCTGAGGACCCTGGGATGCAGACCATCAGGCCCAGGGGATTTATCATCCTTCACTCCCATTAGCCTACCCAATACTATTTCTCGCCTAAAGAAAATTCATTTCAGTTCCTCTACCCCCTTAGATCCTCTGTCCTCCAGTACATCTGGGAGATTGTTTGTGCCTTCCTTAGTGAAGACAGATCCGAAGTACCTGTTCAACTCTTCTGCCATTTCCTTGTTGCCCATAATTATTTCACCCGTGTCTGCCTTCGAGGGACCCACATTTGACTTTGCTATTCTTTTTCCCTTAACATATCTAAAGAAGCTTTTACTGTCCTTCTTTATATTCCTGGCCAGCTTCCCTTCTTACTTCATCTTTTCAGCCCATATTGCCCGTTTTGTTTCCTTCTGTTGTCCTATGAAAGTTTCCCAATCCTCTGGCTTCCGGCTACTCTTTGCTGGGTTATACATCTTTTCTTTTAGTTTTATTCCATCCCTAACTTCTCTTGTCAGCCACGGTTGCCTCCTACTCCCCTTAGAATCTTTCTTCCTTTTTGGAATGAAATGATCCTGCGTCTTCTGGATCCCAGACGAGAATCCCAGAAATTCCTGCGTTATTCCTGCTAGGATCCCTTTCCAGTCTACCTTGGCCAGCTCCCCTCTCATGCCTTCATAGTCCCCTTTGTTCAACTTCTTCACTGACATTTCCGATTTAACCTTCTCCTTCTCAAATTGCAGATTAAAACAAATCATATTATGATCACTACCTCCAAGCGGTTCCTTTACAGTGTCCGGACCACACGCGGGCAGGTGGGACTAGTGTAGCTGAGACATGTTGGCCGGTGTGAGCAAGTTGGACCGAAGGGGCTGATTCCACGCTGTATCTCTCTATGACTGTAGGAAAGAACCAGGGCTTCTGGTAGATCAGTCTAGAGAAGGGTCTCAACTCAAAACGTCACCCATTCCTTCTGTCCACAGATGCTGCCTGTCCCACTGAGTCACTCCAGCTTTTTGTGTCTATCTTCTGGTAAATGGCCGAGACATTGGTTCATGTTCAAGGCCAATGATGACGGCCTTCTCACACTGACATGGAACACTGGGGACTGAAGCTGTACTTCGGCCCGTTGGTGACCCGGGCAGCAATGATCCAATGCAGCACTGCCTGTGGGAAAATCATCTTGAGCTGAAGCCCATAAGGTGACGGCAAGAGCCTTATCTTCTTATGTAGTGACTCGAGAGCAAGGATGTCTAAAGAGAAGCTATAACCAGTCTGGTTTAGGTCTCCTATCCATGTTCTCCACAGATGCTGCCTGACCCGCTGAGTTACTCCAGCAGTTCAGGTCTTGTTTTATAAAACCAGCACCTGCAGTTCCTTGTATCTACATTTCTCCACAATCAGCAAATGGAAATGAGCTCAGGCAGCATCTGTGGAGGGAATGAACAGGCAATGATTTGGAAAAGAGACTCATCTTATATTCCCCCCCATCCCCTCATCCATCCCCTCCCCCCCATTGTGACTCTCCCGGGAACCAAGATAAACTTACATCTCCATGAGGGAACAACATAACAGGAAGAGGTCATGGTGTTTTTCCTGGAAACGGGCCAATGAGGGTTTCTAAAATATTGTTTCAAAGCTGAAAGTAATGAAACGGTTACATTGATTCTTCTCCTGCATGTGTTTGAAGGCCATGGTGGTAGGTGAATGGAACCAGCTGCCAGAGGAGGTAGTTGAGGCTGGGACTGTCCCAACGTTTATAAAACATTTAGACAGGTACATGGTTAGGACAGGTTGAGAGGGAAATGGGCGAAACGTGGGCAGTTGGGACTAGTGTAGCTGGGACATGTTGGCCGGTGTGGGCAAGTTGGGCCGAAGGGCCTGTTTCCACACTGTATCACTCTGTGACTCTGTGAAAGCATAAAGGCTGAACTTACAATGGTGGCAGCGGAGGGATGAGGTGACATTGAAGCAATCGAGGAGGGGGGGGGGGCTGGAAGGAAGAGGGGGTAGGTGGGGAAGGAGGGGGGCAGTGGGAGGAGGGGTGGGGGGGCAGGGAAGAGGGGGTAGGTGGGGAAGGAGGGGGGCAGTGGGAGGAGGGGTGGGGGGCATGGAAGAGGGGGTAGGTGGGGAAGGAGGGTGGCAGTGGGAGGAGGGGTGGGGGGGCAGGGAAGAGGGGGTAGGTGGGAAGGAGAACGAGAAGATCAGCAGGAGGTTGACCATAACTGTCAGTGAGTAACATGGCGTAAAGGCCTTTGGTTCAGTCACACCAGGCAGTCCATTACCGATGTCACGCAGAAAAGCCTGCAGGAGATATTATTTAAGGAATTAAAGGTGTGCGTGAATCTGAATCTGTATCTAAAGATCTGAAATGGAATAGATACATTAATGACACGTTATTGGCAACAAACTCTAGAGTGGGATTGATGAATTTCCACTGGGTGGTGGAACATGCAGCGGCAGGTCCCGGTCAGCTGCTCAATCTAGAGAGCGGTCAATGGTCAGACATGGACTGAGTGTGGACACCGCGGCAACCAGTTACAATCTACCCAGAGAATGAAATAACTTTTGAGGAAGTGGCCAGTTGTGGTTTATTAGTTTGGAACCAGTCAGAATGATGCTTTGTCATTTCCTGTCTAATTACATTTCTTTCCCCTTAACATAAGATTGATAAAATGCTGGGTAAGGACGGCAGTCAACTAGTTTCACCGTGGGCTCTAGACCAGGCTGGTGTCACTGTGGGCTCTAGACCAGGCTGGTGTCACCGTGGGCTCTAGACCAGGCTGGTGTCACCGTGGGCTGGAGACCAGGCTGGTGTCACCGTGGGATGGAGACCAGGCTGGTGTCACCGTGGGCTCTAGACCAGGCTGGTGTCACCGTGGGCTCTAGACCACGCTGGTGTCACCGTGGGCTCTAGACCAGGCTGGTGTCACCGTGGGCTCTAGACCAGGCTGGTGTCACCGTGGGCTCTAGACCACGCTGGTGTCACCGTGGGCTCTAGACCAGGCTGGTGTCACCGTGGGCTCTAGACCAGGCTGGTGTCACCGTGGGCTCTAGACCACGCTGGTGTCACCGTGGGCTGCCAACATTGGGTGAGATTTGAGAGTGAGAAATTGCGAGTCAGCGTAGCCACTGGGGAGGGGGGGAGGGTGTAGGGGTTGTTCCCCCCCACCCGGTAAGGAGCGTTTACATTCTTCAGCTTGAAATTGGGCAATCTGGTGCATACTGTAGCGGGTCTTTTAACTTACACTTGGATGCAACATTTATGCTTTAAATTGGATTAGGTATGAATAAGGTTAAGCTAAATTACATTCCTAATTACATTCCACAATAGATCCAGGCTCTGCTCAACAGGTGCAGCACATGAATGACTACATTCATGAATGGAAATCAGATTATATTCATGCTGTTGTGCATATATATGGAGAAAAACTCAGAGAAACAAAACAAAAGTCGGACTTCCATCACTGTTCTGCACAAATAAATCAATCAACCTTGTTCAAGAAGGAACTGCAGATGTTGGAGAATCAAAGGTAGAAAAAATTGCTGGAGAAACTCAGCGGGTGCGGCAGCATCTATGGAGCGAAGGAGATAGGCAACGTTTCGGGCCAAAACTCTTCTTCAGACGGATTCAATCTTACCCATTGAATATAGAAACAAGACGAAAATAATGCCATATATTCAATCATATATGGTTCAATGAAATTAAGATATATATGTAAAAATATATATGGAAACAAACCCTTCCGCCCACCAAGTCCACACAGACCAGCAATCTATCATACACCAATTCCATCCATCACGCCAGGGACAATTTACAGAAGCCAATTAACCTACAAACCTGCACTTCTTTGGGATATGGGAGAAATGGGAATATCCAGAGAAAACCCATGTGGTAGTGGGGCTCTACCGCTGCACCACCGTGCCATCCCATTACATTATTTTTTCTGTAATATATTTATTATGGTGTCACGTGAATAAAGATGAACACATGATTCTGATTTCTTCCCTTAGTTGGATAACACACATGTCCAGTCATTGTGTTTTACGGCTGGTTTTCAACCTCTTCGGGCTGAAGGTCTTGACTCGAAACATCACCCAGAGATGCTGCCTGTCCTGCTGAGATTTTTCTAGTTTTTAGTGTCTATCTTCAGTTTAAACCAGCATCTGCAATTCCTTCCTACACTATTTGTTAAGCAAAATAGGTCCTATTCTCATTATATAATTTTGGGATCAGTGTGAGAGCATGAGAATTTTGTGAAATGCGTGAGTCTCACACTCAATGCATGAGAGTTGGCAGCCCTGTTAATAATGCAAACATTTTATGCAAGTTCAAATTGTTTGGACAAAAATCACTTATTACTGCTTTATAACAGTTAAATTACTTTAAGACTATTTCAGAAATTATGACAGTCAACAAAAAATCAACTACAAATTAAAGCAAACTGAAAAAAAATAACATGTTTCCTTTCCTGACTCTACCTCATAAGTACTTTAACGCTGTTAACAGAGCAAAGGGATATTAATCTCTAGAATCAAAATGGGGAGAGAGAGGGCAATTTTGCTTAAATGGTAATTCTAAGCCCATTCAGATCTGCATAGTTATACAGCATGAACATGGCTGGCCCAATTTGTCTATACTGATCAAGTTGGCATTCGGGATGGAAATCGGGTTAGCGTGAGAGACATTTATCCTACTTCAGAATTCCAAAAGTGAGGAGAAATGACGGCAGATAGAAGCGAAAGCTGAAGGGACAACAACAGCCAAAGTGCTTGGCGAACATTGCCCATTTGCTCACTGCATTTCATCAACTAAGGCATTATTTGTGCTTTTTCTTGATTCCTTTCGCATCTTAAAAAGTTTCAGAAGCGATAAATCTGGCTGTAAAATATTAAAATCGCCCATGGTTCTCAAGTGGGTTTTTACATGCAAAAAGAAAACGTCTCTGATGCAAAATTTACAGCCAGATTTATCACTCCTGAGACTTTTTAGATACCAAAGGAATCAAGAAAAAACACAAATAATGCCTTACTGTTGATGAAATGCAGTGAGCAAACGCGATCATTCCCAATATTTTCAATTCCGATAGCTGCACGGCCAATGTTCGCCAAGCACTTTAGCTGTTGTTGTCCCTTCAGCTCTCGCTTCTCTTTACCTTCATTTCGCTTCACTTTTGGGATTCTGAAGTTGGGAACATGTCTCTCACGCTTACCCTGACTTCCACAATTTTTTACAGCGCAAAAATTCAACATTTTGGCGTTTTTTAACAGGTAGGAAAGTACATGTTTCTTGTATTAATAACATGTAATGGAATTTACGGATGTCCTCCAGATGGATTGAGCGGCTCCGTGCGTCAAGCCCTATGACCCAGTGACCTTACGTGCAAACCCCCTATTGGTGACGTTTTGGATCGAGACCCTTGACACATCGTTTGCAGACATCTTCCTGATCGTGCAACTACTGCTGGAGATTTCTTGAGGCAGCAGGTTGTTCCAAATGCCGTTGCTAAATCAATCATCGACAAGTGACCTGATTCTCTTTAATTCACTCAAATAAATAGATATGTTACAATACTTACCTTTAGCGGCGCTGCAGTTCTGCCACTCCCCGTGTGCACGACTTTGGCGCCTTTCAGAGGGGGGCGGGTTTAAAATGGCGTTTTTCACCAGACAGTTCAAATCGATCCATCTCAGGGGAATTCGTCGCTAAAGAGAAATCGCTCCGACATTTGATTTATGAAGGTATTTTTAAACTACACTAGATCATTTATTAGTTAGAGTAATTTAAAAATCATCTTCTAAAGCCGTGAGCGCCGACAACGGGAAGGATTTTACGGAGGGGAGAAAAGTACACAGTTTATTTTTACATAAAAACGTGGTTCTTAGGAAGCATTTAATCAAATTTTCATGTTGCGAAATGGGGACAAAAAAAATATACGAACCGGCAGTGTTTTTCCTGCCGACTGTGGGTTAAATTCACCGCAAACCGCAACGTTCCAATCAACCGCGTTCCACTAAAACCCACTCGCAAGTTGATTTAAATGGCCATTAATTTACAGGAATTAAACACTAAATTCCTTCCATTTGGCCTATAAATTCATGAAAATGAGATTTAAAAATCATGTTATATTGTGAATTATTGTGTGAATGTTATTTGGACACTTAGGCAATTTAAAAATGTTTATCTTTTCTTAAGAAATGGATAGATGTTTAGATCTAGTAATTGAGTTTTGTAATTAGCTACAATTAGGTAACTAACTAATTATATGCTTTAATTTCAGGTCATCCAAGTAAGATTGTTTCATATTTGTTTCAGAATGCTTCAATCTATAATAACTGAAAATTTCATTGAGTTCTCTTAATTTTTAAGAAAGTTATGGGCTTTTGACTGTCCTAGATCACAGCTTTTGAGTTAAGGCAATGGAAAGGCAATGGGGAACAAGTTGCTAATTTCCGAGTATGAAAATGGACATAACTTTTTTAATACTGAAGATATGAAAGTGAATTAGGTGTCAAATTAAACTTCTTTTTATGCTTTATCTGATGGGATAAATTGCAGACTTGATTTTTGTAACATTGCTAAAATAAATCACCTGGTGATATCTCACCTAGTTGTCCCTCTCTGATCTAACTGAGGACACTGACAAAAGTTGTGACGTCTAATTTTAAATTGTGCTCTCTAAATTGAGGGGTGTAAGATGGTGTTGGTTTGAGGCGGAGGTTTGTGTCTGTGGGTTAAACCCGAGTTCACAGCTTCGCCCAGTGTATTCAGGCAGGATTGAGTTCAGTCAGACACATCTTCCAGATCAGATGCCAAACCAAAGACATCAGCTCCACACTCGCCAATTCAATGGCCAGACACAGCCTCACCTGTGCACTGTGGGAGGGTCTACCTGACATTGACAGACGTGGTCAGCTGCAGCTGGAGATTAAACATCCCCTCCCCAAACAATGCTCCACAATCACATCCCGCTGCTGGACGCTGAGCCCACGGGCTGGTGCTAAAGCAGGCAGCTGGAAGCGACAAGAGAGAACATCTCCACTGTAAAATCCCCTCAGCTTCACACAGAATGCTGGCCAGCTTTGTTACGGCCCATGCACTGGGCAGCAGGTGACGGGACGCTGCGTGTAATGAACGGGTCATTCTCCACAATCCACCTGACCTCAGGCTCAACAGCAGCAGCTCCCTGGAGAAACATTAACCACAGATATCGGAGCCTGGGCCAGAGTAGCGGGGATGGACCTGAGCAAGGGCGAGTCACCGTGACGGACAGAGCCTCCGTGTGTAGGCGTGTGGGCACTGACCTCAGAGTGAAGGTGAAAGGTATCAGAATGTGGAAACAACCTCAACACAACGTGTAACATTGGATACATTCCGTGCCCCAATGGGGGTAGGGGGTATCTGTGTGTGTCTGTGTGTATCCCTGTATGTCTCTGTCCCTGTGTGTGTGTGTGTCTCTGTGTATCCATGTGTGTGTGTGTGTGTATCCCTGTGTGTGTGTCCCTGTGTCTGTGTGTCCCTGTGTGTGTGTGTCCCCCTGTGTCTGTGTGTGTGTCCCTGTGTGTGTGTGTGTGTGTGTGTGTGTGTCCCTGTGTCTCTGTGTGTGTGTCTGTGTGTCTCTGTGTCCCTATGTGTGTGTCCCTGTGTGGGTGTGCCACGCTCGGAGACAATAATGAGAAAGCTTTCTCCTATTAAACTCTGCAGAAGAGTGCAGCACAAGAACAGGCCCTTCGGCCCACAATGCCTGTGCTGTACATGATGCCAAGACCATCACAGCCACCTGCATCTAACCCATATCCCTCCATACCATATGTTTATCCACAATTATTGTAAATGCCACTGACGTAGCAGTCTGGCAGAATGTTGCAGACACACCACCCCATGTAATGAATCCTTTGTGTGGGCTGAGCAATGTCACAGCTTCACTCACTCACTCACATCCAGCCCTGGACAGTTTATTTCAACACTTGGAAGATTAAAGTTATTCATCATTTGCAAAACAGATTGACATTATAGCTGCACTTTAAAATGTTACAGCACTACAGTCTTGTTGGAAGATTCAGAAGTGATCCTGTACCCCATCATTTGGGAATAGGTGCCCCTGTGAATAATGTGTGTTGTGGCAGTAACAATGTGCACTCATTGCCTACACCGGCTCATCTCAGTTATACTTCAGTGTGAACATCAGTGGTGGAAATGTGTCCAACCTGGGTCAATACTGACATGAAGGAAGGTGAAATCTTCATTAAAATAGCAACGGCACCAAAAGAAATATGACAGGACAAATCAGAAACATATTCATAAGTTTGCAAATGATATCATATTGCAGGGATAAATATTGATCGTACCATTGTCTGAATGCCTTTACCTTTCGGGAGGAGAGATGCATCGTGCACAAAATGACCCATTCCAGAGCCAGGAGTTTGCTTTATCCAGGATTTGATCAGCTAGGAGGCTGGGCAGTAAAGCTGCGACCATTGCCCACAGTTGGCAAGGATTGGCTTTGATGAGAGCATCATCAGTGGAAGCAGAGGGAAACGACTGAGAAGTGAGCTAGCTGTGACTGGCGTGTAGGTGATGCAGGTGATATAGGATGCAGATGCAGCAAAGCTGAGGTCAAGGGCACTGGGGAGAAGGGAGGTAGATTTAGGAAGAGGAGAATGGTCTCATGGATATTAAACTACAGCTGATCCAGGATTGAGTGGTTGGAGGGGGTACCACCGCTGAGCCCTGTGGGGTGGTCACCAGGAAGGTGCAGGGGAGAGGAAGGATGGGCAAGGATGGAGGTACAACCCGCCAGTGTCTGAAAGAACAAACAGCCAGGTGAAGGATAGAACGTCATTGAGACCCTCACAGATGCTGGACATGTGTGGCGTTAATCCAATGGGATGTACAGCGTCCATCAGCAGAATGTGGCTGTCCACTGTCACGCCAGTATTTATCCTGACCACACAGTTGCTGACTGAATACATCTCAGAGATACATCATCTTAAAACTCTGCCCCGGTTTGAAATTGCTGCTATGATAATGGGTTTAAATATTAGCCTGTTGTGGTGGAAGCACAATGATCACTGGGTAATAATGACAGGCAGCTTTTAACACCGGCTCAAACTGTATAGTTGGCTATTGTGGACCAAACTGCACCTTACATGCCTCATATATCTACCCAGCAATGCTATCATTAATGCCAGAACATTATTTCATTCATTAGATTTATGAAATGGGGGTTGTCAAGAGCAAACACTTTTAATATAAAGGCTGTGTATGTAGAACGTTGATTTGCTGTTGTGTGACATGTCACCGTGGACGGGCGGGCGGGCGGGGTGTCTCTGCATCAGTCGCAACATCACACGGACGCAGGGTCAGGTGAGGTGTCTCGCTGTACAACGCCCAGACGTGTCTACGACTGCGGTTTGAACAATGTGCTCCCCAGTCACAGGACCCAATAACATCCCAGAGTCAGTAGATGTGCAAAAGTCCACGTCCCACGGGTGAAACGTCAGGTGCGATGCTGCCACACCGCAGTGCAGCGGGGTCTCCAATGTGATCGTCCCTGGACTCCTGCAGGCACCAGACCAAACATTCACCACTTCATCACATCACCCCTACCCCTACACCCGATCCCTGACCCCTAACCCCCACCCTGGCCCATCCCCACCCTGTCCCCCGCCCTGACCCCCACCCCAACACCCTCACCCCTGATCCCTGACCCCACCCTGACCCCCACCCTGGCCCACCCCCACCCTGACCCCGGCCCTGACCCCCTCCCTGACCCCCGCCCTGACCCCCACCCCCACCCCCGCACTGACCCCCACCCTGACACCCGCCCTGACCCCCACCCCCACCCTAACCCCCGCCCTGACCCCCACCCTGACACCCGCCCTGACCCCCACCCCGCCCTGACACCCGCCCTGACCCCCGCCCTGACACCCACCCCTACACCCTCACCCCTGATCCCACCCCTGACCCACACCCCTGCACCCTCACCCTGACCCCCAACCCCCACCCTGACCCACCCTGCCACCCACCGTCACCCCCATCCTCACCCGTGGACCCTTCCCCCCTGCCCTGACCCCCACCCCTACATCCTAACCCCTGCACCCTGACCCCCACCCTGACACCCGCCCTTACCACGCAGCATCCAGCACAAAACCTCCGCCCGGCCACAAACATTCTACACTCTCAGATTCAATTCATTAACATTTATATCATTTACGATGTGTCATCATTCTCCAGAATATCTTTAAGTTTGGGACAGATTTTTCAGCCCCATTTCATGTAGTTTGCCAGGGCCGTTTGAGGGAGCAGATCATTAGGGCTAGCTTTTGGGTTAGGGTCAGGGCTAGGACTAGGGATAGGGTTGGGGTCAGGGCTAGGGTCAGGGTTAGGGCTAGGGTCAGGGTTAGGGTCAGGGCTAGGACTAGGGCTAGGGTTGGGGTCAGGGCTAGGGACAGGGCTAGGGTTGGGTCAGGGCTAGGGTCAGGGCTAGGGTCAGGGCTAGGGCTAGGGTCAGAGCTAGGGTCAGAGCTAGGGTTAGGGTTAGGGCTAGGGCTAGGGCTGGGGTCAGGGTCAGGGCTAGGGCTGGGACTAGGGTTAGGGCTAGGGTCAGGACTAGGGTCAGGGTTAGGGTCAGGACTAGGGTCAGGGTCAGGACTAGGGCTGGGACTAGGGTCAGGACTAGGGTCAGGGTTAGGGTCAGGGCTAGGGTCAGGGCTAGGGTCAGGGCTAGGGCTAGGGTCAGGGTCAGGGTTTGGGTCAGGGCTAGGGCTAGGGTCAGGGTCAGGGCTAGGGCTGGTGCTAATTGGCACATGCAGCCTGGGACATCACGGTGGTGCAGCGGTAGAGTTGCTGACATCCAGCACCAGAGATTCGTGTTCGCTCCTGAAGCTGTTCAAACATTGTTGGTCAAGTGTGAACCCCGTTCTGCTCCAGAACCTAAACCCAAACACTGCAGCTTTGTGACTCAGTTGCTTTTGTGAGTATTGTAGAGTCATGCATACACACGCGTGTTCACACGTGTCCATGGGCAAGAGCACATGATGTGTGCAGAGCAAAGCCCGGCCTTCATGTGTCTTAGTCCTGGTCACTGGGCCAAGGCCCGGTCTGTGACAGATGGGGCCAGGGGCTGTTTTACACTAAAATAATTCAGGCAAAGACCACCCTCCACTTCTCAGAGCTGGGGAACCGCGTCTCGTCGATGTACTGGCATTGAAGACTGTGTGCTGCCTTCTCCCACAACAGATACTGACCCGTGACACTGTCATCCCAGGAGTGTTGGCCAGAGCTGCCTGTGGAGATGTGGCCAGTCAAACATCACCTTCCAGCAAAGGTCACAGGAGCAGGAATTGATTTGCTTTTCCTTCCCACTTGATCAATTATCTGAGCATTTGGCATCTTACACAGGGTCTGCGCATCTCACGTGACCACTTGACCAATTGCTTTGTTTTGTATTTTAAAGGAATTGAATAATCCTTAATGTACAAACAACCCCATTTGACAACCATAAGTTCAAAGTATTGTACCTGAAGAATCTGTTCTTCTCTAGTCCACTCTCTATTTCTTCAATTAATATGTTTCCCCGGTGTTTATTGTTGTTATTGTTCCTGCCTTTGTACCCTTGGCAAAAGCCTCTCGATTCATCCAGTTCGTTACATTCAATCTGACACCATATTTGTGAGTCTCTGGAAAAAATAGATAGGATTTATAAAATACCGCTTGATGTCTATTTGGCCATAAGACAAGAAAGCAGAGGGAATGGTTTTATCAACGGGAACTTTGGATTTCCAGAAGGCATTTGATAAGGTGACACATAGAGGTCTCTGTACAAGATGGGGAGGTGGGGGATGGTGATGTGGTTCTGACAATGGAGATACATGGGTTCCTTATGTGGTGGCATGTTATGGCTCCCGAAGGCAGGCACTTCAGAGCCGCGTAACACAATCAAGAACCAGGTTCAAGTTTAAGAAAATAGTCTTTAATTTAATTAAAAGACAAAAACCGGCCTGAAACCAACTCGGACTCGAGATTCACGGTATGCAAAGGCACTACCATGTCCTCCAACCCGAATCCTACCACAGAGACACTGGACCCAACCGATGACTCCTCAGAAAACGGCAGTACACTATCCAATATAAAGGACTTAGTAGCACCAGTATCACGCAAGATCGATACTGGAACTCTATGACCCCCATTTTCTAGAGAAACAAAACCTTTTGTGATGAATGCAGCATAATTACTACATTCATCAGACGCAGACATCCCAGGAACCACAGGTGCTTTTTGTGAACCAACCAAAACCACAGGCTTTGCATTTTTCTTGAGCAGGACGGGACACGACTTTACGATGTGCCTGCTCCCTTTACAATAGTAGCACACAGGACCTTCCTTAGTCCTGAGATCTCCGTCAACCTTATCAGCTCGGACCTCCCCCTGTATCACTGTGCTGCCACTTGCAGGCACAGAGACAGCTTTGACACTGCCACCGGCGACACCACCATGATTAACCGGCCGTGCACCAAAACTATAGGACCGCCCAACAAACTCTGTTTTATGAGTCAATACATACTCATCCGCTAACACCGCAGCCTTAGACACCTCTGTCACCTTCTGCTCATTAAGTAAGTAGCAACCCTCTCAGGGAGACAGTTCTTAAAGTCTTCCATAATCATCAAGGCCCGCAGCAGCTTAAAATCCTTCACTCCTTGAGAAGTGCACCACCTGTCAAAAAGTGCCTCCTTCTCCCAAGCAAACTCCACATAAGTCTGACTATCAAACTTCCTAAAGCGCCGGAACTTCTGCCGGTACGCCTCTGGAACTAATTCATAAGCCTTTAATACAAGACTTCACACACTCATAGTCCAGACTGTTTTCAAGAGATAAAGACGAGTACACATCCCGTGCTTTATCCACAAGGACACACTGCAATAGGAAGGCTCACATGCCCTTAGGCCACTTCAGGGCCAAAGCTACCCGTTCAAACACTGCGAAATACTTGTCTACATCCTTCTCATTAAACGGGGGAACCAGGCGGATGTTCTTGCTCATATCAAACTCCCTTTCCCCAGAAGGAAATCGGAAGGCATTCAATTCCCTTTCCCGTATCTCGAGGTGTTTAATCTCAAGGCCTTTCTCTCTTAAGTCCCTCTCCTCCTTTTTCATTGCAAGCTCCTCCTTTTTCATTGCAAGCTCCAACTCCTTCTCCTCCTTTTTCATTGCAAGCTCTTTCTCTCTTAAGTCCCTCTCCTCCTTTTTCATGGCAAGCGCTAACTCCTTCAATCGAATGAGGTCCCCCATTTTCTGACCAGGCTGTGTAGAAGCTAGAGGACTTTCTTCCTCAGCAGCCAATACCCAACTCCTCTTCAACTCAGAACATAACATCGACTTTATAGTCTGTTTCCTCGAATGCTTATCAACAGACACCTGATAGCTGTGTGCCAGCAATAACAACTGCTCCTTCGTACATTTATCGAACAACTCCCGACTAGGAGCCTCAGTAAAGTCCTCCACTTTAAACTCCATATCAAATGTCAGGACCAAAAAAACCAGCCAAACCCTGGGCAAAAATGTCACCACAAATGGAAGAGGGAAAAAAAAAATCCCCTCACAACACAGACTTGCTCAGACACTAGAAGCCTACCAAAAAAAAATCCCAAACTGTCTAGGGTCCTCAAAGCTGAGGACGAGCCCCCATTTTGTTACGACTCCCGAAGGCAGGCACCTCAGAGCCGCGTAACACAATCAAGAACCAGGTTCAAGTTTAAGAAAATAGTCTTTAATTTAGTTAAAAGAAGACAAAAACCCAAACCCGAGTCAAACAACACAATCAGGGACAAGAATCGACTAATAAACCAAATATAACAGTGCTCCAGCCAGCCTCGCAATGGACCGTCAAACTGGAATCTCTAAACCTGCCTAAATAGCGATAACCCTGAAACAAAATACACAAAAACCCTCAGGTCAGCCCTTATCCGTCCCAATACAACATTAAATGACAAATATAGGTAACAATACACAAAGTTCTATGCCATGTGGCCAGGCCTCCTGCAGCTCAGACCGGCAGCCTGTTCACTAGTCAGGGTCGGCGAAGAAGAGAGAGAATTCTGGGAACTCCTGATATTTAAGCCTCCGATGAGTCACCGGTCAGCTGATGCAGCTTGGCCAATCGGCTGCAGGAGCTCTTAACCCCTTGATTCCTGACTCCCAGCCACGGGGCCTGCACTCAGGAGAGAAACAGAAAAGGTAAATACATAGCATTCACCGGGGGGGGAAAGCGCCTAACAGTCCAGAAGGCATTTGATAAGGTGACACATAGAGGTCACTGTACAAGATGGGGAGGTGGGGGATGGTGATGTGGTTCTGACAATGGAGATAAATGGGTTCCTTATGTGGTGGCAATCCACAGGATCCGGTCTGGGTCTTCAATTATAATCTATCTTAATAACTACAGTATGATGACGAGACACTATCATTGTTTACTGATGATCGAGGTGGGTAAATTAGCAAGCTGTGTGGAGACACAAAGAGCTCACAAAGGCATCTGTGTTTTTGGTTTAAAATAAGAGGCAAGGAATCGGCAGATGAAGCAGAACGTGTGAAAATGTGGCCATCCACCTTGGAAAAGAAGAATGGAAGAACAAATGGTTTATTTAATCAGAGTGTGAGTGTAAAGGGTTGTGGTACCAAAGAATCCTGGGGTCCTTAGTAATCGGGAAAGGACTTTCATGTAAAGGAGCAAAAGATGAGGATGCTTAAATGCCACACATAGGGCACTGGTGCGATGGCATCTGGTGAACCATTCACAGACGGTCTCCGTAACTAAGGATATACCAGCTTTGGAGGCGGTGCTCAGGAAGAGACTCTTGGGATCTTTAGTTTGGTTTATTGTCACGTGGACCGAGGTACAGTGAAAAGCTTTGATGAAGGGTGGGTGTAAGCAAGGTGAGGCGGGTTTGGCTTACACTGGAGTTTAGAAGAATGAAGCCGTTTGTGAGGAGCATTGATGGGGCAAATGCTGGTGGAATGTCAGATCCATCGTGTATCTGGAACGAAGGGTAATTGTGTCAGGATTGTTTGAAATTCTCCACCTTGAGAGCGATGGAGACAGAGCTGGTGAACGTTACTCAAGGCAGAGACCGGCCTTGAGACGTTAGCTGTTCCATAAAGCTGGTGTCAAGCTGACACAGACTGCCCACGGTAGTCAAGGCCTAATGGAACAAGCGGGGGGGGTTGGTTAGTGATGCCCAGTCCTGGGTCAGCTATCACTCGTTAAATGACGGGACAGAGATGAGGGAATTATTGGCCTGTCTCAAACAAGTCAAGCAATTTGACTTAGTCAACAATTTTACAGAAAACTAATATTTTTCTCCATATGGAAACTTAACGTTTCCATATGGTCCATGGTAGATAGACAGGGTTCACGGTACATTGGGCTGGGTGGAGCCACTGGTCTCCTGTTGGTCATTTTTATAGATTAATATACTTTGTTCCAAACTTCTGAACGTTTTTCTCCTCCACAAAAAGGCAATTTCCTGTCATAAAGAAGTCAGGAAGTCACGGTCTACTCTGATAAACAACCACACACTGGAAACTGTGAAGACAGATTCCGGCTTGATGCTACATTCACTCCCCCCGCACTTTGTTGCAAGAAACTACCTGAAGTTTGACAAACTCAGCACAAGCGCAAATGCCGTGATTTGGAGAAAGATACTGACTGCTGGAGTTCTGACACATTCAGGGGCATTCGCTCTGACAAAGTGTTTGTAATCACAACTCAATGTGTTTGTTGGTGAATCGCCATCCAAACCAAGGACCTATGAATAAACTGAAGTAGATGAGGCAGCGCTGTGCGGGGAACCAGGTCAGTGACGGTTAGTTGGAGGATGCTCCTGCAGTAACTGTAAGGACACAGAGTGCTGGAGTAACTCAGCGGGTCAGGCAGCATCTGTGGAGAACATGGATAGGTGACGTTTCACAGAGTGCTGGAGTAACTCAGCGGGTCAGGCTGCATCTGTGGAGAACATGGATGGTGTTGTTTCTAACCTAGACCCTTCTTAGGACTCAGGAGAAGGGTGTGAAGAAGGGAGCCGACCCGAAACGTCACCTATACACGTTCTCCACAGATGCTGCCTGACCCGCTGAGTTACTCCAGCACTTTGTGGCCTTTTCCGTATTAACCAGCAACTGCAGTTCCTTGTTCCTGTGAACCCTGTCGTTAATTTGATACACAAACAGAACCCAGCTTGGCTACAAAACCTGTGACTGTTGAGGACCTGTGCACAGGTTGAGAGGAGATGTGGACCTGGGGACAGGCCACAGAGATGAGAAGATGTGGACAGGCTCAGAGATGAGGTGTATCTATTTTGCACATGACTACTTGTCCACAGCTTAGTAGAAGGGAAACTGGTCACAAAAAGAGCATCCTCATAACACCAATCCTGACCCAAGTCTTCCTTACCTCTGATGCTTCCGTCTTTCTTTCTTCCTCACGCACTTGACAAGACAACTGGTTAAAAAAACCATGCTCATCAATAAAATAACGGCTGTGCTGACAATGGAAACAATTACTGCCACTCTGAAACCAACGTCTCCATATCTCGAAACAGCTGAAATAAAACAGCATTTTAAATTTAATCATTTGGTTTTTTTTAAAGGTAGCAAATGTTACAGTGTAGACTATATTACAAGGATAAAACCAATAATAAATGTTGTTCTATATTCTGGAGCAAAGTGTAAATAACATTGCTGAAGCATGGTAGTAGTCAGCAATTGGGGAGGGTTCGAGAATCAATAACACCGTTACGGAGGTTTGAGATGTGGTGGCCCTGCTGGACTTTAATCAAAAGCCGATTTCAATGTGAAGAAACATTTCAGAAGAGAAACACAACCTAATTGAGAGTAAACCTGATCAACCAAGTCGTGTGGAGATGGAAGCACATAAATCAGGCTTGTTAGGACCAGTGCACAAACATGATGCAGGAAATGAACAGGATTTTGCAAGTTGGCATGTTATTCTTCAGAAATAGATGTCACCAATGTCTGTGCTGATCTAGGAAGCGAGGATCGTGTGTTTGGCAAATATTGGATCACAGAACAAATCCCGAGGACATCCTGCCTCGCTTTCCAAAAGCTGTGCTATTTACCCCCCCCCCCCCCCCCCCCACAGTCACCTCCAAGCGGGGACTGCAGTTATGGGGGGGGGGGGGGGGAAGAACAATGGGGACCCAGCACGGGGGAACCGTCATGAGGGTGGGGGATGCGGGGAGACAAAGGTGGACCTGGTGCGGGATACGTTGTAACTATGTCAGCGCCCTTTATGTGGCCACTACTTGCACACCCGTGGGTACGCACAAAAATAATTTCACTGTGATTTGTCACGTGTCAATAAAGCATTTGTTGGTTGGTTCGTTCATATTTTATGTACATCATCCCCGCACTGATCGCTCAGGTACACTCTAGCCACAGACTTCCAATCAAAATGCAACCTCCATTATCAAGCCACTTTTGGGTCCAGTTATCTAGTTCGTCATCAATCTCATGTGCCATAAAGTATCATTCATTCATTATCCTTCTGGACCAGCCCATCAACAAAGACCTTGGCAAATGCTTTACTAAAGTCTACATAAAGAATGTCCTGCCTTCATCAACCTCCTCAAAAAAGTCCATCAAATTAGTGAAGTTACTTTCAAGAGTGGTCAGTGGTCATTTATTCAAATTGTATGGACACTGACACACAGATGTAACAGTGAAGATCAGCAGCGCACCCCAATAAGTAGAGCACAAGATGTCGTCACTTCAACTGGCAATGAATAGAATTGCCTGGCTCATAGAATGATACAGCGTGGAAACAGGCCCATCTGCCCAACTTGCCCACACTGACCAACATGTCCCATCTACACTCGTCCCACCTGCCTGTGTTTTGTCCATATCCCTCCAAACCTGTTCTATCCATGTACCTGTCTTGCTGTTTCTTAAGTGTTGTGATAGTCCTTGCCTCAACTACCTCCTCTGGCAGCTCGTTCCGTTCACCCACCACCCTTTGTGCGAAAAAATGTCTCAGTTCATTCGATTCATGCTTCCTTTTGGAATTTCATGTAATATTTTGATGTCGAATAAGCTGGTGTTTGGAAGGACCTTGAAATCTGAATATTGTCATTACATCGGTGTTTAGTGCGAGATGTAAAGTGAGACATCAAAGCATCCAGTTTGTGATTCATAAACAGGCTCAGCAAAGTAAAAGCCCTTCTCCCAAATTAGCGAACATAAAGATTTTTGTAAACTACCAACAGAAACATTCTGGGAAATCTCGAGTTGTTCCAAGATTTATTGCCCCATGGACAAGGGGAGTGTTCTGTTGATGGACAGATGTTTCTGTGCTTGTCTCTGGTCAGATGTTCTTCAGCATCCTAACCCAATACTGACAGCTGTTTACAACACATTCTTACTGACTTTCAGGATCTTTTACATCTAAATCTAAAAAAATGATCATGTGACTTTGTAACCGGAATAGCTCCTGTCACCATCTCATGTTGAGTGTTCAGGGCTATGGTTCCAGTTATTTCTCCTGGTGATTTTCTCTGTTAGTCTGTAAAAGGAACCTCAGTTTCCTTTCATCAAAGGGGCAGGACATTCATCGTTACACTGTATAGATGCAGCCTGCATTGGTGTGGACCCACCAACTTTGGCTTCAGTTTCACATTTTCTGCAGTTATTGTTTACTGTTTTTATAAGATTATTTCCTTTAATGTGATCTAATCATTGGGGAATAATTAATATAGTCTTTATAAATATTACAATGTAATATATTAATGCAATGTGTGAATTTGTTTTTGGAGTTCCCGCAACGGCAACTTCTCCCGCCCGAGTTGCGGGGCTGAAATTGACCCGGTGCGGGGCCTTACATCACCTGGCGCAGCTTTAATGGCCGCGGGACTTGCCATCGCCCGCCGGGGGCTTTAACATCGGGAGAAGAATGGAACACAGGGGAGAGACAAGACTTTGCCTTACATCACAGTGAGGAGGAGATTCACTGTGATGGATGTTTGTGTAAATTGTGTTGGTTGTGTGTCTTGGTTCTTTTCTTGTTGTATGACTGCAGAAACCAAATTTAGTTTCAACTTCATTTGAGGTACAAATGACAATAAAATTGTATTGTATTGATTGAAGCTGGAAATTAAACATTCCCTCAGCATTCCTCTCCCAGGAGAACTTAAACAAGGGTCTGGTAGTTTGTTATTGATAGGATCTTGCTGACACCAATCACCTGCTTTTGTCAAATGAGGAAGTGGCCTGTACCAACACACCAAAGAGGAAGTACATTTCTGCAGGTTTCTAATTCCTTTTTCAACGGTAGCAGAAAATGTTCGCTCTGCTTCACATCTCTGTCACCATTCACCACACCAAGTCCCAAAGATACCATCGCCTCCTCTATCACTTGAACGCCCTGGTTCCTTGTTGCACCAATTCCCTGTCTAACACAACAGTCACAGATGAGGCCTTACACCTCCCAACATCCCCACCTTAGTCGCCAGGCACGAATAACAACACTATTTTGGCAATTCATTGTGTTTACTAGTTTGTCTTTCCTACTGAAAGTTTACAGAAACCGTATTTCATCATCTCACTAAGTGTAGACACAAGTCAACCACAGCAACATTAAACAGTATGAACACAGAGATAAGAGAATTAAACATTGGGGTGAACCTTACCCTGGGCCTTTCATCCTTGGCCTACATGTTCCCAGCGTTCCTCCCTCTCGTCACAACCATGACTCCGCTCCTACTCCCTCTCCAGAGACGAGGCGAGTCGACACTTCACCCTCTGGGGGGGGGGGGGGGCTGTCGTACATTATTATCTCCCACTCACAGATTCACGCTCTACCCGACTGCAAAGCATTTTGTTCTCCGGTGTTTCACTCCTAGTCCACAATCTCAGGACAGATGTTGAACAATAATTTCACAACTGCAACCCTACAATGCTCAGCCCTGCCTCCACCTGCACACAGAGCCTGTGTAGGAATGAACAGCAGATGCTGGTTTAAACCAAAGATAGAGACAAAGATCTGGAGTAACTCAGCGGGACAGGCAGCATCTCTGGAGAGAGGGAATGGGTGACGTTTCAGGTCGAGACACTTCTTCAGGGTTACCCCAGCTTTTTGACACACAGAGGACTGGAGTGACAGGACTGCTCATCTCTTCCCTGCACATTCATCTGTTTCAAGTGTTCAATTATGTACGGCAATTATGAGCAAATATAAAGGAAGCAGAGATTACCATGAACATATTGAAGTAAAATTCGTCCGCATCTGTTTTACGTCCAATGGTTCATCAATGGTTCCCATCATCACATCACATGTAAAGCAGGAAAATATTCCATTGTGTGGAACATTAAGGCAATCAGACTGAACAGATACCAAGAAGATATCCGTTATTGTCTGTCTAATTCATGTTGCTGCATCCCTAATGAGACCATCTCAACACAAGGTACTAATCAATTATTACTCCACCAACTAAATTAAATATTCTTCGCCCGAATGTTAAAGATGTTTCAGCTGGAATTCTCATGTTGCTTTGATTTTGTTTTGTCAATGCAACCTGCATTTTGAAAAGGTCATCCTGTCTTTATTCCAGGAATTACTTTACTTCCTTCAGCTCTGACCAACAGAATTACAGACCTTGTTTCCAAGTTTCTTCTGCCTCTTCATAAAGCGCTGCTTCACCCTGGGGCATTATTCCTTCAGGACTTCAGTCAATGAGATTATATGTTAGAGGCGGCGTATTCTTCTACTGCTACCCATTCCTGACCCATGGTGACTGGTGAAGCCCAACTATCCCCAGCTGAATACACTGACTCAGAGACCCAGGAAAGAGTCCATGGAGATTCAAGACATCATAAGAGATGGCTGACCACAAATATATACCACCACGCCCTGATTGCCACATCTCCCAGCAGTGTTCAGGAAGCTTTCTGCTGCACTTCTCAGAAATCACATCTTTGTGGTGTTCTGAACTACATAACAATGAGAATGTTTCAACACTTCTTGTGTAAACTGGAGTAACTTTGTAAATCTACCAGACTGTAAAACAATTTCCACTCAAGTCTGAAGAAGGGTCTCAACCCGAAACGTCACCCATTCCCACTCTCCACAGATGCTGCCTGACCCGCTGAGTTACTCCAGCACTCTGTGAAACGTCACCTATCCATGTTCTCCACAGATGCTGCCTGACCCGCTGAGTTACTCCAGCATTTTGTCTGTCTTCAGTGTAAACCAGCATCAGCAGTTCCTTCCTACACAATGTCTAAACCACTATTCGTTGAAGAGATGTTCTTCCTTCCAACGGCCCAGTTGACTTCATCTGTAATATCCGCCTCAAAGTACCATTCCATGACCTCTGCCCTGCTTTTTATTCTGCCTTAAACACGCCGGCAAACACAGAACAGCGGGTTAGTAAAGAGTTAAACGCGAGGAATGTCTATCACAGAAACATGTGCCTCAAGGCCACAGGCAAGAGATAGTGGAGAAGAAGATGCATTTGTAACTCCCAAAGTGGCGACAAAATCCTCGCTCTTTGCAGTGAGTGAGCGGTCACAGTTTGGAGCTTGAATTGTCACCATGCCTGGAATCTGCAGTTAACTGCAACCTTACGCTAGCAAGGTGAGAACCATCAATGTACCAAGAAATGCCATTGAAGTCTGCTAGCCTGAGACGGGCACCAGTACCCATGGATTTACCCAGTGATGCGGGTATTAAAAGGGACAGGCAGTCGCTGCTGAGACTTGTTGCACCAGAAGCCAATGTTGGAGAAAGCCAGTGCCAGAGACACAGCACCAGGGACCCGCACTGTGCCAGAGGCCCACAGTGCCAGAGGCCCACAGTGCCTGGACCCACACCTCACCAGAGGCCAACAGCGCCAGAGGCCCACAGTGCCAGAGGCCCACACTTCACCAGTGGCCCATAGATCCAGTGGCCCATACAGACCCAGTGACCCACACTTCACCAGTGGCCCACACAGATCCAGTGACCCACACTTCACCAGTGGCACACACAGATCCAGTGACACACACAGATCCAGTGGCCCACACAGACCCAGTGGCCCCCACAGATCCAGTGGCCCCCACAGATCCAGTGGCCCCCACAGATCCAGTGGCCCCCACAGATCCAGTGGCCCCCACAGATCCAGTGGCCCCCACAGATCCAGTGGCCCACACAGACCCAGTGGCCCACACAGACCCAGTGGCCCCCAGAGATCCAGTGACCCAGAGATCCAGTGACCCAGCAGAGAGTGCACCTGCTGTTTATAAACAGTCGGACGTGTGCAAACCAAACAGCAAGTCAAAATATTGGGTTCCGATGCCTAACTCAATGATAACTTAATGCTAATAACTTAATTCTATAGGGACTTTAAAAATAATTATGTTCCCCTGTTTTACATCAATCTCAAAAGCTGCTGTACTTTGATAAGCTGCCCAGCAGCTGAGGCAACAACTGCCAGTCCCCAGAGAGTGGTTGTGCCAGTAACAACGTCACCAACTATGGAGTCGTGCAGCACAGAAACTGGCCCTTCGGCCCAACTCATCTGTGCAACCTAGATGACCATTCTCCAAAATTCACAAACCACCTTGTTGATTAGTTTTTCCTTTCTAACTTACAACCAGAGGAATTATCACAGACTGAACAGATACCAAGATATCCGTTATTGTCTGTCTAATTCATGTTGCTGCATCCCTAATGAGACCATCTCAACACAAGGTACTAATCAATTATTACTCCACCAACCAAATTAAATATTCTTCGCCCGAATGTTAAAGATGTTTCAGCTGGAATTCTCATGTTGCTTTGATTTTGTTTTGTCAATGCAACCTGCATTTTGAAAAGGTCATTCTGTTGTTTATTTTTTACTGTATGGCTGTACGGTGGGTTCAAGCCACGGTTGCCCAGCCAGATGCAACTACATTTAAAGTGGCACTTTCTTCCCAATAACCCTCTCTGGCTAAACCCCTCCCTTCACCACCAGTTTAAATTCCAGTTGGAATATTTTGGAGGACATGTCACCAAGAACAAGACGACCATGTTCTCTAATGGGGATCAACAAGAACAGGAAGGCTGATTATTATCTGAATGGTGTCAGATTAGGAGAAGGGGAGGTGCAATGAGACCTGGATGTCCTTGTACATCAGTCACTGAAAGTAAGCATGCAGGTACAGCAGGCAGTGAAGAAAGCCTTCATAGTGAGAGGATTTGAATTCAGGAACATGGAGGTCCTACTGCAGTTGTACAGGGCCCTAGTGAGACCACACCTGGAGTATTGTGTGCAGATTTGGTCTCCTAATTTGAGGAAGGACATTCTTGCTTTTGAGGGAGTGCAGCGTAGGTTCACCAGGTTAATTCCCGGGATGGCGGGACTGACATATGATGAAAGAATGGGTCAACTGGGCTTGTATACACTGGAATTTAGAAGGATGAGAGGATATCTTTTGGAAACATAATTTTAAATGATTCGACATGCTAGATGCAGGAAAAATGTTCCCGATGTTGGGGGAGCCCAGAACCAGGGGGTCACAGTTTAAGAATAAGGGGTAAGCCATTTAGGACTGAGATGAGGAAAAACGTCTTCACCCAGAGAGTTGTGAATCTGTGGAATTCTTTGCCACAGAAGGCAGTGGAGGCCGATTAGCTGGATGTTTCCAAAGAAAAGTTAGATTTAGCTCTTAGGGCTACGGAATCAAGGGATATGGGGGAAATGCAGGAACGGGGAACTGATCAGCCAAGATCATATTGCATGGCGGTGCTGGCTCGAAGGGCCGAACGGCCTCCTCCTGCACCTATTTTTCTATGTTTCTATGAATCCAGTAGCGACTCATTGATCAGCACCAAACCAGCGCGGATCCATCACGCAACACGGTTTAAATAACCTGTTCCAAAGTTTAACTTATTGCGGATCGAAAACAAAATGTGGAAACAAGGAACTGTAGATGGAGGCTCACACTGGAGAGAGACACAGACAGAGTGAGTGGGTGGGAGAGTGAGTGAGTGGGTGGGTGAGTGGGAGAGTGAGTGAGTGGGTGGGTGGGTGAGTGAGTGAGTGGGTGGGAGAGTGAGTGAGTGAGTGGGTGAGTGGGTGGGTGGGTGAGTGAGTGAGTGGGTGGGAGAGTGAGTGAGTGGGTGGGTGAGTGAGTGGGTGAGTGAGTGAGTGAGTGAGTGAGTGGGAGAGTGAGTGAGTGGGTGGGTGAGTGGGAGAGTGAGTGAGTGGGTGGGTGGGTGAGTGAGTGAGTGAGTGGGTGGGTGGGTGAGTGAGTGAGTGAGTGAGTGGGTGGGAGAGTGAGTGGGTGGGTGGGAGAGTGAGTGGGTGAGTGAGTGAGTGAGTGGGAGAGTGAGTGAGTGGGTGGGTGGGAGAGTGAGTGAGTGGGTGGGTGGGAGAGTGAGTGAGTGAGTGGGTGAGTGGGTGAGTGAGTGAGTGGGTGGGTGAGTGGGAGAGTGAGTGAGTGGGTGGGTGGGAGAGTGAGTGGGTGGGTGGGTGAGTGAGTGGGTGGGTGGGAGAGTGAGTGAGTGAGCGAGTGAGTGAGCGGGTGAGTGAGCGAGTGAGTGGGCGAGCGAGTGGGTGAGCGAGTGGGTGAGCGGGTGAGTGAGCGAGTGAGTGGGTGAGCGAGTGAGTGGGTGGGTGGGAGAGTGAGTGAGTGAGCGAGTGAGTGAGTGGGTGAGCGAGTGAGTGAGTGGGTGAGTGAGTGGGTGGGTGAGTGGGTGGGTGGGAGAGTGAGTGAGCGAGTGAGTGAGTGGGTGAGCGAGTGAGTGAGTGGGTGGGTGGGAGAGTGAGTGGGTGAGCGAGTGAGTGAGTGGGTGAGCGGGTGAGTGAGCGAGTGAGTGAGCGGGTGAGTGAGTGGGTGGGTGAGTGGGTGGGTGGGAGAGTGGGTGGGAGAGTGAGTGAGCGAGTGAGTGAGTGGGTGAGTGAGTGGGTCAGGCAGCGCCTGTGGAGAACGTGTCCACACCGTGGGTCACCTCATGCTCGCCACAGAGGCGGACTAACTCCGGCACTGGCTATGTCTGTCTGTCTGTCTGTCTGTCTGTCTGTCTGTCCCCCCCCTGCCCGCGGCGTCTGTCCCCGCTCCCGCTCCCCCTCCAGCGGTGTCGGTCCCCGTGTCCGTGTCGCTCCCTCCCTCCCTCTGTGGGTTACACAAGAAGCTGGGGAAACTCAGCGGGTGCAGCAGCATCTAAGGAGCGGAGGAGATAGGCGACGTTTCGGGTCGAGACCCTTCTTCAGACTGAGTTTCTGCAGCTTTTTGTGTCACCCTCGATTCTCCAGCATCTGCAGTTCCCTCTTTAACACCTCACCTCTGTGGTTGTTCGCCGCCTCTCGGATCCCGACCCCCGAGTTGTTCCCGCGCGGCCCCACCGTTGTTTGCATCGCGGGGCCGGGGTCGGGGCTGGGGCTGGGGCTGGGGCTGGGGTCGGCCGCTCCCTCCCTCCCTCCCCGTGTCCGTGTCCGTGTCGCCGCCGACAGCAGCGAGTCCGCTCCACACCCAGCGCCTCGCACTTCCTCCCGCGTCACTCACACCCACCCCGCGACCCAGCCGCGCCAACCCGGGACAGACAGACAGACAGCCCGCTGAGTGTGAGTGTGTGTGTGTGTGTGTGTGTGTGGGGGGGGGGGGGGGGGGCCACACTGGTCCCGGCTCACATGTACCCAATGTCCACACTCTCCCTGCTGGACTCTCACTTCCCTCCGCACTCTTCCCCACCCTGCTGCCAAATAGGTTCAAACCTCCCCAACGTGACCAGCAAGTCCCCATCCCCCCCTCCCCGCCCGCTTCCCCCCCCCCCCTCTCTCACCTGTCTGGCAAGGATCTATGTTCAGGTGTAAACTACCAGTGATCCCAATATCTGAAGACTTGACGACTCCACCATCTTCAGCCATCCACTCATCTCCCCCAACCCCACATTCCATGTGTGTTGGAAGTGACCATTACATCCCAGCCACCCCGACCCTAGTTGTAATCCACTCAACGCTCAATGTTGATGGACCTCACCTCTGACCCAAGTCATCGGGACCAATCTCCATCACGGCCTCCGACTGCTCACCTTCCCTGTTTGGGACGCCCAGCACCCACCCAGCACCCTGCAGGCACCCACCCTGCACCCACCCAGCACCCTACACCCACCCAGCCCCCACCCTGCACCCTACACCCATCCCGGTACCCACCCAGCACCCACCCTACACCCACCCTACACCCACCCAGCACCCTACACCCACCCAGCACCCTACACCCACCCAGCACCCACCCTACACCCACCCAGCACCCTACACCCACCCAGCACCCTACACCCACCCAGCACCCTACACCCACCCAGCACCCACCCTACACCCACCCAGCACCCTGCACCCACCCAGCACCCTACACCCACCCAGCACCCTACACCCACCCAGCACCCTACACCCACCCAGCCCCCACCCAGCACCCACCCAGCACCCTACACCCACCCAGCACCCTGCACCCACCCAGCACCCACCCTACACCCTCCCGGCACCCATCCTGTACCCACCCTGCACCCAGCACCTACCCTACACCCACCCTGCAGCCATACGTCACTCATCGCAACTCTGCTCCCAGCTGAGAAAGATGAGGTGAGCATGGATGTCCCAATATGTAGGTATTTTTTGATTAGAACGGGTGTCAATGGTTATGGGGAGAAGGCATGAAAATGGGATTAGGAGGCAGAGATCAGCCATGATTGAATAGCAGAGTGGACTCGATGGGCCGAATGGCTTAACTCTACTATAATTTGTGAACTTGTGTTGCACATCTATCTATATAATTAAAAGTCTCATCTTAACCACTTCCTGTCTTCGCTGTATATTGATTTTAGAAACAATGCTACCCTGTATCGCTGTGATTTTTTGGCCATCTTACTCACAGTCCTCCTCCGCTGAACCAGCCCCGAGGGTTTTTCCCATTGATGAAAGATAAAAAAGTTATGAGTGTTTAAAAAAACATGAGATCAGCTGATTGGTCCTGTCGCCTGTCAATCACCACAATGGTAAAGCCCCTTCCGGGTGGGGTGGGGGGGCTGGACTATAAAACCCCGGATGTCTGGACGTGAGTCAGTCACTCTGCAAGATCGCGAAGGAGAGGCCACGACTCTCATTCTAAGCTGTGAATCAACTGAACTGTGAGTCTGCAATGTACTTGCAATAAATGATTTGTTTGCCCCTAATGACAATGCCATGAGTTGTTTGCCCTACTGCCCTGCCTGTGATTGAAAGTGCAATGCTTAATTGGAAATGAAATGAAATGACAATGCCATGAGTTGTTTGGCCTGTTGCCCTGCCTGTGCTTGAAACTGCAATGCTTTATTTGGTCCGACTGTGTTTAGTCACAAAGTTCCGCTCATTTTGTGACTTCCGCTTAGTGGACAGGTCGCGCTGGTTGCATAATTTCCATTGAGTGCAGAGGTCACGCTGATTGCGGACGTGCCGCTAACTGCGGAAGCCCCAAAATGGAGTGGTCACGCTCAGCCATGTGAGTGGATTCAATAGACAATAGGTGCAGGAGTAGGCCATTTGGCCCTTCGAGCCAGCACCGCCATTCAATGTGATCATGGCTGATCATCCCCAATCAGTACCCCATTCCTGCCTTCTCCCCATATCCCCTGACTCCGCTATTTTTAAGAGCCCTATCTAGCTCTCTCTTGAAAGTATCCAGAGAACCTGCCTTCACTGCCCTCTGAGGCAGAGAATTCCACAGACTCACCACTCTCTGTGAGAAAAAGTGTTTCCTCGTCTCTGTTGTAAATGGCTTACTCCTTATTCTTAAACTGTGTGTGTGGCCCCTGGTTCTGGACTCCCCCAACATCGGGAACATGTTTCCTGCCTCTAGCGTGTCCAAGCCCTTAACAATCTTACATGTTTCAATGAGATCCCCTCTCATCCTTCCAAACTCCAGAGTGTACAAGCCCAGCTGCTCCATTCTCTCAGCGTATGACAGTCCCACCATCCCGGGAATTAACCTGGTGTTACTTCATTTCATTTCGGAGTCACGTGAGTGACTTCGTGAAGAACCCGCCAGGCACGCATGCGCGACATATCGTCGACGCGCGTGCGAGCGACGGGCAGGGAGGAGCGCTGCTCCTCCACTGCTGGGACCTGCAGGTAAGTGGAAAACTAACCCGCCGTCCGTTTTTTCTTTACAGAGACTCTGTTTCCAGAGTGCTCCAGGCCGCTTCAACACCGACTGCGGACCGCGGTATGCGGGCAGTCAGCGGCGGCTCTAACTCATGGAGTCGGGAGAGCCCGTTGACCTAGGTGGGTCCGGGTTCACACTCGCCGGCGGAGGACGGCAGAGGCAGCCGACTCTACGCCGCAGCCCGCAGACCGCGGGCTGGCTGCATTTATAAGTAAGTATGGGCTGTCGGCATTTATATTGTAGGATGGGCTTGCAGACTCGCCGTGTGCAATAAGCAACGGCAGAGCACAGCCCGATTTTACACCGCAGCCCGCAAGGATACTGCGGGCTGTCGGCATTTATATTGTAGTATGGGCTTGCAGACTCGCCGTATGCAGCAAGCAACGGCAGAGCACAGCCCGATTTTACACCGCAGCCCGCAAGGATACTGCGGGCTGTCGGCATTTATATTGTAGTATGGGCTTGCAGACTCGCTGTATGCAGCAAGCAACGGCAGAGCACAGCCCGATTTTACACCGCAGCCCGCAAGGATACTGCGGGCTGTCGGCATGTATATTGAACTAGGGGATTGCAGGCTCGCCATTCGCGGTCAGCAATGGCAGAGATGCAGCCCGACTTACACCGCAGCCCACACGATACTGTGGGCTGTCGGCATTTACTCAGAGTAAGGGGTTAGCCCCAACTCAACTCTACACAGCCTGTATTATCCCAGTACTGTAATTAAGAGGTAATGAAGTTGCAGCCATTATCATGTTGTTCTAAGCCCAACTTATTTTACAATGGGGCAGCTCGTTGACCCTGCGGGGTCCGGGCTCAACGCTCACCATTGCGCAGCAATGGCAGAACGACAGCTCACCACCAGCCCTTCATAAGGGCCACTCGGGTAAGTACAGGCAACCTTGAGCTGGTTGTCCTTTCTGTTTTGAATTGTGTTTTCTCCAACAGGGACATGGATAATAAGGAGTACAGGCCGCAGGACTTCCGAAAGGAGTCGTCGGCCATTATTCCCGGAGCTCTCTACAACGACAGCACCCGCTAGACGGGCCGGGAAAAAGGCGCAAAAGTCGGGGAGCCCTGTGATTATAGGACCCGACCCACCGACACAGCTGTGTACAAGCGGGGTACCCGCAGAGCAGGAAGTCGGTACGGCGCCGGAGCAGGTAGACCCTGACTCCATTTTTCACTATCTCCAACAGGGAGAGAATCGTTGGCTGATATGAGCAAACGGGTTTCACATGCTGTTGCACGACCCTTCTCCCCGTGCCCTCGTGAAAGAGCCAGGGATAGAGCTCAATAACAAAGCCCTTTTAGGGCAGGAATTTCACCAGAGACCGCTAGATTGCGGACTGGTGGTCTACCGAGACCCGAGTCCACTGGCAGACCAGGGAGGGCCAGTGTATACTCACCACCTAGTTGGACCAGGTGGAGTCATACAGGTGGAGTCTCGCCACGGTCACTGCATCCCCCAAAAGTGGCAGGACGGGACCGTACGCCGCCTGAGTCCAGGAGTAGGACAGGTGGCAAGCCCGCGCGGATGTCGGGTCACCACGCAGCAGGCGTCAGGTGCCGACTTCACACCGCATATGCCCTTTGAGGCAGTCGGGCCTAGCTCATCCAAGGAGGCGAATGAGCAGATCCGCGCGGGAGTCGTACAGCTTCGCTGAGGCGGCTGGCAGCGACTTTTCGTCACGGCACCGAGATTACCTCGATGAGGTACGGGCCGATGATAGGAGCCTCAGGAGTTCCTTCGGGCATGAGGGCTCTGACCTCCCATTTACGCACCATGAAGGGCGCATTGAACGGATGGAGAGGATGATGGAACGGATCCTGCAGCAAAATCAACGGCAGGAAATGTCCAGTTCCGGGGACTTTTGGATATATCCCCATCATCAATTGGTAGCATGAGGCAGCCAGGAGAAGAGGATATCTTGGTACACGAACCAGTGGCACCTGAGGTTCCTCAGGAAGAACTTTTGGACGTGGCAGCCAAGTTTGCGTTACCCGAATCATCGGGACAACCTCTCAAAACTAAACTGGCCGCTACCATTGATTTCCTCACCAACCACCATACAGGATCAGGTCCTTGCGGAGGCCATGAATGGATACAAGGCACCGAGTAATTGGAACTCACTCAATGTACCTATTGTAAACATGCCTATTTGGAGCAATATAAGCCCGGGCATAAGAGCACAGGAAGTAAAAATTACAGAAAATCCTAAAACTGCTCACATCTGGGATTACCGCTTTTGCGAGGTCGGTGGACGGGATGGACTTGAAACACCGTACAGGAGGATGCTCTTGAATTATTATGTAACACGCTATACGAAATAATGCATTTCGAAAAAAGTGCCATCAAGCTTACGCTAAATCCCAAATTTGCGGGGCTATGCAGAGCATCTCCAACACCACCACCCAGACAACTATTCAGGGAAGACCTTCTGAAGCAGGTCAAGGATTTAGACGACCATGCCAAGACAGTGGGTATTATGAGGTCGCACACCTTAATCAGACAAACGGCCAGGAAAATTCCATATTCCAGGCCACGGGGTCAAACCGGAAGGCCAGCAAGGACCTACATACCGGCGCCTCCAGATGTGAGTCAACGCCCACCATTCCTGGAGCTGCCCGTTACGTCGGCAGCACCCGCTCTGCGGGTCGGGATAAAAACGCGGAAATCAGGGGAGCCCTGCGCAGTCAGGACCCGATTCTTCACCACGACTGATCATGGTGCCATAAGTGGTAACCGCACAGGAGCAGGGTAGGTAAGACCCTGACTCCCTACCTCTGTCACTTAACCATAGCGACAGTGGAGCAAAGGTGCGTAACGTGTTATATTCTTGGCATGTTCTCTCTCCCCAAATATGCAGGTCACCAGAGAGAGGACCAGGGGAAGTATCGCACAGCAGTCGGTAAACCCGCCATAGAGCCGGGGTCGACTTCCACTGGAGCAGGCCACCAGATCGTGGACCGGTGAAGGATTGAGGCCTGGGTCTGGAGGACCACATGTGCGGCCGGCACAGACTCAGCACCGAGGGAGCCTACCTGGTTGCAGGTCGGAGTAGTCTCATCTCGGTCACCGCACCCCCTTTAGAGGCAGGACGTGACCGAACGACGCTTTGTCCCAAGGGAGGACACAGACTCAGCACCGAGGGAGCCTGCCTGGTTGCAGGTCGGTGTAGTCTCATCTCGGTCACCACACCCCCTTGTAGTGGAGGACGTGACCGAACGTCGCCTTTGGAGGATAGGCGGCAAGCCCGCGCGGACGTCGGGGTACCACGCTTCAGCGGCCGGGACCGACTCATCACCGCTATCATGTCTTTTTAGACCAGCGGGCCGCCTCCGTCCGGAAGACGGCGGAGTAAGCGGCAGGTCCGCGCGGGAGTCGCTTAGCCACGCAGGAGCGGCAGGCAGCGACATCCTGTCTTGCACCCTTGTCATCACCTCGACGAGGTGTGGGGCAATGACAGAAGCCTCAGAGATTCTCCAGAACCTGAGGAAGTCGACTTATTGTCCGCATATGCGGCAGTGGTCGCATGGCTCGGATGGAGCGCATGATGGAGCGTATACTAGAGCACAGTTTCTGCAGCTGGACCAGATGTCCTCCAGTTCTGAAGGAACCTGTAGTACCTGAGGAACCCAGGAGAAACTGCAGAATGTGGTCTCCAAGTGTGGCGATGGACGAGTTCTCGCTACATTGAGGGAAATGGATTTCGATGCTTTCCCCATTCTGCCTCATCGGACAGGTGTTGCAGAAAACGTACCCAGGTCTGGAACATACAGGACCATGGACGTCATATAGATCGTGCAGAGAAAGTCCACTGGGAAGCACTACCTCACCTACACAGGATATGAGAGGTTTTTGTAGTCGGACCAAGACGACCTACATATCTGCTACGATCTCCAATGTGCTGGCATGTTCACTGGTCTTCATTATGATGAGCCCTCAGTTACAGTGCTGCTTACAGTGCCTATAGTGCACTGTCATCCTAGCTCAACATTGGAGTGGGATCTCACCAGCTGGTATCCAAACTACGAGGGATATGTTCTATCCATCCCTTCCCGACCACGATATAATATCTGAGAGATTAGGGTGGTGTTGACCCTACTCAGGAGGTGGTCGCTTATGACGGAGGTACCACTGGACTTACTCACCTTTAAAAGTGGTGATGGCAATAGCACTGAATACAGCACAACGGGTCCAGACTCTACAGGAATTAAACCTGGATAGAATGATCAACCCATAAAAAGTAACTTCTTTATGAAAGAGTTACTTAAACTATACAGACCTGCGACTACAGGTCTGGAAATGGCCATCAGGAATATGGAGGCGGATCTGTTGTCAGCCATGGAAACCCACGTCACAGGGTAACGGTGCAGACTATCTCCAGATGGCTTAAGGTGGTATTCGATGCAGCAGGTAAGACACTAAACATATGAAATGTCATTCTACCAAGGCCGCATCCACATCAGGAACGAGGACCATGGAGGTATTCATGGAGCATGTCCTCACGATAGCGGGCTGGGCCAATGAAACTACATTTCAGTGGTTTCATAACAAACCTGTGGCCGGTTTTTCCCGCAACGTTACGCACATTAGTGCTGTCCCTAAACGTTTGTCCCCGAGTTCAGGGGTTTATTGTTGTACTAACTATAATGTTATTATTTTTTCAGCTTGTTCAAGTCTGAAATACGTTAACATACTTCCTCCATCAGTATTACGGCAGTGTGTGAGCATGGACGCGGTCCAGGGCGTGTAATCACAGAGCTTTGAAGTCTTCACGAAGTCACTCACGTGACTCCGAAATGAAATAGTAAGATTAAACGAGAACTTACCAGTTTGAAGTTTGATCTTTATTTTATGAGGAGTTGCGATGAGGGATTTCGTGCCCTCCGCTCCCAACCCTCTACCATAAGATCAACTGGTATATAGAGTCTCTTCAATCTTACTATAACAAGTCATTTCTCTGTTGTTGGTTCTGTGATTCCACACCGCTGCTTTGAAGAAATGTCGCGCATGCGTGCTGGCGGGTTCTTCACGAAATCCCTCATCGCAACTCCTCATAAAATAAAGATCAAACTTCAAACTGGTAAGTTCTCGTTTAATCTTACTGTTACTCATTACTGATTTAAGAGCATTCCTTTTATTCCTGATTTACTTTTGATGACATTTTGAGTGTACATTTACCAGGGAAAGCAATGTGAATGTGGTGCAAAGGAGATAAAAGAGGTGACATGAGGCACTTTGAAGGCAGCGTGTTCAACATGACAATATCCGACCCACATCATCTCCCACAGGAACTGCACGTCTCAGCACTTGCTAAATTAATTCTACTCTTCGCAACTCTCGTTCCTTGTTACGCGATCAATCCACTTTCATATTTTTTTGCTCCGAAATTATCTTCATAAATTGTTCAGAAATTATATAAAATATAATGTTCTTAAAAGATTTGCATCACTTTTCTTTGAATACTCTCCAATCCATTAAAGCTTTCTTCCCAAATAGGTGCTTAAAATGGCAAACTGCATACTAAATATAGATCTAACATTGGCCTTAATGGGTTAGATACAATTCTTTTAACTTTCAGCTACTTGCCCTCAAAATATATCCTGATATCATAATTCATGAGGAACAGCTTCACACAAAATTAGTTCCTCATCCCAAAAATTGCCTGCACATTTTAGGCCATGATGCTGCTGTGTGAATTCTTTAAATCTCTTTCCGTCTGATCCTTGACAACGTAGGTACAGCAAGAATCGACATTTCATTAATCTGCACCACCTTCTGCCCTTCTATCTATCTATGTCTCTCAGAATTTTATACACTTCCAGCAGGTCACCAAACAACCTCTGACGTTCCAGAAAAAGCATTCCTGGTCTGTTCAACCTCTCCCTGTAGCTGAAGCTCTCTAATCCAGGCAGCGGACTGGTAAACCCCCTCTGCACCCTCTCCAAAGCTGCTGCGTCCTTCCTGTTATAAGGCGACCAGAACCAAAGATCCAAGGACCACAGGACATAGGTTTAAGGTGAAGGGGAAATGATTGAATAGGAATCTGAGGGGTAACTTTTTGACACAGGGGGCTGTGGGTGTATGGAACGAGCTGCCAGAGGGGGTTGTTGAGCTGGGACTATCCCAACATTTAAGAAACAGTTAGACAGGTACATGGATAGGACAGGTTTGGGGGGATATGGACCAAGCTCAGGCAGGTGGGACTGGTGTAGCTGGGACATGTTGGCCGGTATGGGCACGTTGGGCCGAAGGGCCTGGTTCCACTGATTATATTGTTTAGCCAAATTAATGGTTTACAGGAGACGCACACAAAACACTGGAGTAACTCGGCGGGTCAGGCAGCATCTGTGGAGAAAAGGAATGGGGTATAAAGGATACAGAATGGGCTCTATATGGGGGGGGGGGGGGGGGGAATAAGGGTGTCTGTCTGACCCACAGGTTACTCCAGCATTCTGCATGGTCCTCCAGCAGGTTGCCTTTGGTTCCAGTTTCCACTATCTGTAGTCTCTTGTTTGTCACAGGGACCCACCTGCACTGTGTGTGTGTCTGTCTGTCTGTGTGTCTGTCTGTCTGTCTCTGTGTCTGTGTCTGTGTCTGTGTGTGTCTGTCTCTGTGTCTGTGTCTGTGTCTGTGTCTGTGTGTGTCTGTGTGTGTGTGTGTCTGTCTCTGTGTCTGTGTCTGTGTCTGTGTCTGTGTCTGTGTGTGTCTCTGTCTGTGTCTGTGTCTGTGTGTGTCTGTGTCTGTGTGTGTCTGTGTCTGTGTGTCTGTGTCTGTGTGTCTGTCTGTGTGTGTGTGTGTGTGTGTGTGTGTGTGTGTGTGTGTGTGTGTGTGTGTGTGTGTGTGTGTGTGTGTGTGTGTGTGTGTCCGTGTCCGTGTCCGTGTCCTCATCAGTCACCCCACAACTCACAAACCCAGAATGGAAACACGTTATTCCCAGTCGCTGCATGAAAACACGCCTCATTGAGAGTATCTGCGTCCACGCACATGATCCAGGTCATGTATCTGTGTCTACACGTATGATCCAGGTCATGTATCAGTGTCTGCACGTATGATCCAGGTCATGGTTCAGCAGGCAATCTTGACCACACTGCCAGGGGGTGCTACACTGTCACAGATGCTAGAATACTAATTCTAAATAAAGTATCTGCTGAGACATTTACCTTCATTGATCTGATAAACACATGAAACACTGGATGTACTCGATGTTACAAAACTAACAGTTTGATCAGAACATAGACACAGAGTGCTGGAGTAACTCAGCGGGTCAGGCAGCATCTGTGGAGAGCATGGATAGGTGACGTTTCACAGAGTGCTGGAGTACTCAGCGGGTCAGGCAGCATCTGTGGAGAACATGGATAGGTGACGTTTCACAGAGTGCTGGAGTAACTCAGCGGGTCAGGCAGCATCTGTGGAGAACATGGATAGGTGACGTTTCACAGAGTGCTGGAGTACTCAGCGGGTCAGGCAGCATCTGTGGAGAACATGGATAGGTGACGTTTCACAGAGTGCTGGAGTAACTCAGCGGGTCAGGCAGCATCTGTGGAGAACATGGATAGGTGACGTTTCACAGAGTGCTGGAGTACTCAGCGGGTCAGGCAGCATCTGTGGAGAACATGGATAGGTGACGTTTCACAGAGTGCATGGTCTCACTGAGTCAGGCGTGCAGTACATTAGCTGCCGGGTTAATGTTTTACTGAGGAATAGCTCAGACACCTGCAGTGGGAACGTTCTCTTTATTCGTGTCGAGGCTCAGCCTCTACATCATTATCTCGCACTGTCTCCACGCTCCACACCCCACCTAGTTTACACTGCCTCTCCTCATTTACAATGCTCACATTAAATGTCAACAAGCATGCCCATGTCTTCCTGGTCTTCAGTTTGTTGTCAAGTTCAATACTGTCTGAAAACGTTCATGTTTTGTCAAGTGTAGGGCACGACGATCTGCAGTTACCAGCAACGCAAACGTGGCCGAGCCACTGCTGCTAAGATTATCGTGTCAGGAAGTGCCAGGAATAGTGTCAGGAAGGATGTCCTCGGTCTGCTACTTCTCAAACTGCTGGCTGATAACTGCTGCATTTTGCAGGATTGAAACTCTGCCGACCACAGTTCCTGTCTGTATCAACGCCGAGAGGCGAGAGAGAGAGAGAGAGAGAGAGCAGCCACAGGAATTCTCTGTAAACACGCTGCAGACTCACGGAGGTATCGGCAATGTCCAGCTCCAGCTCCAGACTGCGGTTGTGACAATGTCCAGCTCCAGCTCCAGACTGCGGTTGTGACAATGTCCAGCTCCAGCTCCAGACTGCGGTTGTGACAATGTCCAGCTCCAGCTCCAGACTGAGGTTGTGACAATGTAATGTTTCACTGGTGTCTACATCTCATTACCTGGTTGCCATGATCTTCATATTTATCTTACTTTAGTAGCAATGTTACAACATTTTGAGATTTAAAAATCAAGTCTGCAATTTATCCCATCAGTTAAAGCATAAAAATAAGTTTAATTTGACACCTAATTCACTTTCATATCTTTCATATTAAAAAAGTTAGGGCCACTTTCATACCCGGAAATTAGCAACTTGCTTCCTATTGCTTTTCTATTGACTTGTCACAAAAGCTGTGATCGAGGACAGTCAAAAGCCCATAACTTCCTTAAAAATTAAGAGAACTTAAAGAAATGTTCAGATATTATAGATTGAAGTATTCTGAAACAAATATGAAACAATCTTACTTGGATGACCTGAAATTAAAGCATATAATTAGTTATACCCAATTGTAGCCAATTACAAAATTCAATTACTAGAGCTAAACATCTATCCATTTCTTAAGGAAAAAAATTAAACATTTTTAAAGCCTAAGTGTCCAATTAACAGTCACACAATAATTCACAATAAAACATGATTTTTAAATCTAATTGTCATTAATTTATAGGCCAAATTGAAGGAATTCAGTGTTTAATGCCTGTAAATTAATGGGCATTTTAAACAGCTTGCGAGTGGGATTTTCTGGAACGCGATGGATTAGAACGTTGCGGTAGCGGTGAATTTAAACCCAATATCGGCAGGAAATTTTCTGTCAGTTCATATGGGGGCTAAATCACCGTTTCACAACATGAAATATTGATTAAAGTCCCCTAAAAAAGCAAGTGTATATGTAAAAATAAACAGCTTTCACTTACCTGTCCCCTACGTAAAATCCGTCCCCGTTGTCGGCCTTCACGGCATTAGGAGCTAATTTTAATTTTACTGCAGTGATGAAGTAGTCGGGCTATTTACAAAAAAAAACGGACTTACCGGCAGTCGGAACAAATCTCCAGAGATAGAACGCACTCCGACAACAGAAAGCTCCGGATTGCATGGAGAAACCCGCATTTTAACCCCGCCCCCCCCTTAAAGGCGCCAAAGTTGCGCACACGGCCAGCAGCAGAACTGCAGCACAGCTAAAGGTAAGTTTTGTAACATACCTAACTTGAAAGGTACAGCGTGGAAACAGGCCCTTCGGCCCACCGAGTCCGCACCGACCAGCGATCCCCACACACTAACACTATCCTACACATTAGGGACAATTTCCAGAAGCCAATTAGATTCAAGAGATTCAAGGGACATTTATTGCCACATGTACCAGTTGTTACAGTGACATTTCGGGGTCACCACACAGCCATACGAATAAAAAAACAAAACACGATAGTATTTAACATAAACATCCCCTGCAGCGCGGAATCAAAGTTTCCCACTGTGAGGGAAGGCACCCAAGTTCAGTCCTCCTCCTCTTCGATGTTCTTTGATGTTCACCCGTGGTCGGGGCCTCCCGAGCCCTCTGCCACCCTCCGTAGTTGCCGCAACAGAGGCCCGATGTTCAGGCCCACTCACCAGCCCACATGATACAACTCCAATGTCACAATGGGAGAACACCCTCAGCAGCTTTGACCTCTGAATCGGCCACTTCCTACCCGAGTCCGCGGCTCCTGAAGTCCACAGGCCGCGCCGAGCGGAGACCACGCTGGCGGCCCTCAGCAAGGGGCCCCAGGGCACCGCGATGTTGAAGTCAGCGCCGCTCGTGTTGGAAGCCGTACGAACCACAGCCCAGTGATGTTGTCGTTCAGCAGGCCCAGCACTCCGGAGCTTCAAACAACGATCCCAGGTGAGGCATCGCCCGCTCCGTGATGTATCCAGCGCTGCGCCGTCACTGCTGGAGCTCTGGCCCAGTCCCCGGCAGGAAAGGCCGCACCAATCCAGTTGGTAGGCCGCAAGGAGGAGGGCGAGGACGCGACTGGGAGACGGGTTCCCCCTTACCCTAACCCCCTCTCCCACATAGAAAAACTAAAGAAACCTCCTCAAACAAACTAAAAAATAAAAAAAGATGGAAAAACCAGACAGACTGTAGGGCGAGGCAGCCTTCATGCAGCGCCCCTAGTAATTAACCTACAAACCTGCACGTCTTTGGAGTGTGGGAGGAAAGCGGAGAAAACGCATGTGGTTACAGGGAGAACGTGCAAACTCCGTGCAGACAGCACCCACAGTCAGGATCGAACCCGGGTCTCTGGCGCTGAGATAGCACCTCAACATCCTTGCCGCCCGAACTCCAGGCTGTGAGTAAAATCATGCCTTATCCTGATTACCAGATCTCCATATCCCAAGATTCTTTATTGATCCTAGCTTTAATGTGTATTCATGACTGAGCATTCAAACTCACAGAATTACAGAAATGCCAACACTTTGATTGAAGTAATTTCCATTTTAATGAGTCCTAAATGGCCGCTGATTTGTCCTGAGATTGTGGCTTGTGTTTTACATCCCGTGGTATCCTGAACAAGGGGTTAAACCTTGTAGACAGAGACATGGACACGCAGGGAATGGAGCGATTTGGATCACTTGCAGGCAGAGGAGGTTGGTTTATTTTAACATCATGTTCAGCATCAACATTGTGGGCCGAATGGCCTGTTCCTGTGATGTACTATAGTCACAGGCAAATCCAACTGGAAAGAGATACAGAGTTGGCATCAGAGGGCCTAATGAATGGTCTCCAACCCAGATGGTCATCGTTTCACTTTCCATGGTTGAGGCATCGAGTCATAGAGCGTGGAGACCGGCCCTTCGGCCCTTCAGCGTGCTGCTGCTGACCTGGTGATTTTATCCCCGTGAGCCCCCGCTCTTCATAAAATGTTGTTTAAAAACCAGATTATTTTGCGCCCAAGCTTCCCTTGACGGTAGGTGAGGTTAGATAAGGTACGGTAAGTAAGGTGGGTCTTGGTAATGGCGAGGTGGTCGGGTGATGGAGGCGTTGGTTGAGGCTCAGAGTCGCGTCTACTGTGGGACTGGAAGGTGAAGAATGAGGTCAGTGATATTTCCGTCGCTTCACCTTCTGACAACAAATAGAAACCAACTCATTTATCAGGTTTTGCATCAAAGAAAGTGCAGCAACAGCAGCCATTTGATTCAAATCATGTTCTCAAGGAGGTAAACAAATTATCTTCAATCTCCATTGACACGTTACTATCTCGTAGCTGCGATCTGTGGCCTTGTAACGAGCAACATGACGTTACTATCTTGTAGCTGCGATCTGTGGCCTTGTAACGAGCAACATGACGTTACTATCTTGTAGCTGCGATCTGTGGCCTTGTAACGAGCAACATGACGTTACTATCTCGTAGCTGCGATCTGTGGCCTTGTAACGAGCACCATGAATGTGTAACTCGCGGTAAACCAGGATTGACGGCAGTTTCCATCTCAAGCTGCCATGGGAGTGTTGGGAGGATCAAACAGGCTGCAACCTGAAAGAGAATCAGAGAGAAGATTTAAAGAGACGGAAGTTTGCCGCCTCTAGAAACCTGCTGCTGTGACAACATCACCAACAGTCATGATGGAGGCACAAGGAACTGTAAAGGCTGGAATCTAAAACCACAAATAATAGACATAGACATAGACAATAGGTGCAGGAGGAGGCCTTTCGGCCCTTCGAGCCAGCACCGCCATTCAATGTGATCATGGCTGATCGTCCCCTATCAATAACCCGTGCCTGCCTTCTCCCCATATCCCTTGATTCCACTAGCCCTAGAGATCTATCTAACTCTCTCTTAAATCCATCCAGTGATTTGGCCTCCACTGCCCTCTGTGGCAGGGAATTCCACAAATTCACAACTCTGTTTTTTTTCTCACCTCAGTCTTACATGACCTCCCCTTTATTCTAAGACTGTGGCCCCGGGTTCTGGACTCGCCCAACATTGAGAACATTTTTCCTGCATCTAGCTTGTCCAGTGCTTTTATAATGCCTGTAACGGACCCCAACTACACTACATCCTCCGGAAGATCCACCGCTTCAATCAACAATTCCTGTCCCACCTTCCTTACCTCCACCAAGGACCTGAAATTAGCCGCCTCCAGGCCGTTCCAGCCCCGACAATCCCCGACTCGACCGCCCGCAGGCCCCGGGCCCCAACTCTGGCCTGAGTCCGGCCTGATTCCCCCGCCGCCATCTTGGCCACGAGGAGCGCCTCCAGGACTTACCAGGACGCCGCCTTCACCGACCTCCACATGCCTACCGATGACGCCCAGCCCTGCCCGCCCGCCCGCCCGGTAACTCTGTCTATCTCCCCCTCCCCGATTCCACCGCCCATCACCAGCGCAACGTGACCGCTGAACCTCGCCGCCCCCCGGGACCACCCAACCTCATCGCCGGTGTACCGGGCCCACCCAGCATCGCCGGTGTACCGGGCCCCACTCACCGGGCGGGCTGAACCTTGCTGCCGCCCCACTGACCACCCACCCACCGGGACCACCCAAGCATCGCCCGCCGCCCCCGACTCCACTGCCCGCAGACTCCTACCTTCGGGCCCGCCCGCTGACCCACGACACTCCACCGCCCTCCAGCAGCCCGCAGCCTCATGTCACCTCACCTACAGACTGGACTGTGTAGCGGGCCTGAAGCCTCCACGTTGCGTTGCTCACTCCTCCCACCACTCCTGGGTCCTAGTGCCCGTCTCCCCAGCCCCGTGACCTCAGTGGCTATTCCACTGGGTCTTCCCCATCCCCCCCCCACTATGTAACCCTTGCTCTTCCCCACCCACACCACAGCCCCCATAACCCCCCACCCCCTGACCACCCTCCACCCCCCCACCACACAACGCTCCGTCCTCAGTCCACTCACCTGCCTTCCTCCGGCCACAACCCCCATCCCCAGCCGCGTGTTTACCATCCCCCCGGACCTCCCCCTCTCCGACACCGAAAGGTCGGTCCTCAGCAGAGGTCTTACCTTTGTCCCCCTCCGTCCCCACCTCAATGAGTTCCGTGCCCACCACGACGTGGAGCTCTTCTACCGTCGCCTCCGCCTCACAGCGTTCTTCCACGGGAACAAGTCCTCGCCCCCCACTGATGATCCCTTTTCCTGTCTCCCACGTACCCCCTCCTCGTGGACCCCCCCTCGTGGCCCTCCAGCTTTAGAACTCTTTATCCAGAACTGCCGTCGGGACATCAACCGCCTCGACTTCTCCACTCCCCTGTCTCACTCCAATCTCTCCCCCTCCGAACGTACGGCCATCGACTCACTCCGCAACAACCCAGACTGGGTTATCAAACCCGCCGACAAGGAGGTGCCGTGGTAGTCTGGCGCGTCAATCTCTACAAAGCGGAGGCCACGCGCCAACTCTCGGACACCTCCTCCTACTTACCCCTGGACCATGACCCCACTGACGAGCACCAGGCCACCATCTCGAGCACCATAACCGACTTCATCAACTCCGGCTCCCTACCCCCCCGAGCCTCCAACCTCATCGTTTCACAGCCCCGCACAGCCCGATGTTACCTTGTCTCCAAAATCCACAAACCCGACTGCCCCGGCAGACCCATTGTCTCTGCCTGTTCGTGCCCCACCGAACACATTTCCACATACCTTGACTCCATCCTATCCCCCTTTGTTAAATCCCTCCCCACCTATGTTCAAGACACTCTCAGACACTCTCCGTCGGCTCCACGCATTCCATTGTCCAGGCCCCCATCCTCTCATCTTCACCATGGACGTCCAGTCACTATACACCTGCATCCCCCACCAGGATGGTGTCAAAGCCCTCCGGTACTTCCTTGACCAGAGGAGCAACCCATACCCATCCACTGACACCCTCCTCCGCCTAGCGGAGTTGGTCCTTACCCTCAATAACTTCTCTTTTGACTCCTCCCATTTCCTCCAAACACAAGGCGTAGCTATGGGCACACGCATGGGCCCTAGCTACGCCTGCCTCTTTGTCAGGCACGTCGAACAATCCTTGTTCTCGGCGTACCAGGGCCCCACCCCCGACCTTTACCTCCGTTACATCGACGACTGCTTTGGTGTCACCTCCTGCACCCACACACAACTGACTGACTTCATCCATTTCACCACCAACTTCCATCCGGCACTCAAATACACTTGGACCATTTCCGACATTTCCCTACCATTCCTTGACCTCACCATCTCTATTGCAGGTGACACACTCCTGACTGACATCCACTACAAACCAACTGACTCCCACAGCTACCTGGACTACTCTTCCTCCCACCCTGCTTCCTGTAAGGACTCCATCCCCTATTCCCAATTCCTCCGTCTACGCCGCATCTGCTCCCAGGATGAGGTGTTCCACACCAGGTCATCGCAAATGTCCTCGTTCTTCAGAGAACGGGGTTTCCCCTCCCCCACTATAGATGAGGCTCGCACCAGGGTCTCCTCCATACCCCGCAACACTGTCCTCTCTCCCCATTCCCCACTCACAACAAGGGCAGAGTCCCCCTGGTCCTCACCTTTCACCCCACCAGCCAGCGCATACAACAGATAGTCCTCCGCCAGTTTCGCCACCTCCAACGTGACCCCTCCACTCGCCACATCTTCCCATCTCCCCCCCTGTCTGCCTTCCGCAAAGACCGCTCCCTCCGTAACTCCCTTGTCAATTCTTCCCTTCCCTCCCGCTCCACTCCTTCCCCGGGCACTTTCCCTTGCAACCGCAAGAGATGCTAGACTTGTCCCTTCACCTCCCCCCTCCACTCCTTTCAGGGACCCAAGCAGTCCTTCCAGGTCCGACAGAGGTTCACCTGCACCTCCTCCAACCTCATCTACTGCATCCGTTGCTCCAGATGCCAGCTGATCTACATCGGTGAGACCAAGCGGAGGCTGGGCGATTGTTTCGCCGAACACCTCCGCTCGGTCCGCAATAACCAACCCGACCTTTCGGTGGCTCAGCATTTCAACTCCCCCTCCCATTCCGTATCCGACCTCTCGGTCCTGGGCCTCCTCCATGGCCAAAGTGAGCAACACCGCAAGTTGGAGGAACAGCACCTCATATTCCGCTTGGGGAGTCTGCATCCTCTGGGCTTAAACATTGAATTTTCTCAATTCTGTTAACCCTTGCTGCCTCCTCCCCTTCCCACCTCTCCCTCAGCCCTCGGGCCCTGGCATTCCCTCTCTCTCTCTATCTCTCCCCCACCCAAGTCGCACTAGCTTCTCATTTTCACACTACAAACAGCTTACAATGGCCTGTTTCCTTTATCATCGATACTTTTTTGCATATCTTTCATTCATTGTTCTTTATCTCTCCACATCACCGTCTATATCTCTCGTTTCCCTGATCCCTAACCAGTCTGAAGAAGGGTCTCGACCCGAAACGTCGCCTATCTCCTTTGCTCCTTAGATGCTGCTGCACCCGCTGAGTTTCTCCAGCTTTTTGTGTACCCCCTTTTATAATTTTATACGTTTCTATAAGATCCCCCCCTCATCCTTCTAAACTCCAGTGAATGCAAGCCTAGTCTTTTCAATCTTTCCTCATATGACAGTCCTGCCATCCCAGGGATCAATCTCGTGAACCTACGCTGCACTGCCTCAATCACAAGGATGTCCTTCACCAAATTAGGAGACCAAAACTGTACACAATACTCCAGATGTGGTCTCACCAGAGCCCTATACAACTGCAGAAGAATCTATTTACTCCTACACTGAAACCCTCTTGTTATGAAGGCCAACATTCCATTAGCTTTCTTCACTGCCTGCTGTACCTGCACGCCAACTTTCAGTGACCGGTGTACAAGGACACCCAGGTCTCGCTGTACCTCCCCCATATCAAACCTAACCCCATTGAGATAATAATTAGCCTCCGTGTTTTTGCCGCCAAAGTGGATAACCTCACATTTATCTATATTATACTGCATCTGCCCATGCATCTGCCCACTCACTCAACCTGTCCAGGTCACCCTGCAACCTCCTAACATCCTCTTCACAGTTCACACTGCCACCCAGCTTTGTGTCATCCGCAAACTTGCTAGTGTTGCTCCTAATTCCCTCTTCCAATAGACAATAGACAGTAGGTGCAGGAGTAGGCCATTCGGCCCTTTGAGCCACCACTGCCATTCAATGTGATCATGGCTGATCATCCCCAATCGGTACCCCGTACCTGCCTTCTCCCCATATCCCCTGACTCCGCTATCTTTAAGAGCCCTACTGGGTCGCCGTGCGGTAAGCTCCGGAGCGCTGCGACCACCGACTCCAACATCGAGGAGCTGTGGCTGCGGGAGGGCGGGCGACGCTGGAGTTAAAACACCGCGGGGCCTGGGATCCGAGATGGCCAGAGTCGGAGATCCAGCCAGCGCAGCCATGAGGACTTAGGGAGCCGCGGTCTCCGGGGAGGGAGCCGCCGCTCCAGACATTCCAAGCCGCTGAGGAGTGTTCACCCGACGCCGGAGTTCCAGCTTCCCCGCAAGAGGGCCTGAAAACATCGGACTGGCTGCGGAGGCCACAAAGAGGCCCCGACCGGGTGGTCACAGAGGAAGAGGACTGAACTTCCTGATGCCTTTCCCCACTGTGGGAAATGTTGATTGTGTTGTGGGGGGACGTTCATGTTGAATTCCACAATGTCTTGTGTCATTTTTCTTTTTTTTTTAAAGTTTTTCTATGGATGTACGGAAAATTATTTCTTCAAATTAAAGCACTTTGGTTTCAACGCGAGTTGATTTAAACGTGCTGTATAAATAAAATGGATTTACTTACTAGCTCTCTCTTGAAAGCATCCAGAGAACCGGCCTCCACCGCCCTCCGAGGCAGAGAATTCCACAGACTCGCAACTCCCTGTGAGAAACAGTGTTTCCTCATCTCCATTCTAAATGGCTTACCCCTTATTCTTAAACTGTGGCCCCTGGTTCTGGGCTCCCCCAACATCGGGAACATGTTTCCTGCCGCTAGCGTGTCCAAACCCTTAACAATCTTATATGTTTCAATGAGATACCCTCTCATCCTTCTAAACTCCAGAGTGTACAAGCCCAGCCGCTCCATTCTCTCAGTGGCCAGGCAGGAACATGTGTGGTCTGCAAGGTGATACACTCTGAGGAAGCCAAACTCCTGAAAGATATGGAGACACAAGAGACGGCAGATGCTGGAGTCATGAAAACACCAAGTGCTGGAGTAACTCAGTGGGTCAGGCAGCATCTGTGGAGAACATGGATAGGTGACGTTTCACAGAGTGCTGGAGTAACTCAGCGGGCCAGGCAGCATCTGTGGAGAACATGGATAGGTGACGTTTCACAGAGTGCTGGAGTAACTCAGCGGGTCAGGCAGCATCTGTGGAGAACATGGATTGGTGACGTTTCAGGTCGGGACTTTTCTTCAGACAGCAAATGACCTCAGGCAGGGGTTCCTGGCTGGATGGTACCGGGGAACCCCCAGTCTGACCAGATCTGCGGCCAGCCTTGATCTTTCCTCGCCACCAGTTCAACCTCCCCCCCCCCCCCCCCCTCATTCAGTCTAAAGAAGGGTCCCGACCTGAATCGTCATCTATCCATGTTCTCCAGACATGCTGCCTGACCCCGCTGAATTACTCCAGCACTTTGTGTCTTAACTAGCATCTGCAGTTCTTTGGTAATCAAGGCTAGCTTGTCCAGCAGTGAAATAATGGTGAAAATCAGGAATGTTTATTTAAAAGCACATGACATAAATATGTGAAACATACAAACAGATCATAGCTTAAATGTTCCTCCAGCACGGGAAGATACAGAAACAACTCTGAAACTTTTACAGCTCTTTCCTAGATTTTGTTAACAGTACATAACATGGGAAATAATCCACTTAGCATTTTTACCTATGAAAAAATTAATTACATCACCAAATGCCAAAAGGGACAAAGAGCATTGTGTATTTAAGAATTGGGTACAGTTGATGGACCATGAGTGGCCAGCCACAGATATTCACAGGTTTTAACTTAAACGTTTAACTAATGAGTCACTATACATCTTGCACAGGGTGGGGGGGAGGGGGGGGAGGGGGGGGCACTGCCAGTACTGGTGTTAATGCACATTTACACACGGCACCCGACTGAAATAGCTTCAATAAAGTGATTACTTTGTAAATTACTACACATTTTCCTGATGTGTTTAGGTTTTTCAGTAGCACAATTGTTGTCATGGTTGTCAAAGACCAAAAACACAAATAACATTTAAATCTGATACTGATGTAAGGGAGTGATCTAATCTTGAAGTATCTTTCATTGTTTCATTCAAGTGCGGCATAACGAGGTGACGGGGGGAAGACACCAAATGCGATCTTCTGTCCTTCTGCAGCCGCGTTTCACTCCACAGAGTTACTTGGATCTTCCTCAACTTGACCCTTGGCAACTTTGGAGATGACGTCAATCCATTTTTTCTGAAGCTCCTCGTCATCTGCACTAAAATAAAATGTCTGTTGGGACTGTCTGAGCTTGAAAGTGTGCTTCCTCTCCATCACGTCTCCGGGCATGGGCTGCTCAATCTCGTAGCCGGGCAGCGGGATTGTGCGGGACTGCTTTCCCTCCTGGAAGGGAATGTCCTGGTGTTAGTAGACAAATGGGGAACGGAGCAGCTTACAGTAACAGCGAGACATCGCAACACAACGCAACGCTACGGGACACCGCCGCACGGTGTCTCACAGTTATGCAACGGCTTCCAGACTGAGAATCCTATACGGAAGCCTCCAGAATATAGAGAAACAAACTACACAATCTAGAGATGCAAAGTCACCATTATATTCTGAAAGTTTAATTTAAAAAAAATTGGATTTCTTAACTATAATCAGAAATAGTAAACCATTTTGCAGTGAAGATGCTTTGTTTAAGCCTTAAACACTGTGATTCCTTTGAAAAATCAGTGAAAATGGCAGAATTCTGCTTCAATGTAACAAGCAATGAAATATTCAGTAATGCCCCAGTCCAATGCTTGGTCCTGTTTCACTCTTGTTCAGTGGCGCCTCTCTCTCTCTCTCTCTCTCTCTCTCTCTCTCTCTCTCTCTCTCTCTCTCTCTCGATGACGGGGAAGGCCAGCTTTGAGCTGACAAATGTGCTTTATTCAAAGTCTTCATCCTCCAGTCTAAAATACGACTGATTTCACACACAATAAACTCCACATTCACTAATGGATCTCCAAGTCCCCAAGTCACCCACCCTGGGGGTCTCCACACCAAGCCGCTCCAGCTAGCTCTGCCTTCAGTCCACAGCCCAGGTCGTTCATAAGTTCACAGGTCACAGGAACAGAAGTAGACCATTCGGCCCATCGGGTTCAGTCTGCTGCTCAGGCAACTGTGGATGAGCAGGTGGACACGGATCTTACCTGGATGCCAATGTGTAGGTACAGCACCATGGGGTCGCTCTTGGGAATGGCCACCCACACCTTGTGCCAAGGTTTACCCTTCTCCATGAAGCTCAAGTTGCTGCAGAACACGGTGTTGTCACTCGTCAGTGAGCTGGGTCTCTGTGGCAGGGACAAAATTCAAGATGTCAGTGATTGTGGCAAAGATCTAAAGATTCCTCATCAATTACTGGACCCAACACGGACCCAACACGGAGCAAACATGGACCCCAACACGGATCCCAACACAGACCCCACACGGACCCAACACGGACCCCAACACGGACCCCAACACGGACCCCAACACGGACCCCAACACGGACCCCAACACGGACCCCAACACGGACCAAACACGGACCCCACACGGACCCAACACGGACCCAACACAGACCCCAATACGGACCCCAATACGGACCAAACATGGACCCAACACAGACTCAATACAGACCCCAACATTGATCCAACACGGAACAAACACAGTCCCAACACGGACCAAACACGGACCCAACACAGACCAAACAGGGAAGTTAAAGCAAACATGTAATCGCCATGTTCTGTTCAGAACCCTGCCTGTGAACAAGGACAGGGAGACTGATCAGGTCCACAGGTGCAACGGAACCAGCCTCTCTCTACCTGTCAGCACCCTGCCCCCAGCAGTACAGGTGAGAGATGCCTCGGTGGGCAGGTAAGATTGACTCAATCCTGTGCTCACTGTGGTGAAGCTGAGATAAAGCTGCAAACTCCCCGTCTGCTAGTGCAGTCCCACACCGCTGCTTCAAGCAATGGCCCCCACATTTGCAACGTGAAGGAATGCTGCCACGTGTCAGAGAGCAGTGTCTACGTCAAGCTGAGGGGGGGGGGTGAGGAGTCACACTTGGCCCAGAGCTGTTAGTATTAATCAGCAGAGCAGTCTCAGGAGGTGAATGTAGACAACATTATTGTTAGTCTCAGCCCTTTCAAATGCATCGGTCAAGTCGTCCCAGAGAAAGAGAAGCTGGCAGATGCAATGTCACTGTTCTCAACATAGTCTGGCACTGAAACTATTCCAACTCTTACACAACTAGTTCAATGAGTTTTGCTCGTCACTGGCATTTTATAATAATCTCTGGTTCAAACACAAACATGCCCATTAATCACATTTCTATTTCTACCACACAGCAATTTACAGTGCCCTCCATAATGTTTGGGACAAAGACCCATCATTTATTTATTTGCCTCTGTACTCCACAATTTGAGATTTGTAATAGGAAAAATCACATGTGGTTAAAGTGCACTTTCTATACATTTTGGTTTCACTGTGTAGAAACTAGCAGTGTTTTACATAGTCCCCCCATTTCAGGGCACCATAATGTTTGGGACACAGCAATGTCATGTAAATGAAAGTAGTCATGTTTAGTATTTTGTGGCATATCCTTTGCATGCAACGACTGCTTGAAGTCTGCGATTCATGGACATCACCAGTTGCTGGGTGTCTTCTCCAGTGATGCTCTGCCAGGCCTGTATTGCAGCTATCTTTAGCTTATGCTTGTTTTGGGGGCTAGTCCCCTTCAGTTTTCTCTTCAGCATATAAAGGACAAGTTCAATTGGGTTCAGATCGGGTGATTGACTTGGCCACTCAAGAATTTACAATTTTGTAGCTTTGAAAAACTCCTTTGTTGCTTTAGCAGTATGTTTGGGATCATTGTCTTGCTGTAGAATGAACCGCCGGCCAATGAGTTTTGAGGCATTTGTTTGAACTTGAGCAGATAGGATGTGTCTATACACTTCAGGATTCATAATGCTACTACCATTATGCTACTTACCTGAAGATAAGTGAGCCAGTACCTTCAGCAGCCACACATGCCCAGGCCATAACACCCCCACCACCGTGTTTCACATATGAGGTGGTATGCTTTGGATCTTGGGCAGTTCCTTCTCTCCTCCATACTTGCCATCACTCTGAGATATTAATCTTTGTCTCATCTGTCCACAAGCCCTTTTTCCAGAACTGTGGTTGCTCTTTTAAGTACTTCTTGGCAAACTGTAACCTGGCCATTCTATTTTGCAGCTAACTAGTGGTTTGGATCTTGCAGTGTAGCCTCTGTATTTCTGTTCATGAAGTCTTCTGCGGACAGTGGTCACTGACAAATCCACACCTGACTCCTGACGAGTGTTTCTGATCTGACGGACAGGTGTTTGGGGATTTTTCTTTATTAAACAGAGAATTCTTCTGTCATTCTTCTGTCATCTGTCATTTGCGATGAGTAAGCTCACCAGTGCTCCCTTTCTTCTTAATGATGTTTCAAACAGTTGATTTTGGTAAGCCTAAGGTTTGGCTGATGTCTCTAACAGTTTTATTCTTGTTGCTCACTCATAATGGCTTCCTTGACTTTCATCGTCACAACTTTGGTCCTCATGTTGATGAATAGCTATAAAAGTTTCCAAATGTGATGGAAAGACTGGAGGAAAGACTAGGTGCTGAGAGCTCCCTTATACCTGCATTAAGGAGGCAATTAAACACACCTGAGCAATTACAGACACCTGTGAAGTCATGTGTCCCAAACATTATGGTGCCCTGAAATGGGGAACTATGTATAAACACTGCTGTAATTTCTACATGGTGAAACCAAAATGTGTAAAAATGGCCTTTAATAAAATCTGACAATGTGCACTTTAACCACACGTGATTTTTTTCTATTACAAATCTCAAATTGTGGAGTACAGAAGCAAAGAAATAAATGATGAGTCTTTGTCCCAAACATTATGGAGGGCACTGTATGATGGAAACTCGTAGCACAAATGATGATCATTGTAAGAGACAGCAGAACTGCCCCAAGTTCACAATCTCACTTGATGTTTCAGTACATCATTACTCACGGCCAAAGACACGCGCACAGACACACACACACACAGACACAGGGACACAGACACACACACACACAGACACAGGGACACAGACACAGGGACACAGACACAGGGACACAGACACACACACACACAGACACGCGCACAGACACAGGGACACAGACACAGGGACACAGACACAGACACACAGACACAGGGACACAGACAGACACAGGGACACAGACACAGGGACACATACAGACACACACACAGACACAGGGACACAGACACAGGGACACAGACACACACACACACACACACACAGACACAGGGACACAGACAAACACACACACCCACACAGACACGCACACACAGACACAGGGACACAGACACACACACACACAGACACAGGGACACAGACACACACAGACACGCACACATAGACACGCAGGCACACAGACACACACACACACACACAGACACAGGGACACAGACACACACACACACAGACACAGGGACACAGACACAGACACACACAGACACAGGGACACAGACACAGGGACACAGACACACACACACACAGACACAGGGACACAGACAAACACACACACCCACACAGACACACACCCACACAGACACAGGGACACAGACACAGGGACACAGACACACACACACACAGACACAGGGACACAGACACAGGGACACAGACACACACACACACACAGACACAGGGACACAGACAAACACACACACCCACACAGACACACACCCACACAGACACGCACACACAGACACAGACACACACACACACAGACACAGGGACACAGACAAACACACACACCCACACAGACACACACCCACACAGACACGCACACACAGACACAGGGACACAGACACACACACACACACAGACACAGGGACACAGACACACACACACACAGACACGCACACATAGACACGCAGGCACACAGACACACACACACACACACAGACACAGGGACACAGACACACAGACACAGGGACACAGACACACACACACACAGACACAGGGACACAGACAAACACACACACCCACACACACACAGGGACACAGACACACACACACACACAGACACAGGGACACAGACACACACACACACAGACACGCACACATAGACACGCAGGCACACAGACACACACACACACACAGACACAGGGACACAGACACACAGACACAGGGACACAGACAAACACCCACACAGACACGCACACATAGACACGCAGGCACACAGACACAGTGACACACAGACACAGGGACACAGACACACACACACCCACACAGACACGCACACACACAGACAGACACACACACAGGGACACAGACTCGCAGACACACACTCACAGGAAACAGACACACACACATAGATAGACACCCACACACACAGACAGACACACACACACCAACACGCACAGATATACACACGGGGCACAGCCTCAGGGACACCAGCCGTATCGTCATTTGAATGAAAGTTTTCCAGTGAGAAATTGAAGAAAAATCATTTTTGGATCTTAGAGACACAAGGAACTGCAGATGATGGTTTAGAGTAAAAGAGACAAAGTGCTGGAGTAACTCAGAGGGTCAGGCGGTATCAGTGAAGGACTTGAGTAGGTGACACTTTGGGTCAGGGCCCTTCTTCAGTCGCTTATCCATGAGCTCCAGAGATGCTGCCTGACCCACAGGCACCTCAACATGTGGCTCCCACCTGCGTTCCTCAGCTCCCAACCAATCCCGGCAGCACCTACCAATCTCCACCCACCCACCCCAACACAGGTTGGGAGAGAGGGCAGAGAAGGGGCAGATGGAATATCGTGCAGCAAAGTGTGGAGTCGTGCATTTTGAGAGTAGGAATAAAGGCGTAGACTATTTTCTAAATGGGGAGAGAAGCCAGAAATCAGAGGTACAAAGGGACGGGAGCTGGTGCAGGATTCCCAAAAAGTGAATCTGCAAGTCTAATCAGTAGTAAAGAAAGCAAACTCAACGCTAGCATTTATTTCAAGAGGGCTTGTATACAAAAACAGGGATGTAATGCTGAGGTCTATAAGGCGCTGGTCAGGCCGCACTTGGAATATTGTGAGGAATTTTGGGCACCGTATCTGAGGAAGGACGTGCTGGCTCTGGAGAGGGTCCAGAGGAGGTTTACAAGAATGATCCCAGGAATGAGTGGGTTAGCTCATGATGAGCATTTGTCGGCACTGGGCCTGTACTCGCTGGAGTTTAGAAGAATGAGGGGGACCTCATTGAAACTTACAGAATAGTGAAAGCCTTGGATGGAGTGGATGTGGCGAGGATGTTTCCACTGGTGGGAGAGTCTAGGACTAGAGGTCAGAATTAAAGGATGTTCCTTTAGGACCGAGATGAGGAAACATTTCTTTAGCCAGAGGGCGGTGAATCTGTGGAATTCATCGCCACAGAAGGCTGTGGAGGCCAAGCTAGTGGAAATGTTTAAGGCAGCGATAGATAGATTCTTGATTTGTACTGGTGTCAGAGGTTATGGGGAGGAGGCAGGAGAATGGGGTTGGGAGGGAGAGATAGATGAGCCATGATTGAATGGCGGAGTAGACTTGATGGGCCGAATGGCCTAATTCTACTCGCATCACTTACGGCCTACAGCGGGCGTTACACAAGAACACGGGGGCTACACAAGACCCATCTTTGGCAAAGTCCTTGGATTCAATGTGAAATTATCCAGCTGGTAACAAGCTATGAATCAGGCGATCTGGCGATGCGTTGCCACGGTTCCCAACACTGACCTCCAGCACTGATTTCCTCTTCTGCTCGGTCACGTTGTCGGGCGCGGGGCTCGGCGGTTGTGCTGCGACTGGCAGCGTGAAGCAAGCCTTGCACACGCGGTTGTGCCGACTGTCGGCCAGTGGCTTGAATTCTGAACATTTACCACAGATAATCTAATAAAGAGCAGAATGTCAAAATGCGGCACTTCACAGATCACCGAATGAGAGTCCGTTTTAAAAGTGACCTTGAACCAGAAGAATGATTTAAAATACAAATTAACGGAGTGTTTTCAGGACTTACTGCATTGCATTGTTTACAGTGATGGCGACGTTTCGTTATTGAATTAAACGTTTCGCTGCAGCTTTTGCACGTCTGCTTTTCCTTATCACGTTTTGTTTTTGAAGCTCTTTTACCCGAATCCATCTGGGGAAAAACAAGTTTAGATGAAATTATACACAATGAACACAACTACCAGAGTGGAGCAATAAATACGGCAATATTTCCGCGTGCCCCATGTTCTTTAGTAATGTTCCTGTCGCCTACGTGGGTTAGAAATGTACCAGATATCACCACAAAATGACACTGTTCGTGGGGCTGAATCATTAACTCAATCTACAACCCAAGACAAACACAAAATGCTGTAGTAACTCAGCGGGACAGGCAGCATCTGTGGATAGGTCCGTCCTACTCAATCTACTCAACATAGGACATTGTAGAGTACATTTTGAATATTGTTCCCTCACAAACATAACTGGGTCACTAAACAATGAGATGTTTTTCATTAAATAAACACCGCTGATTAGTTCCAGATACATCAATAATTCAAGCTGTTTAAATTGTTTTAAATCACTTTTATTTGGAGATCGGGTTGAATTTTGAAAAATTAGATTCAAACTTTTTAAAATCATAAGTTCGTACAATTTTGGGTAACGTTTGTTGGATGCTCGAAAAAAGAGCCTATTTTTCACCAGTTGTAGATTTCTGGTCTGTTAGAAACATTGAACATCTCTGTTCTGTTGGATGGCGGTAATTCAGGTGAACCATGTTGGAAGCATCGAGACGATGACCTGCTTTCTGATGGTTCTCACCCAACGTGAGACTGTTTAGAAACTCAATCAAGATCCAAGGTTCCAGCTGGAATGTCCCAACAAGCAATTATATTGTCAGAATTTAACGTCTGAATCTGATTTTGTCAAACATCTTCTTCTTGCTATCTCTATCTATCTATCTATTTATCGTTATATTATTAAAAGTAAGATCTTGACCGCTTTTGACACACTGTGATTTCCGAGAGAACGCCGCCACTTATGGCTGTCATTTTTGGCCACCTCGCTCAGAACCCCCCTCCGCCGGACTGGACCAGAGGATTTTTCTCATCGATGAAAAATCAGAGAGATATTAATGTTTTAGATATTTTTGCCTTTCTCTCTGCTGCCCCTGCTGGTGGGAGGGGGGAGGGACTATAAAGACAGTGGTATGCCTCACTCAGTCTCTGCAAGATGGAGGAAGCGAGAGGGTCACATCTCTCTGAGCAACACTGAACACACGTCTACTCAACTGTGCGTGCCCTTAATGTGGTTTGAAAATGAAAATATGATTGGTTTGAAGTAAAAAGGCACTTCAAATGGTTGTTTAGGGGGTTTTGGGTTAAAGTAAAAAGGCACTGCAAATGGTTGTTTGGCTAAACTTGACAACTTCCTGTTTGCACTATATTGATTTTAGATAAAACGCCACCACTTACGGCTGTGATTTTTGACCTACTTACTCAGTCCCCCTCTGCTCATCAGGTACAGAGGATTCTTCCCATCAATGAAAAATAAAAGTGTTATTAGTGTTTAAAAAATGTTGAGAATCTCTCTCCTGTCAATCACGCCATGAAGGCCACACCTTTTCCGGTGGGAGGGGGTGGGATTATAAAATCCGGGAAGTGTGGGTGTGGCTCAGTCTCTGCATGATGGGGGAGGAAGAGGTCACGACTCTGTCTGAGCTGTGAATCAACTGAACATACTGAATGTTTACTGAACTGTGAGTATGGTGTTTTGTGTGGTTTTATGGTGGTTTCACCCTGCTTGAAATGGTATGAAACTGCATTTAAATGTAGTGGCCTTGCACCCTGCTTGAAGTGGTATGAAACTGCACTTGAATTTTGTGGCCTTGCACCCTGTTCGAAGAGGTAAGAAACTGCACTTGAATTTGGAGGCCTTGCACCCTGCTTGAAATGGAATTTCAAGGAATAGCCGTAAGTCAACTGCCAGCCCACCCGCTGTGAGGGAGCTGCCAGCACATCAGGCTTGAGGGACTGCGCTGCCACCCCAAGAATCCATTTGGCTCACAATGTCCATACTAGCCCTCTGGAGACCAGTAGTCTCTGCAGCCAACAACACCCATACCAGCACTCCAGAACCCCCCCCCCCCACTGGCCACCAATATTGGAATTGGTGGAGAGATGGAATATTGCATCGGGGGACCAGCCCTCCCCATGTGAACATGGAACCCAATGGGTCCCGCTTAATCTAGTACTATTACTAAAACTCTCATCTTGACTACTTCTGGTCTGCGTTGTAATTACATTTGCACAGAAACGCTATGCTATATCGCTAGGATTCTTTCGCCACCTTACTCACCATTCTCCTCTGCTCCAAGTCACCAAGTTCTGTTCCAATCAGTGGAAGATTACAAAAGTTATGAAGGTTTTAAAAAATTGTGAGATGCGCAGATTGGTCTTCTCACATGTCAGTCACCATGAAGGTAATGCCCCTTCCAGGGGCGAGGAGAATAAAGCCCCAGAATAAAGCCAAGTGAGTGAGTGAACTATGAGTCCAAGAATCCGTTCGGCCCACAATGTCCATACTAGCCCTCTGGAAACCAGTCCCTTCAGCCCACAACACCCATACTAGCCCTCAAGAAAGCCCCCTCCCACTGGCCTCCGCCAGAAGCCGTGCCGCTCCCCAGGCTGCAGGACACTTCCCCCACCGGCCCCAGACAGCCCTCGCCTGAAGCTGCAGAACGCAAAAAGAGATGCAACAGGAAAGAATGGACTAAATAAATCTCCTCTTTAACGTTTAAATTGTTGTTATATTTTAATGAGTTATTGTCATTTTAAGCTTTAATAAATCCCTTTTCGACTTGCCGTGCCCGTCAGCTGCACCTGCGCAGTAATACCTGCATGTTCTACGTCACAATGGGAACCCAATGGGACGGAATGGCTGCACCGCTGGAGGGTTTGAGGGGGGGATGGAGTGCGTGCCTGGGGGGGGGGGGGGGGGTGAAGGGGAGGAGTGGGGGGTGAGGGGAGGAGGTGGGATCAGGGGCGTTACAACGGGAACCCGTCAGTGCGCCTGCACAGTTGGGGGCTATGCGTGAGTGGAATATTGGAATTGGTGGCGAGGTGGAATATTGCGTTGGGGGACCAGGCCTCCGGTGTGAGAATGGGACCCAACGGGTCCCACTTAGTCTAGTCAACTTTAAAGAGAGAGAGATCTTTGTGCATTTTAAACAGTTTGATTTCAGTTTAAGTTATAAACATAAAACAGGTGAAAAAGTAGCCAACTGTTTATTTCTGATTTGAAATTAAAAAAAAAACCAACTCCCTTAAAGCGAACACAAGTTTTGCTCTACCTTCTCCTTATGTAATACAATTTGGCTCTGCACCATATTAAAATATTCACCAACAGAACTTTGATAAAATCGTGAAATTTCGGCATCCAAGCATGTTAACATTAATGTTTCAACAGCACTTTACATGGTTATTAATATAAATGCACATACATTCCATCTAATAAGAAACCTATTCTCATGAACTAACTCGTGGTACTTTCTCATTGTAATGATGGATGTTTTTTGTTCTTACCTCATAAGACCCAGAGGTATTGGTTACATCACACACTCATATATGATATGCTCATATATATATTTGAGTGTGTGTGTGTATGTATATATATGTGTATATAGGGGTGTTGTGGGCTGAAGGGACTGGTTTCCAGAGGGCTAGTATGGACATTGTGGGCCGAATGGATTCTTGGGCTGGCAGCTCAGTCACTCAAACCTGTTGTGCTGGCAGCTCACTCACTCACGGCTGGTGGGCTGACAGTTGACTCACGGCTATTCCTTGAAATTCCATTTCAAACAGGGTGCAAGGCCACCAAATTCAAGTGCAGTCTCATACCATTTCAAGCAGGGTGCAAGGCCACTAAAGACAGCGAGTCGTGACCTCTCCCTCCTCCATCTTGCAGAGACTGAGCCACGCCCACACTTCTGGGTTTTATAGTCTCTCCCCCTCCCACCAGAAGGGGCGTGGCCTTCATGGAGTGATTGACAGCAGAGAGAATCTCAACATTTTTAAAACACTAATAACTCTTTTATTTTTCATCGATGGGAAAAATCTTAGGCACTTGATGAGCGGAGGGGGACTCGGACTAAAATGGCCAAAAATCACAGCTGGTACGTGGTAGCGTTTTTTCTAAAATTAATATAAAGAGCAAACAGGAAGTGGTTAAGATTAGACTTTTAATTATATAGAAGGCAAGGCAACTTTAATTAGGCAAGGCAACTTTAATTAGGCAAGGCAACTTTAATTAGGCAAGGCAACTTTAATTAGGCAACACAGCTTTAGCATTTCCAAACCAAAGGCAACACAGCTTTAGCATTTCCAAACCAAAGGCAACACAGCTTTAGCATTTCCAAACTATATTTTCAAACCACATTAAGGGCACTGACAGGTCAGTAAAACCATTCACAGTTTAGTAGACATGTGTTCAGTGTTATTCACAGCTCAGACTGAGAGACGTGACCCTCTTGCTCCCCCATCTTGTAGAGACTGACTGAGGCACTCAACACTTCCGGGTTTTATAGTCCCTCCGGAAGGGGCGTGGCCTTCAGGAGAGAGAATCTCAACATTTTTTAAACACTAATAACTTTTTTATTTTTAATCGATGGGAAAAATCCTCTTGTCCTGCGCAGCGGAGGGGGACTCTGAGTAAAATGTCCAAAATTCACAGCCGAAAATGGCAGCGTTTAAAAAAAACCCAATATACAGAACAACAGGAAGTGGTCACGATCGGACTTTTAGTAATATAAGATATGTAGCTACCAGCTTATTTTTGTTTTGCAAATTTCAAAAACCATCCCTTTTGAGCAAACACAACTTTGGCACTATCTGTGCAGGAAGGAACTGCAGATGCTGGTTTAAACTGAAGATAGACACAAAAAGTTGGAGTAACTCACCATCTCTGGAGTGAAGGAATGGGTGACATTTCAGGCCAAAGAAGGGTCTCGACCCAAAACGTCACCCATTCCTTCTCTCCAGAGATGCTGCCTAACCCGCTGAGTTACTCCTATCTTTGGATTTTGCAGTACAATTGGTTCTGCCAATTATAAATATACACGACTTGTTGCTCATTTAATGAGTAGCAGAATAAGAAACGATGTTGAGGATCCCACATGTATCCAAACTGTGAAAGAACATGCTTCATTCCTTCCATGACATTGCCATCGGTCCAGATTTAGAAAGCTCATTCATAAAGGATGGTGGATTCAAATTTAATTTCATTCTTCCAAAGGGGGTGGGAGATTGCAACCCTCGCATGGTCCGCCCTGTTTCGACGAATGCAATCAACCCAGCGTGCACAAACAAATAGGATCAAATAGAACAAGTTGTCCTACAACTCTAGGCTGTGCACGTCATACGCAAGAAGAAGATTCTTCCAAAGGAAGTTGACAAATGCTCAAGGCAGAAAGATGTCCAGGGATTTTCGAGCTGTTAAGTTGGACCACCTGGACCAAATAGCTGCTTCATCTGCCGTTCCTCTCCAATTGTACATAGAACAGTAAAGGACAAGAAGAGGCCCTTCGGCCCATCATGTCTATGCCAGACACTGGCAACTGCACCCATGTTTTATTCCACATTCAATGGACCCCATCCTCCCCACCTCCAGTCTGCAGGAACCTGCTCTCACCCTCCACTCACATGGTCCCTCACACTGTTGTTCTCATCACCAATGCTGAGTGCAATGTGAAATCCTCACCTTTATGTTCAAGACCCTCAGTGCCTCACCCACCCATTCCTGTGGCCATCTCCAGCCCAATATCCATGACCTTCCTGTCCAGGTCCCCTTTGCTCTCAGCCCTTCACCCTCACGTTTGGAGTTGGCTTTGGAAAGGTTTCCTAGTCTCCACCCCGTTTAAGGCCAATCATTAAATGTTTCACCTGGATCAAACACAATCTGCCTGAAAATACTTTCTTCATTTAAATGTCAGCATGAAACTGCTGTGAAGATCATTGAGATGTTCCCATCATCACTGTACCGTGCGATCTAGTGTGATGATGCACTGTGGCCCCTCACGGACAATGGTGTGAGGTTTGAATGAGGATTGTGGAGATAGTGAGGACACCTGGCGTCTTATCCTTCAGTTGTAGCTGTGGGAGAGAGCCATCATGTAGCTGGCTGATCTGATGTTCGTTCTCAGATGAGATCTGACAAACAGCCACACCTAAACACTGTGGTTCCTCTGAGCTTCAAATATTTCTCTTCAATTTCAATGCATTTTAAGCTGATTTATAACATTTGAAACTTGTGGCATGAACTTCAATGAACGATGTTACTAATGCAATAGATGACACAATGTTTGACTTTGATTGACAATGAATCAGTTCCCTACACCTTTAATCTTCTTGCCCAGGGATCTGCAGCGTAGAGAATGTTTACACACAAATACTGATCAGTAACAACCAGATTGAGTTTCATGGCCTGGTATATGAAATCTAAAGCTGAAATACAGCTGGTGTCAGACAGAGATAAATAAGGCACGGAGTTTTTGTGGTGAGTGCTGGTGTGGCTTGTTACTTCCTTCCAGCACTGAGCGCAGAGTGACTGCAGCAATGTGGCATCACGGCTGTGTGCCATTGGTCAAAGAGACGATGAAATATCAGAGAAAACACGGTTCCACCTTCACCAACTTTGGATCTTTTAACATCAAAACGTGGAAAGTGAGAGTTGACACTGAGTGACCCATCAGACCCTGAGTGTTCCCGCCTCACCCTCTCTGGACACAGACCAGGCCGTGCCGTCAGTGATTACTCAGGGTAGGCAGTCAGTCAGCTTTTAAAAAAACTAAAACCGCGCATGCGCAGATTGTTTTCTCCGTAAAAATTAAAATTAAAAATAAAGACAGTAACAATTCAATTTGCCCAAGGCTTCCTAGTCTCCTTTATTCTGAATTACTGAATGGATGGGGGGTGAAGGGTGATGGCAGGTGGGGAGATGGTGGGAAAAACGGGAGCACACCGGGACAACATGAATCAGTTGGCATCTTATTGAAAGACAACACTTGTTCAAGGGACCAATTGAGGGGAGAGTTCCTTTCACAGCGTATGGAGAGTCTGACCATGGGTAAAGTTGCGGGGAGATCAGGAGTGTTGAGAAGGAGGGGGTCGGGGATACTGCCAATAACTCACTCACTCACCGCTGCTGCGGCACCCCGGGTGCGGAGCCACCGCATTGTAGTCGGGTATAGAAGCAGCTCAGGTGGATGCGAGCAGCCGCCGTGACCCAACAGCAGAACTGGCTGCCACTTCAGCGCCTTCTGCCGGCCCGCTCACCTCTGGCAGTGCACTCCGTCTGAACATCTCTCACCTGCCGCTCGCCGGCCTCACTCATGTCAGCCGCTTCCTGCAAATCTTTAAATTCTCACAGCCGAGTAACCTCAATCGCGCTGTCGGAATTTAAAGATTTGCGGGAAGCGGCTGACATGAGTGAGGCCGGCGAGCGGCAGGAGAGAGGTTTTCAGACGGAGAGCTGCCAGAAGTGAGCGGGGGCCGGCAGAAGGCACAGAGGTGGCGGCCGGTTCCTAAGATACACTTCAGATAACGGCAATCCATTTTTGAAAACCCCGCCAAGAAACTCGTGCGGCGCATGGCCAGTACAGCAAAGGCAGAATTTCAGCTGCCTTCAGTCCCGCTTGTCATTGATGGCTTGAAGCATCGTCGACGGCACATGGGCTGCACAGACCTTCGTGTGTTACATGTGCTCACACCTGGAGTATTGCGTACAGTTTCGGTCTTCAAATCTGAGGAAAGACATTCTTGCCATAGAGAGGGTACAGAGAAGATTCACCAGACTGATTCCTGGGATGTCAGGACTTTCATATGAGGAAAGACTGGATAGACTCGGCTTGTACTCGCTGGAATTTAGAAGATTGAGGGGGGGATCTTATAGAAACTTACAAACTTACATAGGGATAATTCTCCCATGCCTTTACTGTTTATATTTAGTAATATTATTTTATAATTTTAGTCAGGGTAGGCAGTGCCTGACACAGACCCTTCCTTCAGTGTTCAGCAGAGACACACGGGGACACACACAGGGACACGGGGACATACACATGGACACAGACACAGAAACACACGGAGACACACAGGGACAGAGACACAGAAACACACAGGGACACACGGGGACACACACAGGGACACGGGGACATACACATGGACACAGACACAGAAACACACGGAGACACACAGGGACAGAGACACAGAAACACACAGGGACACACAGGGACACACACAGGGACACACACAGGGACACACACATGGACACAGACACAGAAACACACAGGGACACAGAGACACACACAGGGACACACACAGGGACACAGACACAGAAACACACACGGACACAGAGACACACACAGGGACATACATGGACACACACAGGGACACACAGGGACACACAGATGGACACAGAGACCCACACAGGGACACACACAGGGACACACAGGGACACACACACGGACACAGAGACACACACAGGGACATACACAGGGACATACAGGGACACACACACGGACACAGAGACATACACAGGGACACACAGGGACACACACACGGACACAGAGACACACACAGGGACACACACAGGGACACACACACGGACACAGAGACACACACAGGGACATACACAGGGACACACACACGGACACAGAGACACACACAGGGACACACACAGGGACATACACAGAGACACACACAGGGACACACACACGGACACAGAGACACACACAGGGACACACACACAGGGACACACACAGGGACACACACACGGACACAGAGACACACACACGGACACAGGGACACACACAGGGACACACACAGGGACATACACAGAGACACACACAGGGACACACACACGGACACAGAGACACACACAGGGACACACACACAGGGACACACACACGGACACAGAGACACACACACGGACACAGGGACACACACAGGGACACACACAGGGACATACACAGGGACATACACAGGGACACACACAGGGACACACACAGGGACACACACAGGGACACACACACGGACACAGGGACACACACAGGGACACACACAGGGACACACACAGGGACACACAGGGACACACACAGGGACACACACAGGGACACACACACGGACACAGGGACACACACAGGGACACACACAGGGACACACAAATATTATTCTGTGATAAATAGACTACTGGTTGGAAACTAAACAGACAAAGAATCAATGAACGGCAGCAGCATTAAAACACCAGACAAGAGGCAGACAGGAGCGGTCACAACAGGAAGCACGACTGCACACACTTGCACCGGGCATGTATTTATAGATCGTGTTTGTCAATAGCGTGTTTAATGCATGTTTGCAGCGTGTTTAATGCATGTTTGCAGCGTGTTTAATGCATGTTTGCAGCATGTTTAATGCATGTTTGCAGCGTGTTTAATGCATGTTTGCAGCGTGTTTAATGCATGTTTGCAGCGTGTTTAATGTTTTGAGTTGAATTTGAGCAAATGCTGAATTCATGGTGTTATTTTAACAATCTAATTACAGTTGAACATAAATTGTAAACTTTGACATGTTCTTCAGGATTGTGAACTGTTTCTGAAGCATGATAGAGTAGATCACGAGAAGATCAGTGCCGGGCAGAATGTCTACCTCTGCATCTTTCATTGGGGGTCAGAGCTGTAAACTCTCAAATTAACATAATTTTGTTTCATATGTATTAAAACAGTGACCTTTATTTTTTGAAACAGTATCCTCTTGTTCTAGATCCTTTGACAAGAGAAGTCATCGTCTCACATCGGCCCTGCCAATATTCCTCAGGATTTTTCAAATTTTCAATCTCCTCCCCGTCTCCCCCATTTGGAGCCCAGCCTGGGGAACCTTCCCTGTGGCACCTCCTGGGTCTTGTATACCTTCTCCAAACCACTGCCAGTCCAGTAACATTCTCCCTGACACAAGGTACACAATCCCTCGGGTACATGGATGGTAGAGGTTTGAAGGGATATGGACCAAGTGTCACCGTCGGGCTGAAGTACCAGTTTCTGTGCAGCGTGGCGATGACAAGGACGCTGCATGCTACACTCCAGACTAAATGTCACCAATACCTTGTGGACTCCAGGCACAATCTGCCACCTTCATCGCCTTGGCCCTGACCCAATAACAGTGTGAGCTTCCTCATCCTCCCTCCACAGCTGCCACCTGCCCACCTGTCACTCATGTCCACACTTCATGCACCACATCTCTAACGCCTCCATTTTTGTCCTTTTTCAATCTCCTCACAACTTACAGCCAGCCGACCATCGGGTCACCAGAAGATTTACCAATCACGCCTATAGTGCTGTCTTACAAATTAATTAATATATCAATATATGTTGCAAAAAGCCGAGCAGCACCAATCCCAGAGGTGTCGTATTCACATCGAATCAATCAGAAGATGACCCACTTCTGTCCACTGCCTCCTGCCAGCCAGCGAATCCGTGCTGACACATGTCCTCAATTGCCACCAAATGTCATTTTCCACAATGACTTGTATAGTGCAACACCTTATCAACTGATGGCTGGAAATTTCATGGTACATTTGTCGCCACACCTACACAGTTTGCCAAAGAAACTCCCAAATATCATTTCTCTTTCACTCTGACTGGTCCTGATGTCCTGGGGCTTTTCCAAGTGCCCTCCTTAATGCAACTTACTCTGAACAACTTACACATGTTCCCAACTACAGGCGTTGGGCCAAGCTAACCCCAACCCCAACCCCAACCCCAACCGTCATCCATCCTTTTTAAAGAAAGGAATCACATTTGCCAATGTCCAATCGAAAGGAATCTTCCGTGAATCTGGGAACTTTGGAAAATGAGCGATCTCACTGAGACGAGCTTCAGGGGGATCTGGGGGCTGTCACCCCCAGCCTTGCCTTCATACTGCTTCTCACCGCCCCTCCCCCTCACTCCCTCTCTCTGCCCATCCCCCTCCCCACCCCCACCCAACCTCCCCCACCCCCACCCTCCCCACCCCCACCCTCCGCACCCTCCCCTAAACTCCCCCACCCCCACCCACCCTCCCCACCCCCACCCAACCTCCCCCACCCCCACCCTCCGCACCCCCACCCTCCCCTAAACTCCCCCACCCCCACCCACCCCCACCCTCCCCACCCCCACCCGCCCCTAAACTCCCCCACTCCCACCCGACTCTGCCCCTCAGTCCCTCCCCCCCACCACCCACACTTCCACCCACTCTCACAGCAGCTGAGAGTCACACATGCCTCACACACGCCTCACCTGGTCACAGATAGAAACATAGAAATAGATGCAGCAGGAGGCCATTCGGCCCTTCAAGCCAGCACTGCCAATCAATGTGATCATGGCTGATCGTCCCCTATCAATAACCCGTGCCTGCCTTCTCCCCATATCCCTTCTCCACTAGCCCCTAGAGCTCTATCCCGGATGGTCACGGAACTGAGAGGTGGCCCCGGTAACGGACTCTTTGTGAAAGACAAAGAGGTGTCAGGGGTTACGGGGAGAAGGCAGGAGAATGGGGTTAGGAGGGAGAGATAGATCAGCCATGATTGAATGGCGGAATGGACTTGATGGTTCAAATGGCCTAATTCTGTTCCCAACACGTATGGCACAACAAACACGGCATTGTGCCGCATGTTCTGACGGAGACAGAACGTAAATGGCCGCAGCCACGAGGATGGGAAAAGTAGCAAAATAAATTAGCCTTTATTAAAATCTGACAATGCGCTTTAACGACAGGTGATTCTTTTCTATTACAAATCTCAAATTGTGGAGTACAGAGGCAAATAAATAAATATATGATGGGTCTTTACGGACCTATGCACATTATGGAGGGCACTGTAGAATGAGCTGCCAGATGAGGTGGTGGAGCCAGGAACACTGACAACATTGAAGAGGCATCTGGACAGGTGGTTGGAAGAACAAGGTGTGGAGAGAGGCAGTGGGAATAGGTTAGATGGGCTTCATAGATAGCATGGGTGTGATGGGCCGAAGAGCCTGTTTCTGTGAATGTAACCAGAAGCCCACCTATTGAATGAGAACACAAGATCTACAGTGTCTGATAATGCATTGGTCTTCATACTTGTGTCTCAAATGGCTCTTTTAACGATATGTAGGAAGGAAGTGCAGATGCTGCTTTATATTGAAGATGCTGGAGTAACTCAGCGAAACACTTGTTCTCACACCTTACACATCCTTATCTGTGTCTCCCTCTCCCCTGACTCTCAGTCTGAACAAGGGTCTCGACCCGAAACGTCACCCATTCCTTCCCTCCAGAGATGCTGCCTGGCCCGCTGAGTTACTCCAGCATTTTGTGTTTATGTTCTTTTAAAAATAAATAAGTAACTCCCAGAAATCTTGGGTGTTAATTGAAGACAGCGGCATCAGGCTGTGTCTCAGCACCACTCATCCTAGGAACAAGGGAAGTTGCTCACTGGCTGGGCACCACAGGCACGGGACATGCCATAAACATGACCTGAGAGGGCAAGGGAACTGCAGCTTCACAACTGTGCACAAAGGGCTCATCTTCATTGGACAAAGGGCATCGTGGAAGTTGCCAGGGGGGTCTGCCATGGATGCCTCATCTTGGGACCCCAACACTGCAGACAAGCGCGAGTGTGAACACAATCGTGCACCCCCTCCTTGCTGGCAGAGTTTGGTACACTTTGCTGCTTCACAAAAGGCAGAACATCAGCTCAGGAACATCCCTACTGCTAGAGGTTTGTGGCAATATGCCTGCAGGATGTTCACAGTGGCAGCATCATCCCTGCAGAGACGTCAGAGAAACAGTGTGAGATGTAGACGTGGAACTGAGGATGCTGGTTTTACAAACAAGTGCTGGAGTAACTCAGCGGGTCAGGCAGCATCTGTGGAGAACATGGATAGGTGACGTTTCACAGAGTGCTGGAGTAACTCAGCGGGTCAGGCAGCATCTGTGGAGAACATGGATAGGTGACGTTTCGGTTCAAAACCCTTCTTCAGACTCACCTGTTCAGTCTGCAGACGGGCCTGACCTGAAACGTCACCTATCCATGTTCTCCACAGATGCTGCCTGACCCGCTGAGTTACTCCAGCATTTTGTTTTTTAGAGACAAAGAGTGATTTTGTCTTTGTGCTTACGACAGATCTTTGTGTTTGGCAAACCTCAGTCTATTTATTTTGAAATCCTGAAGACATATTTTGGCTTGGAATGGATTTAAACGCAGAGATCACTGTGATTATGAGGTTGTTTTTCAGAGAGAAGATGAAGCCTTGAAAGTTAAGTTCCAAGTTAGTGTTTGTTTTTCCTACGGTAGAGACTCACCTACACGGACCTACACGGACCAACACGGAAACACACAGGTCCATCTTCAGGGGCAGTTTCTTCCCGGCTGTTATCAGGCAGCTGAACCACTCTACCACAACTAGAGAGCAGAGCTGAACTACTATCTACCTCTCTGGTGACCCTCGGACTATCCATGATCGGACTTGCAGGCTTTACCTTGCACTAAACCTTATTGTGAATCTATACGCTGTAAATTGTAACAATGTATTGTCTTTCTGCTGACTGGTTAACACACAACAGAAGCATGTCACTACCTCAATACATGGATGGTATCCTCACCCTTAACAACTTCCCTTTTGGTTCCTCTCCCGTTCTACAAATGAAACGGCCATCACGTTAGCCCCCGGCCTGGGTTTCAGCCATGGCAGCCATTCTGTTTGTTCTATTGAACTCTCTTTACTGCAAACGTCCCCTTGCATCACTCCCCGACTCAGCAGGAAGCCACAAACTGGGCAGCAGCTCCAACAATTCCGTCAACGATCACGGGGCAGTGACGTGTGGGATGGAGCAAACTAGGTGAGGTCACCCTCCACAACCCCAGAAAATAAAGTCCCTGCTGATACTACGAAACTCATCATTCATAACTAAAGACGCCACTTCAAATGGCAACTGCCCTTAACCCACGACACAAGGTTTTCACACGGTAAACGATACATGCTACATGTTACGCGGTACACGCTACACGGTACACAGTACACGTTACACGGTACACGCTACATGTTACACGGTACATAGTCGTCCATCTTCAGATATCTCACCACCAGCAGAAAAATGTCACAAATGTTTAACTTTGTTTTGTCCTCTCTGGGAACTTCCTTCACTAACATGATTTAAACCACAAATTATAATGACTGTGTAGGAAGGAACTGCAGATGCTGGTTTAAACCAAAGATAGACACACAATGCTGGAGTAACTCTGCGGGACAGGCAACATTTCTGAAGAAAAGGAATGGGCGACGTTTCGGGTCGAGACCCTTCTTCAGCCTGGTTAAGGATCAGGGAACCGAGAGATATGGACGGTGATGTGGAGAGATAAAGAACGATGAATGCAAGATATGCAAGAAAGTATCGATGATAAAGGAAACAGGCCATTGTAAGCTGTTTGTGGTGTGAAAATGAGAAGCTAGTGCGACTTGGGAAATAATGATTATTGTCTTAAATGTTTCTTGCTGTCCGTACACTTAACAAACTGAAGTTTAAAAAGGTAAGCAAGTTGAATGAACAACGTTGAGAGGGGTTTTGTGGATTTTCTCATTCCTATGATTACCTCAGTGAGCTCGGGTGCAGTGTACAGCTCCCTCTGCTGTGATCACCAACCCTGCTCTAACCCACTGCTGCCAAACCACCTTCCAAACAGGAATATTGTGTCCTCATCAAATCATCTGAGAGTTCTCAGCAATCATAAACTACAACTCCCACAATTCAAATGCATGCAAATAATGTGTAGGAAGGAACTGCAGATGCTGGATTACACCGATGATAGACACAGAGTGCTGGAGTAACTCAGCGGGTCAGGCAGCATCTGTGGAGAACATGGATAGGTGACGTTTCACAGAGTGCTGGAGTAACTCAGCGGGTCAGGCAGCATCTGTGGAGAACATGGATAGGTGACGTTTCACAGAGTGCTGGAGTAACTCAGCGGGTCAGGCAGCATCTGTGGAGAACATGGATAGGTGACGTTTCACAGAGTGCTGGAGTAACTCAGCGGGTCAGGCAGCCTCTGTGGAGAACATGGATAGGTGACGTTTCACAGAGTGCTGGAGTAACTCAGTGGGTCAGGCAGCATCTGTGGAGAACATGGATAGGTGACGTTTCACAGAGTGCTGGAGTAACTCAGCGGGTCAGGCAGCATCTGTGGAGAACATGGATAGGTGACGTTTAGGGTCTCGACCTGAAACGTCACCCATTCTTTTTCTCCAGAGATGCCTCCTGACCCGCTGAGTTACTCCAGCACTCTGTGTCTATCTTCTGCATGAATATAATTTCTGGTTCATTAAACAACTAACAATAGAACAAAATGTTTGCCAAAAGAACATCGAACTTGAACTCCTTGGTGAATAATCGAGCGTGCCATCTCAACGTCTGAGTTGGGATATATTTGCAGCAGTCGTGATGACAAGGAATGGGCAGGAAGATCTGATCTGGAAACTACCTTATCTTCAGGCTAAACACGAGCTTGCTCACCTGAACAATGCTAATGGTAATTCTACAAACTATGAAGGACTTTGTGTGGCGCATCCACTCCAGTTTTATCTTGCTGCTTCTATCTAGCTGTCCAGGCAGTTATCCCGTCCTGCCTAAAATCAGCCACAATCGTCCCAGTGCCGAAGAAGTCTCCCATCACCAGCCTAAACGATTACCGTCCCGTGGCCCTCACTCCGGTAATCATGAAGTGCTTCGAGAGATTGGTCCTCCAGCACATCAAGGACTATCTCCCTCCAGACTTCGACCCCCACCAGTTCGCCTATCGCCCAAACAGGTCCACAGAAGACGCCATCACCGTAGCTCTCCACTCTGTGCTGAGCCACCTGGAGCAGGGGCAGAGCTACGTCCGGATGCTCTTTGTGGATTACAGCTCAGTTTTCAACACTATCATTCTGGACATTCTCATCGACAAACTGGTCACTCTCGGCCTCCCCACTCTCACATGTGCCTGGATAAAGGACTTCCTCACCAACCGGCCCCAGACTGTGAGACTCGGCCCCCACCTCTCCTCCACTCGCATGTTGAGTACCGGCTCCCCGCAGGGCTGTGTGCTAAGCCCCCTCCTATACTGTCTCTACACCCACGACTGTAGTCCGGCCCACAACAACAACCGAATCGTCAAGTTTGCTGACGACACTACAGTAGTCGGACTCATCTCAAGGGGAGATGAGGCAGCCTACAGAGAGGAAGCCCTGAAGTTGACAGCCTGGTGCTCAGAAAACAACCTGGCTCTGAACACCAAGAAAACCAAAGAGCTCATTGACGACTTCAGGAAGCACAGCACCGACTTAGCCCCCTTATACATCAACGGCGAGTGTGTGGAAAGGGTCCACACTTTCCGGTTTCTCAGCGTCCTCATCTCCGCCGACATCTCCTGGACAGACAACATCACAGCAGTCATCTAGAAGGCTCAGCAGCGGCTGCACTTCCTGAGGGTCCTCAGGAAGCACAACCTAGACTCCAACCTGCTGCTGACCTTCTACCGCTCGTCCATTGAGAGAGAGCCTGTTGACATACTGCATTACAGCATGGTACGGCAGCTGCACCATGGCAGACAGGGAGAGGCTTCAGAGGGTAGTCAGGGCAGCACAGAAGATCATCGGCTGCCCTCTCCCCTCTCTGATGGACATTTACACCTCCCGCTGCCTCAGCAGGGCGAAGAACATTATCAAGGACAGCTCCCATCCTGCATTTGGCCTGTTCAACCTGCTACCCTCAGGGAGGCGCTATAGGTGCATCAGCACAAGGACAAATAGACTCAAGAACAGTTTCTTTCCAAAATCCATTATCTCCCTGAACTCACACATGCACCGACTTCACAGCCTAACCCCCGGACTTCCATCTATCCACCTACTGTAATTTGTACTGTAACTGTAATTTCCAATATGTGCAATAACCCATACTGGATATAGGAATCCTGTTTATCCATTCTATTTATCTATTGTCTTTTTATAGACATGTATATAGCGCCGCAGAAACTGTGCACCTTATCCTCCCCCCCCCCCCTTTTGTTTTGCACTGATTAGGAGCAGCTTTTAATCTCATTGTACATGTGTATAGTGACAATAAAAGGCATTCTGATTCTGATTCTGATTCTGAGCTTGAAACCGCATGTAAACATGAACACAAAATGCTGGAGTAATTCAGCAAGTCAGGCAGCATCTCTGGATAAAAGGAATCAGTGACATTTCGTGCTGGAACCCTTCAGATTCCATCTGAATCAGTCTGAAGAATCAGTTTGAGGAAAGGTCTCGACCTGGAATATCACCCATTCCTTCTCTCCAGAGAAGCTGCCTGACCCGCTGAGTTACTCCAGCACTCTGTGTCTATCTTCGGTATAAACCAGCATCTGCAGTTCCTTCCAACACGTGTAAACATGAAGAGGAGGAATCCATTGTTCAGACATAAGTCAAACATCAGATGGAGAATCCCACCCGTCCCTTCCCCACCCACCCTCACCCACCCCTTACTCTGAATACTCCCCCTTCCTTTTGTTCACTGCTTCCAGTCAAGAGCACTCGACAACGGCTATCTTGACCCCCAATGAAGGTCAAATTATGGGCTGATGACCCGAAACGTCACCATTCCTTCCCTCCAGAGATGCTGCCTGTCCTGCTGAGTTTTGCATTTTGTGTGTATCTCTGGTGTAAAGCAGCATCACCCTACACGGCTGGGTGTAGCTCCGAGCACAACCCCCCTCGAAACAAATACCGTACAGATCCAGGAAACAGTGTACAAGACAAGGAGGAAGTGGAGGAGGAGAGAATGAAGCCATTTAGATGTCTCCAGTGCGGCAGCATCCTCCAACGTTCTCTACACACACAGCAGACTTCACGACAGTCACTGCTGCTTCTTATCATTTTATCAGGATATCTTATAATTACAATAGAGGATTCACAAAAACTGGATACAATAGTCCCTCGTGCATTTCTGAGAGAACGCCACGGAATGTGGTCTAAATACTCTAATCTTCATTGTAGGGCCTGGTACTCACCAACGAAGGGCTGGAGAAGTCTGCTGCATTGGACTCAGCACAGGCTGCACCTGGAACCTAGGAGAACAAACACTTGTCTCAACACCCACAACGCTACCAAACTGTCAACCCTTCAGTCATTTGAGATTTGTTCAACTAATTGAATTTAAAAATAATTTTCAACAATGAAACTGTGCAAGAAGGGAATAATAAAATGTAGAATCTGAGCTTCAAAGGACGGTGCGGGCTGGGAGGATGGGGGGGGGGGGGGGGGTTAATGGGGCGATGATCATCTGTAACCTGTACGGGATCGACGGCCCAGGCCCACGGCCAGCGCGGAGAAGCAGCACTAAACGCAGCTCAACTCTGCCTGTCTCGCTGGGTTAACCTACAGCCCTGCCTGGACTGACGGGACACCAGCCTGGAGCCGTGTAGTTAATGGGGCAATGATCATCTGAAACATGCTCTGCACAACTTTGAACTCTCTCAGGCTTTTCTTTATCCAACTCTTGAGGTTGTGATGGTCGTGGCATCATGGTTGGCACAGACACATGGGCCGAAGGGCCTGTACACGTCTGTGTTCTACCTTCTACTGACAAAGGCACGTTCTACATTTAGTTTGCAGCGCCCTGCCTCCATTTCACAAGGGACAGACTGCATCTGCCTTTTGAGGTCCTGAGCCTAGAACCTGTGGTCACAGTGATCGATCCACGTGTGACCACGTACCCTGGGTGAGGGGAGAAAGCAGAAACACAAAGGTGACAGGAACAACAAAACACTGAACAATGGAATAGACAAACATCTTCTTGCATCCATAGTCATCTTATCAATGAAAGAATTGGCCAAGTATTCACATACAAGGAATTTGCCTCGGTGCTCCGCCCGCAAGTGACAACATGACACGCAGTGTCAGTTAGGAATGACACATAAAACATTAAACATTAATAATAAAACATTATTGATTAAACATGTGAATTAAATTTAAAAACAGCAAAAGGAGGCTGCAGATCTTAGTTTATTGAGTAGAGCTACTACTTGTGGAATCAATTCACATTTAGATTTTTGTACACAACTCGTAATTGAAGACTTCACACACAATGGCACAGCCTCACAGCGCCGGAGACCAGAGTTCAATCCTGACCTCCGGTGCTGTCTGTGTGGAGTTTGCACGCTCTCCCTGTGACCGTGTGTGGATTTGTGTGAATGGGTGGCGGATGGTCGGCATGGACTTGGTGGGCCGGAGACCAAGTTTCCATGCTGGATCGTTGAAGGAAACTGATTATTTGTCCATTGTTTACAGCGCTAGATGCAGTGGACATTGCTCGCTCCATTACAGGTGACGTTGATCTCAGAATGAGCTCACAACCACCATGGCCTCTATTTATTTCCCTGCTTCATTGGCCGGCTGCAGATTGGGCATTGCCGTACAGATAAACTGTTCTACTTACTGGGGAATCTGGAGCACTTTCTTCATCCCTTGAAAATGAGCTATTGAAAGCCTTGTTGAAAGTCTCACTGTTTTGCTTGTGCTTTTCGATGGTCCCGTGGATAACCTAATTAAATAAAAGACTGTGTTTATGGAAGTTAACAACCACTTCACAATTGATGGAATACAAAACAGTAGCATAATCTTTTGGTGAACATTCCCTACCTGAAACCAATCTTTCCTCTCTTCCTCAGTCCTGAAAAATTCACATTTTAGAGAATTAATTATCTTGATAGTTGTGACTATTTTGTTTAAATTCTTACTTTCAACAAAGCATTAAAAAAAACTTCCTTTCATAAATTTCCAATCCACGTTTATTGTACAAACGGAACAGAAAGTTTAATCAGAAAAAGGGCGATGATTTAAAGGATTCTATTCACCTGGCCTGGAGTTCTAAGGATCGCTGCTTTCCTACGATCGTAAATGTGTGAGTCACAGTCGATTTCACTTTTTCTTGGACCTGAAGAAGAGATTAAATTATTCCAAGCAGCAATTTTGCTCTGCAAAATATTTTGTAAAAACATTACAAATTTTCTGGGGCATGTCGACTGGTGTGGGCGAGTTGGGCCGAAGGGCCTGTTTCCACATTGTATCACTCTGTGACTAGTGTAGATGGGGCATGTTGGCAAGTGTGGGCAAGTTGGGCCGAAGGGCCTGTTTCCACACTGTATCACTCTGTGACTAGTGTAGATGGGGCATGTTGGCCAGTGTGGGCGAGTTGGGCCGAAGGGCCTGTTTCCACACTGTATCACTCTGTGACGAGTGTAGATGGGGCATGTTGGCCAGTGTGGGCGAGTTGGGCCGAAGGGCCTGTTTCCACACTGTATCACTCTGTGACGACTGTAGATGGGGCATGTTGGCCAGTGTGGGCGAGTTGGGCCGAAGGGCCTGTTTCCACACTGTATCACTCTGTGACTAGTGTAGATGGGGCATGTTGGCCAGTGTGGGTAAGTTGGGCCGAAGGGCCTGTTTCCACACTGTATCACTCTGTGACGAGTGTAGATGGGGCATGTTGGCCAGTGTGGGCGAGTTGGGCCGAAGGGCCTGTTTCCACACTGTATCACTGTAGGACAAACCTGCATTCCAGCGATGTCAATCCTTTCCCTGACACTGAACTTCTGTCCCATGAGTCGGAGCTTTGGCACACAGTACAGGATCATGTTGTTGAACTGAAAATAAAAACACTTCATTTTAACGTGCGCCCTTCTGCTCTAATCCAGTAATAATGCACAACGTCTGGAGATCTGTAGCTAACGGCACACAGGTTACTGCACAACTAGTATTGAACGATGATTCCAAACAAGGTCTCATTTCTATTCAAGATTGTAATTGATGGGGACAATAACAGTTGAATATATCACTGACATAGTCTCAATATTCAACTATTTCCTTATAAACGTCAGTGCAAAACCCATAACCTAACTGTTACTAAATTAAATAACATAACATTACTATGAACTGCACATTCTGTGATTTTATACTTGTATGAAATACAATTGCACATTTTTAAGAAACACACTTTGGGTTAGTTCCCTCAAACAGAGTCAAACATGCTCTAGGAAGTTACTTGGCACTTGAATGAGTTTAGCTCGTGATGGAAGCTATTTATGGCAGTCACCGAGCTCGTGGTCTGTCAGTAAAGCCCTGGCCACTTTCCTGTTTCACCACGATGTATGTGATGACAATTGAACGAGGTGACGAGGTGACGAGGGGCTCAGTTAAAGACCTTTCTTGCTGCTTCCTTCAAATGCAATGGTGTATTTGCTGCTAACAAATTAACAGCAAGGGAGGAAGAATAACAAATTATGTTCTCAAAGTGGAAAATGGAAAATCAAGCCAAGATAACAAGGTCTGTTTGACAACTGTCCGTGCCCAGTGTCAGGGAGAGGCAGCTGAGGTTGTCACAAAACCACTGGGCCTCGGACAAGACCCGCACCTTTGTCATAACTCCTGTGTGTGGAGAAATATTGATCACATTGAATGGCGGTGCTGGCTCGAAGGGCCGAATGGCCTACTCCTGCACCTATTGTCTATTGTCTTGTCTGACAGAGCTGTGGTTCACTGATGACGACCCTCGACAAAGGGTTGGAATGTAGCTGCTGCAACATGAGGGGAAAACAGACACTGATACTTGTTACAAACCTGGTAATGATTTTGGTAGCTTACCAGAAACAGGTATCGATCTTGAGCCGAACCATTCTTGGCTGAGAGCTTCTGGATGTGGCCCTCTTTAATAAGCTCGTTAGCTGGGTTGACAATATCTGCTTCACCACCAAGCCTTTCATAAACTTCCAGTAACTTATTCATCTTTTCCTGCAGAATAAAGACAGTTTAATATCTTGACAAAGCCTCCCGATGATTGGTGCGCAGAACCTTAACTGGGCCTTAGATTCTCCGGCCACAAGCCCTCGTCCCTGGCCCAGTATCCAGAGCGAGGATGTTGTTGACCCTTCCACCATTGATACGGCCTGTCAGCTGGTGCTGGACTGCACTCCATGTGCTTGCATGACTTCAGTCCCAACTACTGAGGCTCAACTCCACCCAGGGCAAACTAGGGCACGCAATTACTTTACACCGGTCTGGACGAGAGTCCCGACCAGAAACATCACCTATCCACAGATGCTGCCTGACCCGCAGAGTTACTCCAGCACTCTGTGTATTTTGCAGCACACACGACTGACGCTCTCTTCACGGGGCTACGATCCACCCCACACGGCAGCGTAGTGTCCCCCGTATCATTGCACCACAGGTCCGTGTGGAGGCTGTTGCAGCATTACTCCCTCATCTCCACAACCCTGACCCATTACACTGGCCAAAGATGCATCGTGCTGCAACATCACCACCTGCTGGTCGCCCTCATGCTTACAGTTCACACTGACCACATGTGGACCAGGAACTGCAATAATAAGCAAGTTCGGTATTCCGACTGCGCATGCCCAGGTCAAAGGTCACGCTGCATAAACAGCCCTAGAGAGCAGTGGAGCAGTGGACCTTCATTTCTTCTGTTTTTTCCAGCTTTGATTCTTTGAGGAAAGAAAATATTGCTTTCAAACTATGAATTAGTTGTATTTATTGTTCCTTTGTTAAAAGCTAACATTATTTTGTTGTTTTTATTGCTTTTTGCTTTGGTGAGTGAGCGAGAGAGATTCTGCTCACTATTTCACTATTTCACGACCTTTCACTATTTTGCTAATTTCAAGGCAATGGAATTCTTCAGCCAACCCCAGCTCAGCCCCCACCAGGCCAACCGACAGCTCCAGACCGACGACACCAGTGGCCCCAGGCCCACAGCCAGCGTGGATAGGAAGCACCAGCTCCAGCCCAACCCTGCTCCCCGACAGGCCGGGGACCACAAGTGGACAACCCCCTCCCCCGGTGCCGGCGAATGCCGAGCACCAGCCATACACACAAAGCGCCGCAGCAACTCACCCTCATCCCCGCCCGGCCCGACTCCTCCGGCCGTCTCCGGACAGGGACTGGACACCCGGGAAGGGACGGCCCAGCAACAACTCAACAGACCTGGGCCCAACACCGACCACGATCTCGCTCACTCACCAAAGCATAATAAAGCAATGAAAAAGATAAAATAATCTTAGCTTTTAACAAAGTGACAATAAATACAACTATTTAATAGTTTGAAAGCAGTATTTTCTTACCTCAAAGAATCAAAGCTCGAACAAACGGAAGAAATGAAGGTCCACTGCTCCACTGCTCTCCAGGGCTGTTTATGCAGAGTGACCTTTGACCTCGGCATGCGGAATACCGAACTCGCTTATTGAAATGCAATAATATGACTCAACTTCCCCTCAATCTCTACCTGTGCCACCTGTGGCCGAATCTGCAGATCCCCACAATGCCAGCCACTCTCAGAAACAAATACACTTCATATATTTAGACACAGCGCGGAAACAGGCCCTTCAGCCCACCAAATCCACACTGACCAGCGATCACCCCGTACACTCGCACTATGCTACACACACCAGGGACAATTTACATTTATACCAAGCCAATTAAACTACAAACCTGTACGTCTTTGGAGCGTGAGAGGAAGCCAGAGCTCCCAGAGAAAGCCCACGCGGTCACGAGGAGAACGTACAAACTCCGTACAGACAGCACCCGTGGTCAGGATGGAACCCGGGACTCTGGCGCTGTGAGGCAGCAACTCTACCGCTGCGCCACCGTGTCCTGAACAGACTATCCATGGACTTGAATTTATAATCTGGCCTGGCCTTACCTTTTCTCATCCTACATACCAAAGGGGATTAATTTAGGGGAATTATAGAAATGGTTGGTGAAACTGACTTCATCCATTTCACCACCAACTTCCATCCGGCACTCAAATATACTTGGACCATTTCCGACATTTCCCTACCATTCCTTGACCTCACCATCTCTATTGCAGGTGATACACTCCTGACTGACATCCACTACAAACCAACTGACTCCCACAGCTACCTGGACTACTCTTCCTCCCACCCTGCTTCCTGTAAGGACTCCATCCCCTATTCCCAATTCCTCCGTCTACGCCGCATCTGCTCCCAGGATGAGGTGTTCCACACCAGGTCATCACAAATGTCCTCGTTCTTCAGAGAACGGGGTTTCCCCTCCCCCACTATAGATGAGGCTCGCACCAGGGTCTCCTCCATACCCCGCAACACTGTCCTCTCTCCCCATTCCCCCACTCACAACAAGGGCCGAGTCCCCCTGGTCCTCACCTTTCACCCCACCAGCCAGCGCATACAACAGATAGTCCTCCGCCAGTTTCGCCACCTCCAACGTGACCCCTCCACTCGCCACATCTTCCCATCTCCCCCCCTATCTGCCTTCCGCAAAGACCGCTCCCTCCGCAACTCCCTTGTCAATTCTTCCCTTCCCTCCTGCTCCACCCCTTCCCCGGGCACTTTCCCTTGCAACCGCAAGAGATGCTAGACTTGTCCCTTCACCTCCCCCCTCCACTCCTTTCAGGGACCCAAGCAGTCCTTCCAGGTCCGACAGAGGTTCACCTGCACCTCCTCCAACCTCATCTACTGCAACCGTTGCTCCAGATGCCAGCTGATCTACATCGGTGAGACCAAGCGGAGGCTGGGCGATCGTTTCGCCGAACACCTCCGCTCGGTCCGCAATAACCAACCCGACCTCTCGGTGGCTCAGCATTTCAACTCCCCCTCCCATTCCGTATCCGACCTCTCGGTCCTGGGCCTCCTCCATGGCCAAAGTGAGCAACACCGCAAGTTGGAGGAACAGCACCTCATATTCCGCTTGGGGAGTCTGCATCCTCTGGGCTTAAACATTGAATTTTCTCAATTCTGTTAACCCTTGCTGCCTCCTCCCCTTCCCACCTCTCCCTCAGCCCTCGGGCCCTGGCATTCCCTCTCTCTCTCTATCTCTCCCCCACCCAAGTCGCACTAGCTTCTCATTTTCACACTACAAACAGCTTACAATGGCCTGTTTCCCTTATCATCAATACTTTTTTGCATATCTTTCATTCATTGTTCTTTATCTCTCCACATCACCGTCTATATCTCTCGTTTCCCTGATCCCTGACCAGTCTGAAGAAGGGTCTCGACCCGAAACGTCGCCTATCTCCTTCGCTCCTTAGATGCTGCTGCACCCGCTGAGTTTCTCCAGCTTTTTGTGTAACCCATAGAAATGATTTCATGGTCATCACCGTTTCTAACCCTGAATTAATTACAGAAACGGTAAGTAAATTGCAAATATAAAGGTCAGTGATGAGCTGTGTCCTGCAGGAATCAAGGAATACAAATGTTTATCTATCAAAGCTTCCATCTGATGTTCATCGTCACTATCTATCTACCTATTTATTCATTTATTTATTTATTTGTTTTTAATAATTTTTTTGAATGTGGGAAATCTTTATTCTATTTATTCATTTATTTTTTTGTTAGAAGTAAGTACAATAGTGTGGTAGGGTTACAAAAAAGCTGGAGAAACTCAGCGGGTGCAGCAGCATCTAAGGAGCGAAGGAGATAGTCGACGTTTCGGGTCGAGACCCTTCTTCAGACTGGTCAGGGATCAGGGAAACGAGAGATATAGACGGTGATGTGGAGAGATAAAGAACAATGAATGAAAGATATGCAAAAAAGTATTGATGATAAGGGAAACAGGCCATTGTAAGCTGTTTGTGGTGTGAAAATGAGAAGCTAGTGCGACTGGGGAGGGGGGGGTGGGGGGGGGAGATGGAGAAGGAATGTCAGGGCCCGAGGGCTGAGGGAGAGGTATGAAGGGGAGGGGGCAGTCTGGGTTAACAGAATTGAGAAAATTCAATGTTTAAGCCCAGAGGATGCAGACTCCCCAAGCGGAATATGAGGTGCTGTTCCTCCAACTTGTGGTGTTGCTCACTCTGGCCGTGGAGGAGGCCCAGGACCGAGAGGTCGGATACAGAATGGGAGGGGGAGTTGAAGTGCTGAGCCACCGGGAGGTCGGGTTGGTTATTGCGGACCGAGCAGAGGTGTTCGGTGAAACGATCGGTGTGAGACCATCGATTCTCCAGCATCTGCAGTTCCTTCTTTAACACAATAGTGTGGTACTTGAGTACCTAATACATACATACATATTTCCATTCTTGTACAACTTGGTATTTTTGATTTAATAATAAAAGAACAGTGGAAGAAAACATAAATAAAGAGTGTGGGAATAGATAGACAAGCAAGTAGAAACAGATAGCAAAAGAAATAAAGGGCATAGAAGAGAAGCTGAAAAGATTGAAATAGAAGGAGAAAGTAGAGGAAAGAGACATTAGGAGAGATCTACCTATTTCGTATTTTTGCCCATCCGTCACCCGGTTCTAAACCATTTAATTTCTAAGGTTATGTTATGTTGCACCATGTGCTTGCAAAAAGTTGATAAAAGGAGACCAAGTCTTTAAGAATTGGTCTACTTTGCCTAGTAGGAGGAATCTCATATCTTCAAGATGAAGCGTTTCAGACATATTTGACATCCACATTTTGCATGTTGGCGTGATTGCGTTTTTCCAAAATTTGAGTATAAGTTTTTTTGCTGTTAGTAGACCGTAATTAAGAAAAGCTTCTTGGAATATAGTTAGTTTACTTCCCTCTTCCATTGATCCAACGATAATCAGTTCTGTATTGGGGTTCAATTTTGTGTTAAATATATTTGTAAAAATTCCAAACATTTCATTCCAAAATGTACGCAGTTTTGTACACGAGACAAAGGAATGTGCTAAAGTACTGTCACTATTTATAAAGACACAAAATGAGCCTTCAAATGCAGTGTAAAATGTTTACAGCCTCCTCATATAGAACTTTATTTTAGTTCCAAGATAGACACAAAATGCTGGAGTAACTCAGCGGGTCAGGCAGCATCTCTGGAGAGAAGGAAGGGTGACATATCAAGTCGACACCTTTCTTCAGACTGAGAGTCAGGGGAAGGGAAATGCAAGGTATGTATAGACAGAGATATGGAACAAATGAATTAAAGATTTGTAAAAACAGTAAGGATGATAAAGGAAAGGGGCCATTGTTAGCTGGGCTAGATGAGAATGAGTTATTTTAGTTCATGGGAATCCAGGTAATTTGTTAATTTCTTTGTGTTGATGTTTTACAGAAACGATCGCCCACAATCTGAGACATTCCAGGTTACTCTGAATGAGAAAACTCAAACTCAAAAACTCATTGACGGCATCACCAAAATAACCCAGAATGGTGGATGAGCAAGGGGCACAATGCTAAACACAGCTGTTCACTCCTGAACATCAATCATTTACCACCCCTTGTCTTCACGTTGCTCCTGATTTAACAGAGCAACGAGTGACAGTGATCTTGCTACTCTGCTGATGGACCCGCGCCCACACTGACCCCTTGTCCACACTGACCCGTGCCCACACTGACCCCTTGTCCACACTGACCCCTTGCCTACACTGACCCCTTGTCCACACTGACCCGTGCCCACACTGACCCCTTGTCCACACTGACCCGCGCCCACACTGACCCCTTGTCCACACTGACCCCTTGCCTACACTGACCCCTTGTCCACACTGACCCGCGCCCACACTGACCCCTTGCCCACACTGACCCCTTGCCCACACTGACCCGCGCCCAAACTGACCCGCGCCCACACTGACCCCTTGCCCACACTGACCCGGCCAATAATGACCCCTTGCCCACACTGACCCGTGCCCACACTGACCCCTTGTCCACACTGACCCCTTGTCCACACTGACCCCTTGCCCACACTGACCCCTTGCCCACACTGACCCCTTGCCCACACTGACCCGGCCAATAATGACCCCTTGCCCACACTGACCCGTGCCCACACTGACCCCTTGCCCACACTGACCCCTTGTCCACACTGACCCCTTGTCCACACTGACCCGCGCCCGCACTGACCGCTTGTCCACACTGACCCCTTGTCCACACTGACCCCTTGCCCACACTGACCCCTTGTCCACACTGACCCGGCCAATAATGACCCATAATGACCTGTGTCCATAATGACCCGTCCCAATAATGGTTTGCAATTGGCAGAATGTAGCAATGGGTCCCTGGTCCTGGATCTGGCCACAAATGGCTGTGAGACAGATAGGATGCTGGCTGTACAGGGCGGATGTGGGATGGTCACTGTCTGAAGAAGGGTTGCAACCAGAAACGTCACCTATCCATGTTCTCCACAGATGCTGCCTGACCCGCTGAGTTACTCCAGCACTGTGTCCTTTTGTACAGGGCAGGGTTGGTGGCGGGGAAGAGAAACATTGTTTTCTGGCCTGAGGGAGAAGAAATACCTGGACTTTGACGGTGTGATTGTACAATGCAGACCCAGATGATGGGTGAAGTCCCAGTCACAGGTGAACAACATTGCAGAGTGTGGGCAGTTCAGGGAATGTGATCAAACGCTCCCTTGGCAGTGAGCATCCTGTTGGATGTGTCTGCCCACTACCCACTACCCACTGTCCACTACCCACTGCCCCACTGCCCACTGCCCCACTGCCCACCGCCCACTGCCCCACTGCCCACTGCCCACCGCCCACTGCCCCACTGCTCACCGCCCCACTGCCCCCTGCCCACCGCCCACTGCCCCACTGCCCACTGCCCCACTGACCACCGCCCACTGCCCCACTGCCCCAGCCCCACTGCCCACTGCCCCAGCCCCACTGCCCACTGCCCCACTGCCCACTGCCCACTGCCCCACCGGCCCACCGCCCACTGCCCCACCGCCCCACCGCCCCACTGCCCACCGCCCCACTGCCCACCGCCCCACTCCCCACTGCCCCACCGCCCCACTGCCCCACTCCCCACTGCCCCACCGCCCCACTGCCCACCGCCCCACTCCCCACTGCCCCACCGCCCCACTCCCCCACTGCCCCACTGCCCACCGCCCCACTCCCCACCGCCCCACTGCCCACGGCCCCACTGCTCACCTCCCCACTGCCCACTGCCCACCGCCCCACTGCCCCATCAGCCCACTGCCCCACTGCCCACCGCCCCACTCCCCACTGCCCCACTGCCCACCACCCCACTGCCCACTGCCCCACTACCCACTGCCCACTGCCCCACTGCTCACCGCCCCACTGCCCACCGCCCCACTGCCCACTGCCCCACCGGCACACCGCCCACTGCCCCACCACCCCACCGCCCCACTGCCCACCGCCCCACTGCCCACCGCCCCACTCCCCACTGCCCCACCGCCCCACTCCCCACCGCCCCACTCCCCCACCGCCCCACTGCCCACCGCCCCACTCCCCACTCCCCACTGCCCCACTCCCCCACCGCCCCACTGCCCACCGCCCCACTCCCCACCGCCCCACTCCCCACCGCCCCACTGCCCACTGCCCCACTGCTCACCGCCCCACTCCCCACTGCCCACCGCCCCACTGCCCCACCAGCCCACTGCCCCACTGCCCACCGCCCCACTCCCCACTGCCCCACTGCCCACCACCCCACTGCCCACTGCCCCACACCCCACCGCCCACTGCCCCACTGCCCACTGCCCCACTGCCCCACTGCCCACTGCCCCACCGCCCACTGCCCACTGCCCCACTGCCCTAGCCCCACTGCCCACTGCCCACTGCCCCACCGCCCACTGCCCCACTGCCCACTGCCCCACTGCCCACTGCCCCACTGCCCACTGCCCCACTGCCCACTGCCCCACTGCCCCAGCCCCACTGCCCACTGGCCACCATGAATGTGATGTGTAGCCACAAGAGGCTCGTGCAAAAATGGAAACTAATATCTTAATAAATGTTGCTTCAAACTGATTTTGTTCTTTATATCAAAATGACAATTGTGACAAATGTATAAATTAATTTGGGCCTAAGGAGCATGAGCAAGATCCAGCTACAATTGCATTTCCAGTGCGTTCATCGGGCAGTGAGCATGACGACACGCGTGGGTAAACATGACAACCACTCACCATTTTCCTAATGGCCACGTTGGAATGGTTCGCTGCGGTTGAAATGAGTTCCAACGATTCTAAAATTTAAAACAAGATCGATTTAGTCATTAAAATCCAGAGTAGACATAAAGATTTGTGGTTCATAAATCCCATTTTGAACCTTTTCTTCTGATCTAAATCTTCGCCCACATTGTTTAGATCCTCAACCCACCGGATGCTTCATCTTCATCACACGCACAGGTCTAAATCCTCAGCACAGGCGCAATGGTTTACTCGGGACGCGTCTTATATGAGATGTAGACCAGTTATTAAGTTAAGTGCTGCAGGTAGAAGATTATTGAAGGACATCAGAATAAACATCAGAGTGTTGTCAACCATGGATAATATTAGAATCTCCAGCCCTTACATCCTTATTTAGGAGTTACTGTGATCAATGTTCATTCTCTTCCTGACAATTGTCAGGCTCATGGTCATATTTCCTCTGATGGATTAGAAACAAATGTTATGTCTTTTTTAGCATTAATAATGATTGATTGCACTCATTGCATCTCCCGCACCCAACCTGGTGATTGAAACTCAGAACTCGGCCGGGTTTGTCTGCAGCTTTGATTCAGAGGTTGAGAAACCTACACTCACACGTCACAGAAGCAATGGAGTGGGAGGAACAGCATCTGCTCCAGAACTGCAGAACCATTTGGACACGACACTCAACTGAGAGTCTGCAGCTGATCAGACACTGAGTAATGGACAGAGGATCTAGAATCCAACCAGGCCATGGATCTGGCCAGTGGCATTCTTCCTCCTTTTCAACACAATCATCAATAATAGGAGAGGTCATTTCACTAGAGTGGAGCAAAACCTTTGGGATATTTCAGAATGTATTTCTGGGGAATTGTGAGGTATTATGTCTGTGGAATTCTCTGCCTCAGAGGCCGGTGGAGGCCGGTTCTCTGGATACTTTCAAGAGAGAGCTAAATAGGGCTCTTAAAGATAGCGGAGTCAGGGGATATGGGGAGAAGGCAGGGACGGGGTACTGATTGGGGATGATCAGCCGTGATCACATTGAATGGTGGTGCTGGCTCGAAGGGCCGAATGGCCTACTCTTGCACTGATTGTCTATTAAGTTTGATTGCCCTTGGCTGAGATTTTGTCCAATTATCCGTTCTCATGCACCAACTAGTTAATGCTTGCTTGAGGCAATGTCCCCACAAAACACATGGCGAATATCTCATTTCAAGAGCAGATGATGAATGAAGGTCAAGAAAAATAAAAGCAAGGTTCACAAGTAAGATCTTCAAAAACTCCAGTTATTTATTACACACGGGATTTATATTTTGTTCACCAACATTTCCCATTCGTTACATACGCAGCCTAATTGCTACATTTTAGTTTTACCTGCCTATTTGCACCCCGTGCACAAGTCATTCATTATTTAAACCACATCCCTGGTTAGTTTTCCACTCTCGCTGCCAGTCACAAAGCTAATGACACAAAACCTCGCTGACGTGCACAGCTTACGCACAACTTAATCACTGACTCTCCCGAGGGAATGCTCACTGTTTGGTGCCATAATCTCATATCTTTTCATTTATTTATCTCAATTATATACTTTTCATTCTATAGCAATGTTTATTGGTTTTAACAAAACTAATTAGGTTTTCAATTAATAATTGCCACCTGCCAGTGATCTTTCTGCCTGACATTTCTATCTAGCAGAATGTGCACTCATATAGAACCTAACAACATTCTTGTTTACAGGGGTCCCATTATGATTATTTATGATCAGCAGGAGTTTCCGAATCCATTGCTGGGCTCACTGGGCCCGTGAATCATGTCACTCTCTGTGATCAATGTGCCCCAGTTATTGGCTAAAGTTCATCAATCCATCTCTTCTGCCACCGATCGTATCTGCATCTTGCACAGGAGCAGGCCCTTCGGCCCACAATGTCCGTGCCCAACATGATGCCAAGTTAAACTGATCTCCTCTGCCGGCACGTGATCCACATCCATGTGTAAATCTAGAAGCTTCTGAAACTCCACTATCACAACATTACAAGAACGATCCCAGGAATGAGAGGGTTAACCTATGATGAGCGTTTGTCGGCACTGGGCCTGTACTCACTGGGGTTTAGACAAATGAGGGGGGGGACTGCTTTGAATCATGCAGAATAGTGAAATCCTTGGATAGAGTGGATGTGGAGAGGATGTTTCCACCAGTGGGAGAGTCTAGGACTAGAGGGCACGGTCTCAGATTTAAAGGACGTTCTTTTAAGAAGGAGATGAGGAGAAATTTCTTTAGTCAGAGGGTGGTGAATCTGTGGAATTCCTTCTGTGCAACAGAAGGCTGTGGAGGCCAAGACAGTGGGTATTTTTAAGGCAGAGATAGGCAGATTCTTGATTAGTACGGTGTTAGAGGTTATGGGGAGAAGGCAGGAGAATGGGGTTAGGAGGAAGAGATAGACCAGCCATGATTGAATGACTTGATGGGGCCGAATGGCCTACTTCGACTCCTATTCCTTATGAACTTGTGACTGTCGTATCTGCCTCCACCACCACCCTCTGTATAAAACACTCCCCACACATCTCCTTTACATTTTGCCCTCTGACCTGAAATCTACGTCTTCTATTCTTTGAAATGTTCTCCCTGGGTAAAGGTTCCAACTGTCTACACCACCTCTCCCTCTCACAATTGTATACAACTCTGTCAGCTCACACCTCAACCTCTGATGCTCTGGGAACAAACAATCCAGTTTGTCCAAACTCTCCTTAAAGTTAATACCCTCTCACCCAGGTAGAACTCTGGTAAACATCTTCTGCAGCCTCTCCATAACCCCTCCACACTTCCTGCAATGTGTGTGACCACAAGTGCACACAATATGTGGCCATCAATGCCCCTCCCAGTGAAGGCAAACACACCCTTTGACTTCTTTACCACCATCTACTAGTGTTGCCACTTTCAGGGAGCCATCATCCCTCTGGACATGGATGTTGTTAAGGGTTTTGTCATCAACCCCCCTCCTACATTCCATCCCCCAAGGTACAACACCTCACAGTCACTATTTAAACTCCATCTGCCATTGGCCTGCCCACATCTGATCTATATCAAGCACCAACTCTTGCCCCAATTGACATCAGCTCCCTACCCACACAATACCCAGGGAACATGTGCCCTTCCACTTCCTGTATTCCAACAAACACCAACTTCATTCAGTGATCAGAACAAATTTACAAAAACCCATCGAACCATTTTAAACAATAGTCACCAAGAGTTTCTGGTTTCTGATATATATAGTTGGGTACTGATTGTAGATGATCAGCCATGATCACATTGAATGGCGGTGCCGGCCCAAAGGGCCGAATGGCCTACCCCTGCACCTATTGTCTAACCCATGGCACAATATCAAGATTGATTGATTCATCTGAGTATCGTTCTATGAAGCTTCAATTTGACAAAGTTACGTTTCTTACTCTCAGCATCTTTCCGATCCAGGGAATCCTCTGGCAGTTTCTTCAGGTAATCTTTCAGCAGCATCTCGTAGCGAGGGATTCGCTGCACCGGTTCTAGCATGTGGTGCTGTAGAGTCAGATTCCCACACACGTCCTGCTTCTGTTGAACAGTTACACAAAGCAATCAGCAAACTGTGCATCCCAACTGAACCAAGGTATAACTCATAACATCATCAGGATAGATGTCTACTTCTAAAGACACCAAGTGCTGGAGTAACTCAGTGGGTCAGGCAGCATCTGTGGAGAACATGGATAGGTGACGTTTCACAGAGTGCTGGAGTAACTCAGCGGGTCAGGCAGCATCTGTGGAGAACATGGATAGGTGACGTTTCACAGAGTGCTGGAGTAACTCAGCGGGTCAGGCAGCATCTGTGGAGAACATGGATAGGTGACGTTTCGGGTTGGAAACTTTCTTCAGACCCGAAACGTCACCTATCCATGTTCTCCACAGATGCTGCCTGACCCGCTGAGTTACTCCAGCACTCTGTGTTTTTTTGTGAACCAACATCTGCAGTTTCTTGTGCCTGGATATTTATGTCTAACCCTCTGGCTCCACAACTGGATTTGTAAAGCAGACAGATGTTGAGATGGTTGTGGAATTTCCTGTGCAGAATGACTGTGCATTGATGCTGTTCCTTTCCTCATCCCTCAGCTGAGTCGGGGAATGTGAGCATTGGAGAGCATCCATTGCCCGATTGCCCCGTTGCTGGTGAATGTCAGTGCATTGACCCTGCCTGAAGCTGCAGCCTTGGGATCCTCGTACTAGAGGGTGCACAAATACGCCTCTGTGAGCGTACACGTCTTAGTTTAGTTTAGTACACATCGGCGCCAAGATCTCTCAGAGAGGCCTTGAAACTATCAAGGTCCTCGAAGCAAACTTTGCTTTAAGCATCTACATGATCATACATTATTGTCGGGATGTGGTCACAGAGAAATGTAAAAAATGCAGCATCTGAAAATCTGAAATAGAAACGGAAAAATGCTGGGAAGACTCAGCAGTCAGTCAGCGTCCGGGAAGAGTTAACACGTGATCAATCCTCGAGCTTCTGATGAAGGTGTTTGACCTGCAACAATATTGTTTATCTTTACAATGATGCTGCTTGACCTGCTGGGATTGTCCAGTGTCTCCGGTTCTTACTTTCATAACTTAAAAAAAAAAATGTAATGAATGTAGGATGAGCATAAATGAGTGTGTGGTGGTTGTCTACGCTAGTTGGTCAACAACCCTGTGTCTGGACTGTATCTCTGGGACTATAACTGGACATGTTCTCACCGAGCACACAGCTAGCAATGGCCTGTTTCCCTTATCATCATATCTCTACATCACTGTCTATATCTCTTGTTTCCCTTTCCCCTGACTCACAGTTTGAAGAACGGTCTCCACCCAAAATCGGTCTCACCTACTCCTTTTCTCCAGAGAAGCTGTCTGACCCGCTGACAGTATCGAAATTACAGCGAAGAAGTCCAACGTAGCAAAGATGAGCGGGAAGCAAGAGGATTGGGTAATGTTTAAAGAACAACAGAAGATAGCCAATGACAATACGGGGAGAAAAGATGAGGTACGAAGGTAAGCTAGCCAAGAATATAAAGCAGGATAGTATAAACTTCTTTAGGCATGTGACGAGGAAAACATTAGTTAAGACCAAAGTTGGACCCTTGAAGACCGAAAAAGGTGAATTTATTATGGGGAACAAGGAAATGGCAGATGAGTTGAACAGGTACTTTGGATCTGTCTTCACTAAGTAGGACACAAACAATATTCCTGATATAGTAGTGGCCAGAGGATCTGGGGTGACGGAGGAACTGAAGGAAATCTACATTAGGCAGGAAATGGTGTTGGGTAGACTGATGGGACTGAAGGCTGATAAATCCCCAGGGCCTGATGGTCTGCATTCCTGGGTACTTAAGGAAGTGGCTCTAGAAATCGTGGATGCATTGGTGATAATTTTCCAATGTTCTATAGATTCAGGATGAGTTCCTGTGGATTGGAGAGTAGCTAATGTTATCCCACTTTTTAAGAAAGGCGGGAGAGTGAAAACAGGGAATTATAAACCAGTTAGCCTGACATCGGTGGTGGGGAAGATGCTGGAGTCAATTATAAAAGATGAGATAGCCGAACATTTGGATATTAGTAACAGGATCGGCCCGAGTCAGCGTGGATTTACGAAGGGGAAATCATGCTTGACTAACCTTCTGGAATTTTTTGAAGATGTAACTCGGAAAATAGGAGAGCCAGTGGATGTAGTGTACCTGGACTTTCAGAAAGCATTTGATAAGGTCCCACATAGGAGATTAGTGGGCAAAATTAGGGCACATGGTATTGGGGGTAGAGTGCTGACATGGATAGAGAAGTGGTTGGCAGACAGGAAACAAAGAGTAGGGATTAACGGGTCCCTTTCAGAATGGCAGGCAGTGACTAGTGGGGTACCGCAAGGCTCGGTGCTGGGACCGCAGCTATTTACAATATACATCAATGATTTGGATGAAGGGATTCAAAGTAACATTAGCAAATTTGCAGATGACACAAAGCTGGGTGGCAGTGTGAACTGTGAGGAGGATGCTATGAGAATGCAGGGTGACTTGGACAGGTTGGGGGAGTGGGCAGATGCATGGCAGATGAAGTTTAATGTGGATAAATGTGAGGTTATCCACTTTGGTAACAAAAACAGGAAGGCAGATTACTATCTAAATGGCGTCAAATTGGGAAAAGGGGAAGTACAACAGGATCGGAGGGTCCTTGTACATCAGGACATTCTTGCTATTGAGAGAGTGCAGCGTAGGTTTACAAGGTTAATTCCTGGGATGACGGGACTGTCATATGCTGAGAGAATGGAGCAGCTGGGCTTGTAAACTGGAGTTTAGAAGGATGAAAGGGGATCTCATTGAATCATATGATTGTTAAGGGTTTGGACACGCTGGAGGCAGGAAACATGTTCCCGATGTTGGGGGAGTCCAGAACCAGGGGCCACAGTTTAAGAATAAAGAGTAAGCCATTTAGAACGGAGACGAGGAAACACTTTTTCTCACAGAGAGTGGCGAGTCTGTGGAATTCTCCGCCTCAGAGGGTGGTGGAGGCGGGTTCTCTGGATACTTTCAAGAGAGAGCTAGATAGGGCTCTTAAAAATAGTGGAGTCGGGGGATATGGGGAGAAGGCAGGAACGGAGTACTGATTGTGGATGATCAGCCATGATCACATTGAATTGTCTATTGTATATTGTTATTCCAGCTTTTTGTATCTATCTTCTATAAATGAAAAGCGAGACGAACGTTAAAGCAAGTCGTACATTTGTGGAAAACCCACCTGAATGTCCTGAATGATGGATTTAAACTGAGATGATCGCTGCATCCAGGAGTTTACCAGATCCATTGCCCGGTCAAAGTTCTTCACATATTCCCCGTACATCTTTAGGAAGGGAGCAAGTTTCTGGAGAATATCACCTATTCGAGGGTTTTTATCCCTGTCATTAACAGAAAAACAAACTGATCACAGCTGAAATTGTCACAAAGACATCCTGTGAGTTCAATGAATCATCTAGCAACACGACTTTGTTGCTTCAGTTGCCAACTGTCTGGTGGGTATTTAATGGTTCCATAAACATGACTGTGAAGATTTATCATTGAGAGGCTGAGCAAGAATACATTTCTATCAGTGCCACAAGCAGGTGCACGGGAACGTCACCAATACACCAACATTAATCCCTTTATCTCCCTGTAACTCAGCACCTCACAACCTTGAGAATCTGTCGAGGTCCAACACTCAACCAAGAGCAGACACCTGCAGCAACATCTGTTCCTGGATGGTCTGGCTGCAGTCTGGCAGTACTCACCATCGTTATATTACAGACCTGAAACCAATTCCACTGCGCACACCTGTGTGAGCTGTGGAAATCCCAATACTGACGCAGTTTGCCCCATTGCAGAATATGTGTGGAATCATCCAAAACTATATATTAGTAAAATTCAGTCATGAAATGGCTGCATCATGGAAGGAAACTAGCCTTGGCGTTAGGCCCCGATAGTCCTCACACGGGAATGTAGCAACAGAGGGCAGATGCAGCAACAGGAGCAGATGCAGCAACAGAGGGTAGATGCAGCAACAGATGCAGCAACAGAGGGCAGATGCAGCAACAGATGCAGCAACAGGGGGCAGATGCAGCAACTGGGGGCAGATGCAGCAACTGGGGGCAGATGCAGCAACAGGGGGAAGATGCAGCAACAGGGGGCAGATGCAGCAACAGAGGGCAGATGCAGCAACTGGGGGCAGATGCAGCAACAGGGGGAAGATGCAGCAACGGATGCAGCAACAGAGGGCAGATGCAGCAACAGAGGGCAGATGCAGCAACTGGGGGCAGATGCAGCAACTGGGGGCAGATGCAGCAACAGAGGGCAGATGCAGCAACAGAGGGCAGATGCAGCAACAGAGGGCAGATGCAGCAACAGAGGGCAGATGCAGCAACAGGGGGCAGATGCAGCAACAGGAGCAGATGCAGCAACAGAGGGTAGATGCAGCAACAGAGGGCAGATGCAGCAACAGGGGGCAGATGCAGCAACAGAGGGCAGATGCAGCAACTGGGGGCAGATGCAGCAACAGGGGGCAGATGCAGCAACAGAGGGCAGATGCAGCAACAGAGGGCAGATGCAGCAACAGAGGGCAGATGCAGCAACAGGAGCAGATGCAGCAACAGAGGGCAGATGCAGCAACAGGAGCAGATGCAGCAACAGAGGGCAGATGCAGCAACAGAGGGCAGATGCAGCAACAGGGGGCAGATGCAGCAACAGAGGGCAGATGCAGCAACAGAGGGCAGATGCAGCAACAGAGGGCAGATGCAGCAACAGGGGGCAGATGCAGCAACAGAGGGCAGATGCAGCAACAGGAGCAGATGCAGCAACAGGGGGCAGATGCAGCAACAGAGGGCAGATGCAGCAACAGAGGGCAGATGCAGCAACAGGGGGCAGATGCAGCAACAGAGGGCAGATGCAGCAACAGAGGGCAGATGCAGCAACAGAGGGCAGATGCAGCAACAGAGGGCAGATGCAGCAACAGGGGGCAGATGCAGCAACAGGGGGCAGATGCAGCAACAGGAGCAGATGCAGCAACAGAGGGCAGATGCAGCAACAGAGGGCAGATGCAGCAACAGAGGGCAGATGCAGCAACAGAGGGCAGATGCAGCAACAGAGGGCAGATGCAGCAACAGGGGGCAGATGCAGCAACAGGGGGCAGATGCAGCAACAGGAGCAGATGCAGCAACAGGGGGCAGATGCAGCAACAGAGGGCTGTTCACAACTCTCTGGGTGAAAACGTTTTTTTCTCACCTCAGTCTTAAATGGCCTCCCTTTTATTCTAAGACTGTGGCCCCTGGTTCTGGACTCGCCCAACATTGGGAACATTTTTCCTGCATCTAGCTTGTCCAGTCCTTTTATCATTTTATATGTTTCTATAAGATTCCCCCCTCATCCTTCTAAACTCCAGTGAATACAAGCCTAGACGTTTCAATCTTTCCTCATATGACAGTCCCACCATCCCAGGGATCAATCTCGTGAACCTACGCTGCACTGCCTCAATCACAAGGATGTCCTTCCTCAAATTAGGAGACCAAAACTGTACACAATACTCCAGATGTGGTCTCACCAGAGCCCTATACAACTGCAGAAGAACCTCTTTACTCCTGTACTGAAATCCTCTTGTTATGAAGGCCAACATTCCATTAGCTTTCTTCACTGCCTGCTGTACCTGCACGCCAACTTTCAGTGACCGGTGTACAAGGACACCCAAGTCTCGCTGTACCTCCCCCATACCTAACCTAACCCCATTGAGATAATAATCTGCCCCCTTGTATTTGCCGCCAAAGTGGATAACCTCACATTTATCTATATTATACTGCATCTGCCACGCATCTGCCCACTCACTCAACCTGTCCAGGTCCCCCTGCAACCTCCTAACGTCCTCTTCACAGTTCACACTTCCACCCAGCTTTGTGTCATCCGCAAACTTGCTAGTGTTGCTCCTAATTCCCTCTTCCAAATCATTAATATATATGGTAAACAGTTGCGGCCCCAACACCGAGCCTTGCGGCACTCCACTCGCCACTGCCTGCCATTCTGAAAAGGACCCGTTCACTCCTACTCTTTGCTTCCTGTCTGCCAACCAATTTTCTATCCATGTCAACACCTTACCCCCAATACCATGTGCTCTAATTTTAGTCACCAGTCTCCTGTGCGGGACCTTATCAAAGGCTTTCTGAAAGTCTAGATACACTACATCCACTGGCACCCCCATCCATTTTACTTGTCACACCCTCACAAAATTCCAGAAGATTAGTCAAGCATGATTTCCCTTTCATAAATCCATGCTGACTTGGACTAATCCTTTTACTGCTATCCAAATGCCCCATTATTACCTCTTTAATAATTGACTCCAGCAACTTTCCCACCACCGAAGTCAGGCTAACTGGTCTGTAATTCCCCGTTTTCTCTCTCGCTCCTTTCTTGAAAAGTCAGATAACATTAACTCCTGGAGTGGATAGACTCGGCTTGTACTCGCTGGAATTTAGAAGATTGAGGAGGAATCTTATAGAGACTTACAAAATTCTTAATGGGTTGGACAGGCTAGATGCAGCAAGATTGTTCCCGATGTTGGGGAGGTCCAGGACAAGGGGTCACAGTTTAAGGATAAGGGGGAAGTCTTTTAGGACCGAGATGAGGAAAACATTTTTCACACAGAGAGTGGTGAATTGGTGGAATTCTCTGCCATAGAAGGTAGTTGAGGCCAGTTCATTGGCTATGTTTAAGAGGGAGTTAGATGTGGCCCTTGTGGTTAAAGGGATCAGGGGGTATGTAGAGAAGGCAGGTAAGTGATACTGAGTTGGATGATCAGCCATGATCATATTGAATGGCACTGCAGGCTCGAAGGGCCGAATGGCCTACTCCTGCACCTATTTTCTATGTTTCTATGTTTCTAACTCCCTCCAATCCACAGGAACTGATCCTGAATCTATTGAACATTGGAAAATGATCGCAATAGACCAAAGACAATAGGTGCAGGAGTAGGCCATTCGGCCCTTCGAGCCAGCACCACCATTCAATGTGATCATGGCTGATCATCACCAATCAGTACCCCGTTCCTGCCTTCTCCCCATATCCCCTGACTCTGCTATCTTTAAGAGCCCTATCTAGTTCTCTCTTGAAAGTATCCAGAGAACCGGCCTCCACTGCCCTCTGAGGCAGAGAATTCCACAGACTCACAACTCTCTGTGAGAAAAAGTGTTTCCTCGTCTCCGTTCTAAATGGCTTACACATTATTCTCAAACTGTGGCCCTGGTTCTGGACTCCCCCGACATCGGGAACACGTTTCCTGCCTCTAGCGTGTCCAAACCCTTAACAATCTTATATGTTTCAATAAGATCCCCTCTCATCCTTCTAAACTCCGGAGTGTACAAGCCCAGCCGCTCCATTCTCTCAGCATATGACAGCCCCGCCATCCTGGGAATTAACCTTGTAAACCTACACTGCACTTCCTCAATAGCAAGAATGTCCTTCCTCAAATTAGGGGACCAAAACTGCACACAATACTGCACAGGTGTGGTCTCACTAGGGCTCTGTACAACTGCAGAAGGACCTCTTTGCTCCTATACTCGACTCCTCTTATTATAAAGGCCATTCGCTTTCTTCACTGCCTGCTGTACCCGCATGCTTACTTTCATTGACTGATGAACAAGGACCCCCCAGATCCCGTTGTACTTCCCCTTTTCCCAACTTGACGCCATTTCGATAGTAATCTGCCTTCCTGTTTTTGATACCAAAGTGGATAACCTCACATTTATCCACATTAAACTGCATCTGCCATGCATCTGCCCACTCACCCAACATGTCCAAGTCACCCTGCATTCTCATTGCATCCTCCTCACAGTTCACACTGCCACCCAACTTTGTATCATCTGCAAATTTGCTAATGTTACTTTGAATCCCTTCATCCAAATCATTGATCACCAATGCGTCCACTATTTCTAGAGCCACCTCCCTGAGGACCCTGGGATGCAGACCATCAGGCCCAGGGGATTTATCACCCTTCAGTCCCATTAGCCTACCCAATACTATTTCTCGCCTAATGAAAATGTCTTTCAGTTCCTCTACCCCCTTAGATATTCTGTCCTCCAGTACATCTGGGAGATTGTTTGTGTCTTCCTTAGTGAAGACAGATCCGAAGTACCTGTTCAACTCTTCTGCCATTTCCATGTTGCCCATAATAATTTCACCCGTGTCTGCCTTCAAGGGACCCACATTTGACTTTGCTATTCTTTTTCCCTTAACATATCTAAAGAAGCTTTTACTGTCCTTCTTTATATTCCTGGCCAGCTTCCCCTCGTACTTCATCTTTTCAGCCCGTATTGCCCGTTTTGTTTCCTTCTGTTGTCCTATGAAAGTTTCCCAATCCTCCGGCTTCCGGCTACTCTTAGCTGTGTTATACATCTTTTCTTTTAGTTTTATTCGATCCCTAACTTCTCTTGTCAGCCACGGTTGCCTCCTACTCCCCTTAGAATCTTTCTTCCTTTTTGGAATGAAATGATCCTGCGTCTTCCGGATTATGCCCAGAAATTCCTGCCATTGCTGTTCCACCGTCATTCCAGCTAGGATCCCTTTCCAGTCTACCTTGGCCAGCTACGCTCGCATGCCTTCATTGTCCGCTTTGTTCAACTGCATCACTGACACTTCCGATTTAACCTTCTCCTTCTCAAATTGCAGATTAAAACTAACCATATTATGATCACTACCTCCAAGCGGTTCCTTTACCTCGAGTTCTCTTATCATATCTGGTTCATTGGACAACACTAAATCCAGAATTGCCTTTTCTCTGGTCGGCTCCATTACAAGCTGCTCTAAGAATCCATCTCGGAGGCATTTTACAAACTCTCTTTCTTGTGGTCCTGAACCAACCTGATTTTTCCAGTCTACCTGCATATTGAAATCCCCCATCACCACAGTGGCGTTACCTTTGTTACATGCCAGTTTTAACTCCTGCTGCAACTTACACCCTACATCCGGGCTACTATTTGGGGGTCTGTAAATAACACCAATTAGTGTATCTTGCCTTTACAATTCCTCAACTCAATCCATAGTGACTCTACTTCGTCAGTCCCTATGTCTTCCCTCGCAAGGGACTGAATTCCATCCCTCACTAGCAGAGCTACCCCCCCCACCCCCCCCCCCCCCCCCCGCCCACCTGCCTGTCCTTTCTATAGGATGCATAACCCTGAATATTAAGTTCCCAGGCCCGATCGTCCTGCAGCCACGTCTCAGTAATCCCCACAATGTCATATCTACCAACCTCTAACTGAACCTCAAGCTCAAATACTTTACTTCTTATACTTCGCGCATTCATATACAATACTTTTAATTCCTTACGCATCTCACCTTTCACATCGATCCCTATTACACCTGGCCATACTCTCCTATCCCTTTGTGAGCTTCCTTTCCCGTTAATTCTGGGGTCATTAACTATCCCTTTACTCTCTTTCCCTTTAGTCCATCCTCGACTATCCCATTTGACACTGTCTATATCTCTCGTTTCCCTTTATCCTCACCCACAGTCTGAAGAAGGGTCTGAACCTGAAACGTCACCCATTCCTTCTCTCCAGAGTTGCTGCCTGTCCCGCTGAGTTACTCCAGCTTTTTGTATCTATTTTTGGTGCAAACCAGCGTCTGCCGTTCCTTCCTACACACTTTCCCAATGTGATTGGTTTGAATTTTTTGTGTTCAACCAGTTCAAAACAAACAGATTGTGATCAATAAATTTGCATTCTGAATAACAATCACATCGCATGGAAAGTCGTTCCACAGGGTTTAGAATTTGTCAACATCCGAGCATTGGATGAAATGGTAAAGATTGTGACTTCTGTAGAAAGATTCTTCAAATGCATTTAAGTTTCAATGTCTCGACTGGCAAATTATTCCAATACTTCACGTACGTGAACCCTGATTTAGCAATGACCCAGACAACTGACCAAATGTTAAGGGCCTGTCCTACAAGCATGCAACTCTATGCGATGAGCGCGATCAAACTAGAAGCGGGGGCCGCGTGGAGGTCGGGTGATCCCCTGTACAGGGCCGTTCCCACCAGCATGCGCCTGCATCCGGCAAGCGCGACCAAACCAGCAGCAGGGGCCGCGCGGAGGTCGGGAGAGTGGCGCAACGCGGCGCAAAGTGAGGCGAACTTGGAGCGAAGTCTAAGGTAAGTCCGCCAGGACAGAGAGGGGCACACAGAGAGGGGCACAGTGGCACACACACAGAAGGCCACGGAGCCACACACATAGAGGGTCACGGAGGCACCTACAGATAGGTTCATGGAGGCACGACGTCGAGGCGGTGTGTAATGCGTCGAGGCGACTGCGAGCCGACAAGCCGTTGCTGCGTGGAATTTTTGAACATAGTTAATTTTTCGGAGCCCCATGCGATGTCGGGACGAACTCCGCACAATTCCGCACGGCTCCGGCGATCGAAGTGGGACCGGCCCCGCGACGCCTGACGGCTCAAGCGACCACGTTAGGTCACGCTCATCGCATGGAGTTGCATGCTGGTGGGACAGGCCCTTTACTTTCAAAATCTCTTTTAAAAAAAGCATGTTTTGAAGGAGACGGACAGAAGAGATCAGTGACCTTCCAACCGGCTCATGGTTTGCAGCCAGGAAACAAATATTTGAAATCAATTGCCAGCAACACGTTTCCGAAGGTTTGTCTTCCTCGAGACGTTTTCTTGACTCACCATTCTTTTGTAATTCTGGATTTTAATCCTGGCAGGAGAAACTTGTCGTGAAAGCAATATATGGAGGAGATGTTGGAGAAGATTCCGGTGATCACATCCTGGGGAATGCCGGCTTCATTCAATTTAGTGCAAAACACCTGTGGACAGAACGGTACAATGGATAATATCAGCAAATCACCAGGGAACACCTGACAGTGGCTTACAAATTCTGCCACAGAAATATCGTAAGGCAATTATTTATTTTGTGACAATCAAAGATATAACAGGTTAGTTGAAAAGCTTAAATCTATCTTAGCAAGAGGTGCTGGAGAAAACTTTGGTGAACTGTAACTTTTATTTATAAGCCCCATCTGGCATTTTAGATCTCTGGACAGAACTGAGAATGTTTCTGTCAGCCGAGACATTCTCCTGAGCTTAACGATGACACATCAAAAAGATGCAACCACCCTGGATCATAAGGTCGTGTGATAGGAGTAGAATTAGGCCATTCGGCCCATCGTCTACCCCACCATTCAATCATGACTGATCTATCTCTCCCTCCTAACCCCATTCTCCTGCCTTCTCCCCACAACCTCTGACACCCGCACTAATCAAGAATCTGTCTGTCTCTGGATATTGCAGTAATGTCCTTGCAAGTAAGGGACTTGCAGCGGCTCCGGGACAGAGAAATAAAGAAAGAAAGAGCTGGCGGAAAGAAATCAGAAGCAAAAGAAGGAAGAGAAGAAGTGGAAAGAGGAGAGGAAGGAAAAGAAAAAAGCAACAACTGCGACTGAAGACAGGAATCTTAAGACAACCTTTGTGGAGACACAGAGATGCCAGGATCCAAGGGGACAGCCTCGGCATCGACCTGGGCACCGCCTACTGCTGTGTTGCCGTCTTCCAGCACGGCAAGGTGGAGATCATCGCCACCGACCGGGGCAACCGCACCACCCCCAGCTACGTGGCCTTCAACGACAACGAGAGGCTCATCGGCGGCGCGGCCAAGAACCAGGTGGCATTGAACCCGTCCAACACCGTCTTCAACCCCAAGAGGCTCATCGGGACGAGGTTCGACGAGCCCGTGGTCCAGGCCGACATGGTGGTGGTGAGCGAAGCCCAAGGTGAAGGTGGAGTAGAAGGAGGAGAATAAAACCTTCTATGGTGCTGAGCAAGGTGAAGGAGGTGGCCGAGGCTTACCTGGGCACCAGTGTCACCAATGCTGTTATCACCATGCCCGCTTACTTCAATGGCTCCCAGCAGCCGGCGTGATCGCTGGTCTCAGTGTCCTGCGTGTCATCAACGAACCAGCTTCAGGTGCCGTTGCCTGCGGCCTGGACAAGCGGGCGGTGAGGAGGCTGCGGACAGCCTGTGAGAGAGCAAAGAGAACTCTGTCTTCCAGCACCCACGCCAGGATTGAGATCGACGCTCTGTTTGAGGGCATTGACTTCTACACCTCAATCACCAGAGCTCGTTTTGAGGAACTGAACCCTGGAACCCTGGAGCCAGTGGAGACACCCTGGAGCCAGTGGAGGGACCCTGGAGCCCGTGGAGAAACCCCTGGAGCCGGTGGAGGCACCCTGGAGCCGGTGGGGGCACCCTGGAGGCACCCTGGAGCCAGTGGGGGCACCCTGGAGGCGGTGGGGGCACCCTGGAGCCAGTGGAGAAAGCCCTGGAGCCAGTGGAGAAAGCCCTGGAGCCAGTGGAGAAAGCCCTGGAGCCAGTGGGGGCACCCTGGAGCCAGTGGAGGAACCCTGGAGCCAGTGGAGGCATCCTGGAGCCAGTGGGGGCACCCTGGAGCCAGTGGGGGCACCCTGGAGCCAGTGGGGGCACCCTGGAGCCAGTGGGGGCACCCTGGAGCCAGTGGAGGCACCCTGGAGCCGGTGGAGAAAGCCCTGAGAGATGCCAAGTTGGACAAGGATCAGGTCCATGAAATTGTCCTGGTGGGCGCCTCCCCCGCATCCCCAAGATCCAGAAGCTGCTGCAAGATTCCTTCAACAGCAAGGAGCTGAACAAGACGGCAACCCTGACGAGGCGGTGGCCTACGGGGCGGCTGTTCAAGCGGCCATTATGATGGGGGACAAGTCGGGGAACGTCTAGGATCTGCTTCTGCTGGACGTTGCTGCTGTATCCATGGGTCTGGAGACGGCGGGCAGTGTTGTGACCACCCTCATCCAGCGGAACACCACCATTCCCACCAAGCAGACCCCGATCTCCAGCACCGACTCTGATAACCAGCCCGGTGTCCTCATTCAGGGGGACGAAGCCGAGAGGGCCATGACCAAGGACAACAACCTTCTGGGCAAGTTGACTTGACCGGTCTCCCACCTGCCCCTCGTGGAGTGCCCCGATCAAGGTGACCTTCGACAGCGACGCCAATGGCATCCTCAATGGTTCACACAGAGAGTGGTGAATCTGTGGAACTCTCTGCCACAGAGGGTAGTTGAGGCCAGTTCATTGGCTATATTTAAGAGGGAGTTAGATGTGGCCCTTGTGGCTAAGGGGATCAGAGGGTATGGAGAGAAGGCAGGTACGGGATACTGAGTTGGATGATCAGCCATGATCATATTGAATGGCAGTGCAGGCTCGAAGGGCCGAATGGCCTACTCCTGCACCTATTTCCTATGTTTCTATGTTTCTATGTGCGTATAATCGCATGCCCTTACAGTCTGAAATTCACAGCCAAATTTATAAAGCCATTGGACAGACACGTGTTCAGGGACAGACTTCATCACGGCTCTCCGATGCACCCAATCTAAGGCAAACATTCTTCATGTTTGCAACTACTTTGAATCACACACCCTCAGATTTAATACAAATTAATTAATTAATGGAGAATATTTCATTGTTTACACTGTGGAGCAGGTTTAATATTTAATATTTATTATGACCATACCCAACTCAAACCACAACTGAATGCTCAAGTACTTGCAAACTGCCGTCTAGACAAACAAGAGACATGAGTGGCCCCACGTTGGTCTCCAGTGAGGGAATGCAGAGAGGAGGGTGATGTTTCATCGGGTGGCTCAGCCACCTCAGTACTGATACAAGCATCATCTCTACACGTTTGGTGAATAGTATGCGAGTCGCTGAGCTGAACGGGTTTGACTTGGTGAGGAATGTTTCTGTACATTCATCGTGGCTTTTGCAAAATGAAAACATTTGTATAATTGGAAATAGCACAACATTAAAGCACGTTAATTTTTGACATGCTAATTAGTTGAAAAACCACCAGTGACATTTAAAAAATTGAAACGGACACAAAATGCCTCCCTTCATAACACATAAATTAAAGCATGTGTTTCATTACGGAAGCATTTCCATTGCCTATATCAATTGTTTTACTCATTGACATTTTTCCCTGGATTGGTTTGAATCCATTCTGTAGTGGGCAAGTTGCCCAGATGACGGGCTGAGTGGTGTAGATGATGGCCTGGGAACAGCTGGATAACTCGACAGGGCTCCTTCAGCCCACGTGGTAGCAAGATGTAAGATGATTCTCTTCTTTCTTCAGGATGTGGTGTGACTGGCAAGGTCATCTCCGACTGTCCCCAAGAACATGGGGTGTGCCAACTTGGTGATGCGATGTTGTACTTAGTGTTATACAGGCCCTTCGGCCCAACCTGTCCATGCCGACCAACATGCCCCATCTACACGGCTCCCATTTACCCACATTTGGCCCATATCTTCCCAAACCTTTCCTACCCTGCCCAAGCACTCCGTGTAGCTCAGGCCCTCAAGCCCTGGCAGCATCCACATACATCTTCCAGCTTAATGACATCTTTCTTACAGCAATGTGGCCAGTACTGTAGACAGTATTCCAAATGTGGCCTCACCAGTGTCTTGTATAACTGTAACACACCATCTCAACTTCTACACTCAATACCCTGACAGGTGGCCAACATACCTGGGTGTTCTTGACCAATCTCAGGCCAACCATCTCTAAGGCCATACCTGAAGAAGGGTCTTGACCCAAAACGCCACCTATTCCTTCGTTCCATAGATGCTGCCTCACCCGCTGAGTTTCTCCAGCATTTTTGTCTACCCAAGGCCATACCATTCACTGTGAAGGTCCTGCCCTGGTTTGACCCCCCAAAAGACACCTTGACCTATCTACATTTAATCTACAGCCCCTTTATTCAACTGATTAAGAATGCTGTAATTTTTGTTGACCACCCACTTTAGTATCATCATCAAACTTACTAATCATGCCTTCAACAGATTCATCCAAATCGTTGAATCATTGATGTAAACCACAAACAGTAACGGGCCCAGCACCGATCCCTGAGGCCCTCCACTGGTCACACACCTCCAGTCTGAAAAACAACCTTCCACCATCACCCTCTGCTTCCTTCCATGAAGCCCATTCTATATCCAGTTGGCTATCTCTCCCTGGATTCCAACATGATCTAACCTTCCAGAGAATCCCACCATGTGGAACTGGTCAAATGCCTTGCCATATAGACGACGTCTACGGCCTTGCCCCCGTCAACCTTCCTGGTCACCTGAGACCACCTACTGCTGACCACACTGTCCATCACGTAGCTGATGAATGGGAACCGACTGGTTGGGCTGTGATCGGCACCATTAGGTTTGTTCTGCTTTGGGTAAAACTGGATAATTTCCACAGAGATGTTTGGAAACCAGCCAAGGACGGGTTGAAGTAACAGCCGCTCATTGACAATAAAACACAGTTTCAGGGCACAAATTCCTCAGATTAGAACAAGGTATGAATATTCCCGATACCTGATCCAGAAGGTGCAGTCTCTTCACGTATGCTTCCTCAGTGAGAAGTAGCTCATTGGCAATGTTGAATAACTTCTGTGGCTCTGTGCACTGACAGGGAACAAAGAACACTCACAGGTTTACATTTGGAAAAGGTCTATCCTGATTAAAGACACTGAAAATGACAAAATATATATAGTTCAGATAAAGAAATTGCTGCACCAATTAGAACCGCTGAAATATTAACTCACAATAATGAGCTCCAATGTTGGAACAGCCCAATGGAAACTGCGTTTTTTATAGATGTTGAATGATGACTATTTTACAATTCTCTCTGCACAAATCTCCCCACAGATTTATCCCTCTCTCTGCAACGTCTGTTACCACCCAACCGAACCGAACCTCCTCTAATTACCAAATCTTCTTTCATCCACCACACTGGAGATCCAATAGTCCAGTGTGAAACAAGCTGGGGTTAAAGCTTGGACGCCCATTGATGGACATCTTGGGGACGAGGTGGCCTGGTGGAGGGTGGGGGCGGGTGGACCAGGAACGGGGGTGAGGATCTGCTGCAAATGAGCTTTACCCACGACACAACACACACACGCACACACACACACACACACACACACACACACACACACACACACACACACACACACACACACACACACACACACACACACACACACACACACACACACACACACACCAGTGGGTCAGCCGTGAGAGGAGTGCCGTGTTCTACATTTGTACAGCCCGTGCCAGATACATGGAGAGGCCATTCAGCACCCCAGGACAACTACTATCCCATCTCCCAGCCTCTGCCCATGGCTGCCCAGGGCTGCCCATTCCACAGCCCACACCACACCATGAGGGAAGGGCCTGCTTCCACCCTGTGTGACTGCGATGCTGATACACGTGTTCATGTGGCCATCGGCTGCAGCATTGTGAGTGGTGTTGCTCGCCCAGCAGTGTGCGGTTTCCAGGCAGCTCGTTTACTAACAGGATCTTGCAGTTGCATTATCATGCAAAACATTGAACTTCATGGTGTGTGTGTGTGTGTGTGTGTGTGTGTGTGTGTGTGTGTGTGTGTGTGTGTGTGTGTGTGTGTGTGTGTGTGTGTGTGTGACGCACTTTATTCAGTTGACATGCCAGTTAAAGAACCAACTCATGATATTTCCCACATTTTAGCTCAGTTTGTCTTGGTGCATTGTTCACTGCAGTTTTTCCTGCATTGCTGCACTGGTGCTGCAGCTGCACCCCTCCCTCTCTCCTCCTCAACCGATCACGTAAATGAGACCACATCCTCTGTCATGTTTGCTTGCCAGGGACGGGACCAGGTACTAAACACTGACAGATAAATATATCAAAGACATTTTGTTTCTGAAGTGTATATTGCCTCCCTTTACAAGAAATATTAATGTTTTTGCTGTCGTGTACATTGGATCAGACAGATACTGAACGCAGGCTTCTGCAGCAGGGCCTTTAAAACTTAGGCTGCTCTTGGTCAAAGCAATCCAAATAATACTGACGGCCTGTGGACCATGAGCACTCTGGGAGCAGTGGGTGGTGGGTGGAGGGGGTGTGGGGTGGGTGGGACGGGTGTGATAAGGTCCCACATAGGAGATTAGTGGGCAAAATTAGGGCACATGGTATTGGGGGTGGAGTGCTGACATGGATAGAGAAGTGGTTGGCAGACAGGAAACAAAGAGTATGGATTAACGGGACCCTTTCAGAATGGCAGGCAGTGACTAGTGGGGTACCGCAAGGCTCGGTGCTGGGACCGCAGCTATTTACAATATACATCAATGATTTGGATGAAGGGATTCAAAGTAACATTAGCAAATTTGCAGATGACACAAAACTGGGTGGCAGTGTGAACTGTGAGGAGGATGCTATGAGACTGCAGGGTGACTTGGACAGGTTGGGGGAGTGGGCAGATGCATGGCAGATGCAATTTAATGTGGATAAATGTAAGGTTATCGACTGTGGTAGCAAAATCAGGAAGGCAGATTATTATCTGAATGGTGTCAAATTGGGAAAAGGGCAAGTACAACGGGATCTCAAGTTCAAGTTCAAGAGTTCAAGACAGTTTACTGTCGTGTGTCTCTGATAGGACAATAAAATTCTTGCTTTGCTTCAGCACAACAGAACATAGTAGGCATGACTACAAAACCGATCAGTGTGTCCATACAGCATTGTATAAATATATACACACATGAATAAATAAACTCATAAAGTGCAAATAAACAGATTATGGGCTATTAATGTTCAGAGTTTGTCTGAGCCGAGTTTAATAACCTGATTGCTGTGGGGAATTCACTGAAGGTAAGCATGCAGGTACAGCAGGCAGTGAAGAAAGCCAATGGCATGTAGGCCTGCATAACAAGGGGAGTCGAGTATAGGAGCAAAGAGGTCCTTCTGCAGTACAGGGCCCTAGTGAGACCACACCTGGAGTATTGTGCAGTTTTGGCCTCCAAATTTGAGGACAGACTCTCTTGCTATTGAGGGAGTGCAGCGTAGGTTTACAAGGTTAATTCCCGGGATGGCGGGACTGTCATATGTTGAAAGAATGGAGCAGCTGGGCTTGTACACTCTGGAGGTTAGAAGGATGAGAGGGGATCTTATTGAAACATATAAGATTATTAAGGGTTTGGACACGCAAGAGGCAGGAAACATGTTCCCAATGTTGGGGGAGTCCAGAACCAGGGGCCACAGTTTAAGAATAAGGGGTAAGCCATTTAGAACGGAGATGAGGAAAAACGTTTCCACCCAGAGAGTTGTGAATCGGTGGAATTCTATGCCTAAGAAGGCAGTGGAGGCCGATTCTCTGGATGCTTTCAAGAGATAGTTAGATAGAGCTCTTAAAGATAGCACAGTCAGGGGATATGGGGAGAAGGGTGGAACGGGGTACTGATTGGGGATGATCAGCCATGATCACATTGAATGGTGGTGCTGGCTGGAAGGGCTGAATGGTGTACTGCTGCACCTGTTGTCTATTGAGGCAGCTCCTCCACTCCAGGGAGCCCAGGCAGATATATCCCGATGCATGAAGAAGCTTTTAGAATTGAGTTATTTTACTGTGCACATTGGACGTTGTCTGTGGACCTGATGCGCTACAATGCTGAGAACTATATCCTGCACGCTGTATCTTCCCCTTTGCTCTATCTGTCGGACTGGACTGTTTCTAGATGGTATTATCTGATCTGATTGGATAACATTCAACACAGCTTTTCACCCACCCTCAGTACATGTGACAATAATAAACCTAAACGAGAAATAATTTTGATTTACAGGAAAAATGTTCAACTATATCTGGGATAACACATTCCATTTCAAATGATCACAGCTGTACAAAGTGAAGAATGCTAAAAATAAAGAATGCTTAGTCAGTGTTAGTGAGCAGAGGCGACAGATTAAAGTCAAATGGAAACCCTGGCTCCATGCACGGCAAGCAGAGCAAAGGCCATGACAAGATTAAAGGGGTACCGCTTCCCTCTCACGGGCAGGCACACGCACACTAACACGCACACTAACACGCACACGCACACCAACACGCACACCAACACACACATGCACACCAACACGCACACCAACACACACATGCACACCAACACACGTACCAACACGCGCACACACACACACACACTAACACAGCACGCTAACACGCACACTAACACACACACACAAACACGCACATGCATGTTAACACGCACACCAACACGCACACCAACACATACGCACACTAACACACACACTAACACACACCCACACGCAAACCAACACACGCACCAACACGCGCACACACACACACTAACACAGCACGCTAACACGCACACTAACACACACACACACATGCACACTAACACATGCACACTAACACACGCACACTAACGCACATGCATACACACACTCATACAGATACGGACACGCATGCACACACATGCACAGGCGCACACGCTCACATGGATATGGACACACGCACACATACACTAACGCGCACACATGCACACTGCCTGGAATAGATTCCACTACTCCCGTACACTGAGTTCAGGAGCATCTCAGCACGCGGCTGTCAGACAAGGAATGAACATGGGGAATATCAACCGGAGCGGGGCGTGTAAGTGGAAGAACACGGACTGGGTGGGATAGTGGGGGGGGGGAGGGGGGTTTTGGCGAGTTATGTAAAACTGAAGATTGTTTATACCGCTGGGTTGTCAGAGACCCAAGTGGAACAGGAGGAATTTGTGTGTGGTCTCACTCTGGCAATGGAGGAGCCTGGGTTTGAGTCACGGGGCTTGTGATGATCTCATTTAGAGACACAATCTGCTCCAATTGCAAATTAAAAGGAACAACATGTTCCCAGTGAAATTACAACCACTGTTGAGTCCGGCCGGTCGGTCAGTCAGGATGCTGGAGAACCGATGACTGAAAAAATACTACTTTGGTTGGTCAGAGCTATAATGGGAATCTGCTGTGAAAAATGCAAGCTTAACATAAACCTTTATTTTCTCCTAAAATAGTTTTATTGAAAAGTGGTCATGAGGAAACTTGCAAAGTTGGAGAATTTGGGAAAGAGTGTTTTCCAAAACTTAGCCTGGAATAAAACATAACATCAACGGAGAGACACAGAGTAATGCTGGAGTAACTCAGCGGGTCAGGCAGCATCTGTGGACAACATGGATAGGTGACGTTTCACAGAGTGCTGGAGTAACTCAGCGGGTCAGGCAGCATCTGTGGACAACATGGATAGGTGACGTTTCACAGAGTGCTGGAGTAACTCAGCGGGTCAGGCAGCATCTGTGGAAAACATGGATAGGTGACGTTTCGGGTCATGAACTTCTTCAGTCTGAATGTAGGTTCCCATCCAAAACATCACCAATCCATGTCCTCCACTGATGCTGCCTGACCCGCTGAGTTACTCCAGCACTCTGTGAAACGTCACCTATCCATGTTGTCCACAGATGCTGCCTGACCCGCTGAGTCCCCTATCAATAACCTGTGCCTGCCTTCTCCCCATATCCCTTGACTCCACTAGCCCCTAGAGCTCTATCTAACTCTCTCTTAAATCCATCCAGTGACTTGGCCTCCACTGCCCTCTGTGGCAGGGAATTCCATAAATTCACAACTCTCTGGGTGAAAACGTTTTTTCTCACCTCAGTCTTAAATGACCTCCCCTTTATTCCAAGACAGTGCCCCTGGTTCTGGACTCGCCCAACATTGGGAACATTTTTCCTGCATCTAGCTTGTCCAGTCCATTTATAATTTTATATGTTTCTATAAGACACCCCCTCATTTTTCTAAACTCTAGTGAATACAAGCCTAGTCTTTTCAATCTTTCCTCATATGACAGTCCCGCCATCCCAGGGATCAATCTCGTGAACCTACGCTGCACTGCCTCAATCACAAGGATGTCCTTCCTCAAATTAGGAGACCAAAACTGTACACAATACTCCAGATGTGGTCTCACCAGAGCCCTATACAGCTGCAGAAGAACCTCTCTACTCCTATACTGAAATCCTCTTGTTATGAAGGCCAACATTCCATTGGCTTTCTTCACTGCCTGCTGTACCTGCACGCCAACTTTCAGTGACCGGTGTACAAGGACACCCAGGTCTCTCTGTACCTCCCCCTTATCTAACCTAACCCCATTGAGATAATCTGCCCCCTTGTATTTGCCGCCAAAGTGGATAACCTCACATTTATCTATATTATACTGCATCTGCCCATGCATCTGCCCACTCACTCAACCTGTCCAGGTCACCCTGCAACCTCCTAACATCCTCCTCACAGTTCACACTGCCACCCAGCTTTGTGTCATCCGCAAACTTGCTAGTGTTGCTCCTAATTCCCTCTTCCAAATCATTAATATATATCGTAAACAGTTGCGGCCCCAACACCGAGCCTTGCGGCACTCCACTCGCCACTGCCTGCCATGCTGAAAAGGACCCGTTCATTCCTACTCTTTGCTTCCTGTCTGCCAACCAATTTTCTATCCATAGAAACATAGAAACATAGAAAATAGGTGCAGGAGTAGGCCATTCAGCCCTTCGAGTCTGCACTGCCATTCAATATGATCATGGCTGATCATCCAACTCAGTATCCCGTACCTGCCTTCTCTTCATACCCCCTGATCCCTTTAGCCTGAAGGGCCACATCTAACTCCCTCTTAAATATAGCCAATGAACTGGCCTCAACTACCCTCTGTGGCAGAGTCAACACCATGTCAACACCCTACCCCCAATACCATGTGCTCTAATTTTAGTCACCAGTCTCCCGTGCGGGACCTTATCAAAGGCTTTCTGAAAGTCTAGATACACTACATCCACTGGCTCCCCTTCATCCATTTTACTTGTCACATCCTCAAAAAATTCCAGAAGATTAGTCAAGCATGATTCCCCTTTCATAAATCCATGTTGACTTGGACTAATCCTTTTACTGCAGTCTATCCAAATGCCCCATTATTGCCTCTTTAATAATTGACTCCAGCATCTTTCCCACCACAGAAGTCAGGCTAACTGGTCTGTAATTCCCCGTTTTCTCTCTCTCTCCTTTCTTGAAAAGTGGGATAACATTAGCTATCCTCCAATCCACAGGAACTGATCCTGAATCTATTGAACATTGGAAAATGATCACCAATGCGTCCACTATGTCTAGAGCCACCTCCCTGAGGACCCTGGGATGCAGACCATCAGGCCCAGGGAATTTATCATCCTTCAGTCCCATTAGCCTACCCAATACTATTTCTCGCCTAATGAACATTTCTTTCAGTTCCTCTACCCCCTTAGATCCTCTGTCCTCCAGTACATCTGGGATATTGTTTGTGTTCTCCTTAGTGAAGACAGATCCGAAGTACCTATTCAACTCTTCTGCCATTTCCATGTTCCCCATAATTATTTCACCCGTGTCTGCCTTCAAGGGACCCACATTTGACTTTGCTATTCTTTTTCCCTTAACATATCTAAAGAAGCTTTTACTGTCCTTCTTTATATTCCTGGCCAGCTTCCCTTCTTACTTCATCTTTTCAGCCCGTATTGCCCGTTTTGTTTCCTTCTGTTGTCCTATGAAAGTTTCCCAATCCTCTGGCTTCCGGCTACTCTTTGCTGTGTTATACATCTTTTCTTTTAGTTTTATTCTATCCCTACCTTCTCTTGTCAGCCACGGTTGCCTCCTACTCCCCTTAGAATCTTTCTTCCTTTTTGGAATGAAATGATCCTGCATCTTCCGGATTATGCCCAGAAATTCCTGCCATTGCTGTTCCACCGTCATTCCAGCTAGGATCCCTTTCCAGTCTACCTTGGCCAGCTACGCTCGCATGCCTTCATTGTCCCCTTTGTTCAACTGCATCACTGACACTTCCGATTTAATGTTCTCCTTCTCAAATTGCAGATTAAAACTAACCATATTATGATCACTACCTCCAAGCAGTTCCTTTACCTCGAGTTCTCTTATCAAATCTGGTTCATTGGACAACACTAAATCCAGAATTGCCTTTTCTCTGGTCGGCTCCATTACAAGATGCTCTAAGAATCCATCTCGGAGGCAGTCTACAAACTCTCTTTCTTGGGGTCCTGAACCAACCTGATTTTCCCAGTCTACCTGCATATTGAAATCCCCCATCACCACAGTGGCGTTACCTTTGTTACATGCCAGTTTTAACTCCTGCTGCAACTTACACCCTACATCCGGGCTACTATTTGGGGGTCTGTACATAACACCAATTAGTGTCTTCTTGCCTTTGCAATTCCTCAACTCAATCCATAGTGACTCTACCTCGTCAGTCCCTATGTCTTCCCTCGCAAGGGACTGAATTCCATCCCTCACCAGCAGAGCTACCCCCCCCCCCTCCTCTGCCCACCTACCTGTCCTTTCTATAGGATGTATAACCCTGAATATTAAGTTCCCAGGCCCGATCCTCCTGCAGCCACGTCTCAGTAATCCCCACAATGTCATATCTACCAACTTCTAACTGAGCCTCAAGCTCATCTACTTTACTTCTTGTACTTCGCGCATTCACATACAATACTTTTAATTCCTTACCCATCTCACCTTTCACATCGATCCCGACTACACTTGGCCATACTCTCCTATCCCTTTGTGAGCTTCCTTTCCCGTTAATTCCGGGGTCATTAACCATCCCTTTACTCTCTTTCCCTTTAACTCCATCCTCGACTATTCCATTTGACACCCCACCCCCCTTATTCAGTTTAAAACCACCCGTGTAGCAGTGGCAAACCTGCCTGCCAGAATGCTGGTCCCCCACATGTTAAGATGCAATTCATCCCTTTTATACAGTTACCCCTTACTCCAAAACAGATCCCAGTGGTCTATGAATCTAAATCCCTGCCCCCTGCACCAGTTCCTGTCCTATACGCAACCCTAACACACCCCAGTCCCACCCCTAACATACAGTTAACTGACCAACGTTCAAAGTACAATTGCTCTAGTTCTGACGTGCTCATATTGAGTAGAGAACCGATTGTTACTGACCAATGCAATATGTTCAAATGTTACGCAGTTATTGTCGGCTAAGTCAGAGTTTTTGTACAGCTCTTCAAGTAAAGCATTAGTTAGATGGCAATGAATAAATTTAAACAAATTAAATCAGTTCTAAACTATTTGTGGCCAAGTGTCAAGTCTCCAGTGAATGCTAATTTGGAACTCTGGATAGACTTGGAACCAAAGGAAGGGAAGATTCCCGCTGTTACTCCAGCACTTTGTCTATCTCTCTCCTGGGCAGGTCTAGTTTGGGATGTTGGTGGGAAAGAGAGCAGGTTCCACATGTTTGAATGGTCTCTCCTGTAAAACCCAAGTCTTTTTCAATGCCCCATGAATTAACCATGACAAAACAATGAATAAAAGCAATTCTATAAATGTTGCTCACAAAATGCCCAGTTACTTTCCATTGAAATCTGATCACCCAGATGATTTGAGAATGATTAAAACTCGCAACAATTAGTGAAGCTGGTGTAGTGAGAGTTGTAAACCAAGTTACCGTTGATGCAGCCACAATATTGTCATTGTGCAAAGCCTAGGGAGCAGATGGCAGCAGCACGTTGTAATGGGGGAGCAGCAGTGGGGCCGAGAGCTCGTGTTTGCCCCCTCCCCCCCACAAAGACGAGGGGTGAGTGGGTTCAGCGGTGACTGTAATTTGCCCGAGTGTGCAGTGGGGGTGGGAAGATTCATGGCACGTGGGGAGAACAGATTCATACGGAGACTCTGACTATCAACATGAGTGGTGAAATGTGCAGGAGCGGGCAAGATCATCTCTGACCCCTCTCACCCTGGCCACAACTCTTTGAATCACTTCCCTCTGGAAGGCGACTCCGGACTGTCAAAGCTGCCACAGCCGGACATAAAAACAGTTTTTATCCACGAGTAGTTGCTCTACTCAACAGCCAAAAATCTGTAGCCTCCCTTTGATCTGGTATTTAGTTGGTTCACATGCTTGATCAATGGTGTTTTATCATTAATGTTTTATTATTATTAATGTTTAGTGTTTTCTGAGTCATTCCTAACTGTAATTGTAAGTCATGTTGTTACTTGTGGGCGGAGCACCAAGGCAAATTCCTTGTATGTGAATACTTGGCCAATAAACTTACTTACTTACTACAACCCCGGGAGCAGATACAAACCCCGCACCAGACACTCCCAACACAAACCCCGCACCAGACACTCCCAACACAAACCCCACACCAGACACTCCCAACACAAACCCGCACCAGACACTCCCAACACAAACCCGCACCAGACACTCCCAACACAAACCCCGCACCAGACACTCCCAACACAAACCCCACACCAGACACTCCCAACACAAACCCCGCACCAGACACTCCCAACACAAACCCGCACCAGACACTCCCAACACAAACCCCGCACCAGACACTCCCAACACAAACCCCACACCAGACACTCCCAACACAAACCCGCACCAGACACTCCCAACACAAACCCCGCACCAGACACTCCCAACACAAACCCCACACCAGACACTCCCAACACAACCCCGCACCAGACACTCCCAACACAAACCCTGCACCAGACACTCCCAACACAAACCCGCACCAGACACTCCCAACACAAACCCTGCACCAGACACTCCCAACACAAACCCGCACCAGACACTCCCAACACAAACCCCGCACCAGACACTCCCAACACAACCCCGCACCAGACACTCCCAACACAACCCCGCACTAGACACTCCCAACACAAACCCCGCACCAGACACTCCCAACACAACCCCGCACCAGACACTCCCAACACAACCCCGCACCAGACACTCCCAACACAACCCCACACCAGACACTCCCAACACAAACCCGCACCAGACACTCCCAACACAACCCCGCACCAGACACTCCCAACACAACCCCGCACCAGACACTCCCAACACAACCCCGCACCAGACACTCCCACACAACCCCGCACCAGACACTCCCACACAACCCCGCACCAGACACTCCCAACACAACCCCGCACCAGACACTCCCAACACAACCCCACACCAGACACTCCCAACACAAACCCGCACCAGACACTCCCAACACAACCCCGCACCAGACACTCCCAACACAACCCCGCACCAGACACTCCCAACACAACCCCGCACCAGACACTCCCAACACAACCCCGCACCAGACACTCCCAACACAAACCCGCACCAGACACTCCCAACACAACCCCGCACCAGACACTCCCAACACAACCCCGCACCAGACACTCCCAACACAAACCCGCACCAGACACTCCCAACACAAACCCCGCACCAGACACTCCCAACACAACCCCGCACCAGACACTCCCAACACAACCCCGCACCAGACACTCCCAACACAAACCCTGCACCAGACACTCCCAACACAACCCCGCACCAGACACTCCCAACACAAACCCCGCACCAGACACTCCCAACACAAACCCGCACCAGACACTCCCAACACAACCCCACACCAGACACTCCCAACACAACCCCGCACCAGACACTCCCAACACAAACCCCGCACCAGACACTCCCAACACAAACCCGCACCAGACACTCCCAACACAAACCCCGCACCAGACGCTCCCAACACAAACCCCGCACCAGACACTCCCAACCCCACACCAGACACTCCCAACACAAACCCCGCACCAGACACTCCCAACACAAACCCGCACCAGACACTCCCAACACAAACCCCGCACCAGACGCTCCCAACACAAACCCCGCACCAGACACTCCCAACCCCGCACCAGACACTCCCAACACAAACCCGCACCAGACACTCCCAACACAACCCCGCACCAGACACTCCCAACACAACCCCGCACCAGACACTCCCAACACAACCCCGCACCAGACACTCCCAACACAACCCCGCACCAGACACTCCCAACACAACCCCGCACCAGACACTCCCAACACAACCCCGCACCAGACACTCCCAACACAAACCCGCACCAGACACTCCCAACACAACCCCGCACCAGACACTCCCAACACAACCCCGCACCAGACACTCCCAACACAAACCCGCACCAGACACTCCCAACACAACCCCGCACCAGACACTCCCAACACAACCCCGCACCAGACACTCCCAACACAACCCCGCACCAGACACTCCCAACACAAACCCTGCACCAGACACTCCCAACCCCGCACCAGACACTCCCAACACAAACCCCGCACCAGACACTCCCAACACAACCCCGCACCAGACACTCCCAACACAACCCCGCACCAGACACTCCCAACACAACCCCGCACCAGACACTCCCAACACAACCCCGCACCAGACACTCCCAACACAAACCCGCACCAGACACTCCCAACACAACCCCGCACCAGACACTCCCAACACAACCCCGCACCAGACACTCCCAACACAAACCCGCACCAGACACTCCCAACACAACCCCGCACCAGACACTCCCAACACAACCCCGCACCAGACACTCCCAACACAACCCCGCACCAGACACTCCCAACACAACCCCGCACCAGACACTCCCAACACAAACCCGCACCAGACACTCCCAACACAACCCCGCACCAGACACTCCCAACACAACCCCGCACCAGACACTCCCAACACAACCCCGCACCAGACACTCCCAACACAACCCCGCACCAGACACTCCCAACACAACCCCGCACCAGACACTCCCAACACAACCCCGCACCAGACACTCCCAACACAACCCCGCACCAGACACTCCCAACACAAACCCGCACCAGACACTCCCAACACAACCCCGCACCAGACACTCCCAACACAACCCCGCACCAGACACTCCCAACACAACCCCGCACCAGACACTCCCAACACAACCCCGCACCAGACACTCCCAACACAACCCCGCACCAGACACTCCCAACACAAACCCCGCACCAGACACTCCCAACCCCGCACCAGACACTCGCAACACAAACCTGCACCAGACACTCCCAACACAACCCCGCACCAGACACTCCCAACACAACCCCGCACCAGACACTCCCAACACAACCCCGCACCAGACACTCCCAACACAAACCCCGCACCAGACACTCCCAACCCCGCACCAGACACTCCCAACACAAACCCCGCACCAGACACTCCCAACCCCGCACCAGACACTCCCAACTCCACAACCCCGCACCAGACACTCCCAACACAAACCCGCACCAGACACTCCCAACTCCACAAACCCGCACCAGACACTCCCAACACAAACCCCGCACCAGACACTCCCAACACAAACCCCGCACCAGACACTCCCAACACAAACCCCGCACCAGACACTCCCAACACAAACCCCGCACCAGACACTCCCAACACAAACTCGCACCAGACACTCCCAACACAAACCCCGCACCAGACACTCCCAACACAAACCCCGCACCAGACGCTCCCAACACAAACCCCGCACCAGACACTCCCAACACAACCCCGCACCAGACACTCCCAACACAACCCTGCACCAGACACTCCCAACACAACCCCGCACCAGACACTCCCAACACAACCCCGCACCAGACACTCCCAACACAACCCCGCACCAGACACTCCCAACACAAACCCCGCACCAGACACTCCCAACCCCGCACCAGACACTCCCAACACAAACCCCGCACCAGACACTCCCAACCCCGCACCAGACACTCCCAACTCCACAACCCCGCACCAGACACTCCCAACACAAACCCGCACCAGACACTCCCAACTCCACAAACCCGCACCAGACACTCCCAACACAAACCCCGCACCAGACACTCCCAACACAAACCCCGCACCAGACACTCCCAACACAAACCCCGCACCAGACACTCCCAACACAAACCCCGCACCAGACACTCCCAACACAAACTCGCACCAGACACTCCCAACACAAACCCCGCACCAGACACTCCCAACACAAACCCCGCACCAGACGCTCCCAACACAAACCCCGCACCAGACACTCCCAACACAACCCCGCACCAGACACTCCCAACACAAACCCCGCACCGGACACTCCCAACACAACCCCGCACCAGACACTCCCAACACAACCCCGCACCAGACACTCCCAACCCCGCACCAGACACTCCCAACACAAACCCCGCACCAGACACTCCCAACCCCGCACCAGACACTCCCAACTCCACAACCCCGCACCAGACACTCCCAACACAAACCCGCACCAGACACTCCCAACTCCACAAACCCGCACCAGACACTCCCAACACAAACCCCGCACCAGACACTCCCAACACAAACCCCGCACCAGACACTCCCAACACAAACCCCGCACCAGACACTCCCAACACAAACCCCGCACCAGACACTCCCAACACAAACTCGCACCAGACACTCCCAACACAAACCCCGCACCAGACACTCCCAACACAAACCCCGCACCAGACGCTCCCAACACAAACCCCGCACCAGACACTCCCAACACAACCCCGCACCGGACACTCCCAACACAAACCCCGCACCAGACACTCCCAACACAACCCTGCACCAGACACTCCCAACACAAACCCCGCACCAGACACTCCCAACACAAACCCCGCACCAGACACTCCCAACACAAACCCCGCACCAGACACTCCCAACACAACCCCGCACCAGACACTCCCAACACAAACCCCGCACCAGACACTCCCAACACAAACCCCGCACCAGACACTCCCAACACAAACCCCGCACCAGACACTCCCAACACAACCCCGCACCAGACACTCCCAACACAACCCCGCACCAGACACTCCCAACCCCGCACCAGACACTCCCAACACAAACCCCGCACCAGACACTCCCAACCCCGCACCAGACACTCCCAACTCCACAACCCCGCACCAGACACTCCCAACACAAACCCGCACCAGACACTCCCAACTCCACAAACCCGCACCAGACACTCCCAACACAAACCCCGCACCAGACACTCCCAACACAAACCCCGCACCAGACACTCCCAACACAAACCCCGCACCAGACACTCCCAACACAAACCCCGCACCAGACACTCCCAACACAAACTCGCACCAGACACTCCCAACACAAACCCCGCACCAGACACTCCCAACACAAACCCCGCACCAGACGCTCCCAACACAAACCCCGCACCAGACACTCCCAACACAACCCCGCACCGGACACTCCCAACACAAACCCCGCACCAGACACTCCCAACACAACCCTGCACCAGACACTCCCAACACAAACCCCGCACCAGACACTCCCAACACAAACCCCGCACCAGACACTCCCAACACAAACCCCGCACCAGACACTCCCAACACAACCCCGCACCAGACACTCCCAACACAAACCCCGCACCAGACACTCCCAACACAAACCCCGCACCAGACACTCCCAACACAAACCCCGCACCAGACACTCCCAACACAACCCCGCACCAGACACTCCCAACACAAACCCCGCACCAGACACTCCCAACACAAACCCCGCACAAGACACTCCCAACACAAACCCCGCACCAGACACTCCCAACACAACCCCGCACCAGACACTCCCAACACAAACCCCGCACCAGACACTCCCAACTCCGCACCAGACACTCCCAACACAAACCCCGCACCAGACACTCCCAACCCCGCACCAGACACTCCCAACACAAACCCACACCAGACACTCCCAACACAACCCCGCACCAGACACTCCCAACACAAACCCCGCACCAGACACTCCCAACACAAACCCCGCACCAGACACTCCCAACCCCGCACCAGACACTCCCAACACAAACCCACACCAGACACTCCCAACTCCACAACCCCTTGGGACAACCTCTGCAGAACTGATCTCTACTCTAGCTGCCATCTTTAAATCAACGCTGGGCCTGCCTGGTTAAACATGTTCCCTTGATACTGGTCAGCTTCCTGGATAATGCCAGCCCAACGTTCCAACTTCCAAAGGACTGTGTGGAAAAGCTGAGTCACACAGCAGTGATAAAAGGCCCTTCGGCCCAACACTTCCATGCCGACCAAAATGCTCCATCTAAGCTTGCTTGTATTTGGCCCATATCCTTCTAAACCTTTCCTGTCCAAGTGTCTTTAAATATTATTATACTCCTGCTTCAACTACCTCCTCCGACAGCTCGTTCCATACACCTACCACCCTCTAGCTCCCTCCTAACCCCACTCTCCTGCCTTGTCTACATAGCCCTGACACCCTTCTTTATCATCCCATCTACTAGTGGCACCAAGAATCATTCAACAGGATAAATGAAGCATGCACATCTCCCGACAGTTTCTAAACATGATGATGTTGTCACAAACCACACGTTAAACTTCCTATCGTTGCTGCTTTCATTCACGAGAAGATAAATAGGTCACCTCCACTTTTATCAATATGCTATCGTGACAAAAACAGACCAGGGATTGGTTTAATTTATTAACAAAATATGACAATTTTCTTTATATTTTTGTCTTTAGCCATAACATGGAAACAGGTGTCCACGTGATACCTGGGCAGGTATCCAGTTAGAGTCTTGCAGGTAACCCCTCGTCCTTAACGAGGGAGACCAGAGATCAAACATCTGAAGTTGAACACTGGGCTCCTGGAGCAAGACAGCTGTTCAGTCTGAAGAAGGGCCTTGACCCAAAACGTCACCTATTTCCTTCGCTCCATAGATGCTGCCTCACCCGCTGAGTTTCTCCACCTCCAGGTGTTTAATAAGATCATCACAATATCAACTCTGCTTCTCCTACCGGTAATCTTTCACCTTGCCATTTACCTTGGATTTATTCAAAGGCGGCTTCCACATCTCTGAGGAAGAGTGTCAAAGATTCATGACGCTGAGAGGGAAATAATCCACTGATCTCTACATTAGCTGGATGACCCTTGACATAAACAGTCACCTCCTGGCAGATGGAACATGCTCATCACATCTACCCGAGGATGTGCTGCGTTTCAGTCCGGCACCCTCTCATCTTCCTACCTCCAGCGATCTTGACATTCCAGATATTAGAGGCTAAATACTGCAGATGCTGGAAACCGAAAGCAAAACACAGATTGTGGACATCCTCAGCAGGGTCAGAGGGACAAATCCAGGGTCAACATTAGGGTCAAGGTCATGCTGTCTACTGTCAGGGCCGGACAGCACCACTAGGCTCAGAGTCAAGTTACAGAGGCTGGACTATTGCTGGACAACCTACAAATCTGCCGTTCCTTCTCTCCAGAGATGCTGCCTGTCCCGCTGAGTTTCTCCAGCATCTTGCACCTACCTACAAATCTGTCTGTGGATACAACCTTTAAAGTGGTGCATTCATGTCTGAAGGTGTGTTGTGAGAAAAATAGGATTGATTGAGTGATTGGCAAGGAGTCCTAGTTCAGGATTTGGGGCGGCACGTTGGCGCAGCAGTAGAGTTGCTGCCTTACAGCGAATGCAGTGCCAGAGTCCTGGGTTTGATCCCAACTATGGGTGCTGTCTGTACGGAGTTTGCACGTTCTCCCCGTGACCTGCGCCGGTTTTCTCCGAGATCTTCGGTTTCCTCACACACACCAAAGACGTACAGGTATGTAGGTTAATTGGCTTGGTATAAATGTATAAATTGTCCCTAGTGTGTGTAGAATAGTGTTAATATGCGGGGATCGCTGGTCGGCACGGACTCGGTGGGCCACAGGATCTGTTTCCATGCAATATCTCTAAACCAAGTTCATAAGTAATAGGAGCAGAATTAGGCCATTCTGCCCATCAAGTCTACTCCACCATTCAATCATGACTGATCTATCTCTCCCTCCTAACCCCATTCTCCTGCCTTCGCCCCATGACCTCTGACACCCGTACTAATCAAGAATCTATCTATATCTGCTTTAAAAATATCCATTGACTTGGCCTCCACCACCGTCTGTGGCAAAGAATTCCAGATTGACCATTGTTTATAGAACATGGAACAACACACACAGGAACAGGCCCTTCAGCCCACAATGTCCCAACGTGCCCAACGTGATGCCAAGATGAACTGATCTCCTTTGCCTACACCTGACCCAAACCCCTCCATTCCCGCATGTCCGTGCGGCTACCTAAAAGCTTCTGAAACACCACTATTGTATCTGCCTCCACCACCACTTTGTCTCCTTACTTTAGATCCACAGGTTCCGACTATCTGCCCTATATCAACGTCTCATAATTTGATAAACTTCTATCAAGTGTCCACTCAGCCTCTCTTGTTTCAGATGTTTGTCCAAGCTCCCCTTGAAGCTCAAACCCCATAATGGAGGCAACATCCTGGTAAACCTTCTCTGTGGCCTTTCCAAAGCCTCGCCATCCTTCCTGTAATGGGGCCAGCAGAACAGCCCACATTACCACATATTATGCTGCAATAACATCGTCTCATTGTCAGTACATTTGAAAGTTAACTATTCTTGACATGACTTGGCCGACCAGAGACAGGATATGACCACCACTCAGTGCAAGATATTGGTGGTCATACATCAGCTGGGCTCTGTGCCACCCTACCTTGGCTGTTTCCAGCAGCTCAGTCTTTGACACTTCTGCTGGTTCATTTTCTTCACTGCTGCCATCGTCCATGTCACTGTCATCATCTTCCTGGGCACAGTCTATTTTCTGTTGCATTTCAGAAGCTTCAGCAGGTTTTACCTCCATCTCGTTCTCGTTCTCATTGTCCACCGAGCTGGCATTTCTTTTCTCTTCCATTGTTTCTTCATTGGGGAAGACCTCATTGTCCCCGTTACAGGAGGGGCTGTCAATCCCACTGTCCCTATTGGGTATTTTCCCATTACCATTCTGTTCCAGCGCGGATTCTCCAATTTCTACTGGGGCTCTTGCCTCTTGAGTCCTCAGTCCTGTGCAATTGTCATCACTGACATCCCCTTGTGCCAACTCCTGCATTGCAGCCACTTCCTGGTTGGAGCGATCCACCAGGTCCATGCTATCCTCAGTCCCATTGTTCTCCAGTTTGTCCGTGGTGATGTCCGGTTGGGTTGCAGACTCCAGCCCACTCCCCGATGCCACACACTCACAAGGCTCCTGTAACTCCTCCATCTTCAGTGATAAAATCAGCTGTGTCCTTTTACTGGTCTCTGGGCTGAGCTGCCTACAATCACATGTCAACATTTCAGATGATTGCAAATGGTTTGAACCAATTCAAATAAGCATTATGCAAAGACAAGTTAGTGAACTGAAGGAAATATTTTCAAACAAAATCCTGATATTACAAGTGGCACCACTCAACAAACCACCGCGAGTGCCTGCCCACTAGACATTTTACTGCAGCAGTGGGTAAAACTATATCCAATGAATCAGGACATTATTGTAAGATTTGCCGGCTTCAATGAGACATGCAATACACTTGTAAACATTGAGAGTGTAAATCTTCAGACAATCTTTTAGACAGCAGAGTTTAATTAGATCACCAGATGTGGATGAACTGAAACAGTGCTGGAGTTGTCCCATGCCCTGTAACATTACCACACACACAAAGCAATGGGAAGAACGTATTTCATTCCATTTATCTAAGCAAGTTTATGTGTCGTTCATGCCCGGTCGAGCAAGACTTTCAGACAAACAGGAAACAAAAGGGCTCACCTGGCACATTCAAACTGCTCGATGAGCGAGGAGACACGGGGCAGGTTTGCTGCGTCGGTGCTCCCAGCCTTGGCCAGCGAACTCTTGCTTTTCTTTGGATCAGCTGGTAATGGTCTCGACGGTGCTGGGGGAATCCGCTGAAGGACTTCTTCTTGTCGCAGGGTTTGAAGGTGGACAGGCTTAGGAGGTACTGGTATAAAAATACACACACCCAATTAATGTCAATGCTTCCCACGGCAGCCCAGTTGTAGTCTTCTCATTGAGACCACCGACTTACCTCAGGGGTGTCTGCTCTATGTAGTACGTTCAGACACCATTCTCCAGGAGCAGCCTACAGGTTTCTGACTGCTTGGCGGATCAGGCGCAGTGTCACTGTACACCATTTTAATCTCTCACTTTCAGGCATGTTGCCGTCCATGGCGGTCTGAGGCTGCCTTTTGCTTCCTTGTTACTAGAACAGGAAGCACTGCTAACGATAATAAAAAGCTGTGGTTTTGTAGCTGTAAGTAATGGCTGTGTGTGTGTGCTTGAGGTCAGAGGCAACTCACTTCACTTTAGTGGGTACATTCATGGCAGGGGAAGATAGTTTGGTCTTTTATTTTGCATTTATAAATGACGACCTAGTTAGTGGGCGGCAGAGTGCCGTTTTGTGTTTTTGCTGTAAAACTAGTCGTGTTCTTGACTGGAACTTTGTGGCTTCACTCTCCTCCTCTGCTTCCTTCCTCATTCTGCAACTTACACATATTCTCATAAAAAATCATGACAAATTGAAAATATATAACCATGACCGGCAGTAAAAGGCAGGTCGATCTTAAATATTAAATATGTAAACGCAACCACAGGTTAACGTTATTGAAGTTGGGTGTGTCCACAGTTTTATATGAACAGTGATACACGCCCTATTAGAAATGCCTTCCGAGAGATAATAGACAATAGGTGCAGGAGTAGAGGCCATTCAGCCCTTCAAGCCAGCACCGCCATTCAATGTGATCATGGCTGATCATCCCCAATCAGTACCCCGTTCCTGCCTTCTCCCCATATCCCCTGACTCTGCGATCTTTAAGAGCCCTATCTAGCTCTCTCTTGAAAGTATCCAGAGAACCGGCCTCCACTGCCCTCTGAGGCACAGAATTCCACAGACTCACCACTCTCTGTGAGAAAAAATGTTTCCTCATCTCCATTCTAAATGGCTTACACATTATTCTCAAACTGTGGCCCCTGGTTCTGGACTCCAGCGACATCGGGAACATGTTTCCTGCCTCTAGTGTGTCCAAGTCCTTAACAATCTTATATGTTTCAATGAGATCCCCTCTCATCCTTCTAAACTCCAGAGTGTACAAGCCCAGCTGCTCCATTCTCTCAGCATATGGCAGTCCCACCATCCCAGGAATTAACTACTCTGGGCTCCCTCAATAACAAGAATGTCCTTCTTCAAATTAGGGGACCAAAACTGCACAAAATACTCCAGGTGTGGTCTCACTAGGGCCCTGTACAACTGCAGAAGGATAGATCAATAGATTCGGGATCAGTTCCTGTGGATTGGAGGGAGTTAATGTTATCCCACTTTTCAAGAAAGGAGCGAGAGAGAGAGAAAACGGGGAATTACACACCAGTTAGCCTGACTTCGGTGGTGGGAAAGATGCTGGAGTCAATTATTAAAGAGGCAATGGGGGGTTGCACAAAAAGCTGGAGAAACTCAGCGGGTGCAGCAGCATCTAAGGAGTGAAGGAGATAGGCGACGTTTCGGGTCGAGACCCTTCTTCAGAAGAAGGGTCTCGACCCGAAACGTCGCCTATCTCCTTCACTCCTTAGATGCTGCTGCACCCGCTGAGTTTCTCCAGCTTTTTGTGTAACCCTCGATTCTCCAGCATCTGCAGTTCCTTCTTTAACACTTTGTCTACTCCACTGCGATATCTCCTCAAGGTATGCCTTCTATTAAAGAGGCAATAATGGGGCATTTGGATAGTGGTAAAAGGATTGGTCCAAAATGGATTTATGGAAGGGAAATCATGCTTGACTAATCTTCTGGATTTTTTGAGGATGTGACAAGTAAAATGGAGGAAGGGGAGCCAGTGGATGTAGTGTATCTAGACTTTCAGAAAGCCTTTGATAAGGTCCCGCACAGGAGACTGGTGACTAAAATTAGAGCACATGGTATTGGGGTAGGGTGTTGACATGGATAGAAAATTGGTTGACAGACAGGAAGCAAAGAGTAGGAGTGAACGGGTCCATTTCAGAATGGCAGGCAGTGGCGAGTGGAGTGCCGCAAGGCTCGGTGTTGGGGCCGCAACTGTTTACCATATATATTAATGATTTGGAAGAGGAAATTAGGAGCAACATTAGCAAGTTTGCGGATGACACAAAGCTGGGTGGCAATGTGAACTGTGAAGAGGATGTTAGGAGGTTGCAGGGTGACCTGGACAGGTTGAGTGAGTGGGCAGATGCGTGGCAGATGCAGTATAATATAGATAAATGTGAGGTTATCCACTTTGGTGGCAAAAACAAGGGGGCAGATTATTATCTCAATGCGGTTAGGTTAGGTAAGGAGGAGGTACAGCGAGACCTGGGTGTCCTTGTACACCGGTCACTGAAAGTTGGCATGCAGGTACAGCAGGCAGTGAAGAAAGCTAATGGAATGTTGGCCTTCATAACAAGAAGATTTCAATATAGGAGTAGAGACGTTCTTCTTGTATAGGGCTCTGGTGAGACCACATCTGGAGTATTGTGTACAGTTTTGGTCTCCTAATTTGAGGAAGGACATCCTTGTGATTGAGGCAGTGCAGCGTAGGTTCATGAGATTGATCCCTGGGATGGCGGGACTGTCATATGAGGAAAGATTGAAAAGACTAGGCTTGTATTCACTGGAGTTTAGAAGGATGAGGGGAGGATCTTATAGAAACATATAAAATTATAAAAGGACTGGACAAGCTAGATGCAGGAAAAATGTTCCCAATGTTGGGCAAGTCCAGAACCAGGGCCACAGTCTTAGAATAAAGGGGAGGCCATTTAAGACTGAGGTGAGAAAATACGTTTTCACCCAGAGAGTTGTGAATTTGTGGAATTCCCTGCCACAGAGGGCAGTGGAGGCCAAATCACTGGATGGATTTAAGAGAGAGTTAGATAGAGCGCTAGGGGCTAGTGGAGCCAAGGGATATGGGGAGAAGGCAGGCACGGGTTATTGATTGGCGCAGATCAGCCATGATCACAATGAATGGCAGTGCTGGCTCGAAGGGCCAAATGGCCTCCTGCTGCAACTATTTTCTATGTTTCTATGTTCCCAATATGCCATTCACTTTCTTCACTGCCTGCTGTACCTGCATGCTTACTTTCATAGACTGATGAACAAGGACCCCCAGATCCCGTTGTACTTCCCCTTTTCCCAACTTGATGCCATTTAGATAGTAATCTGCCTTCCTGTTTTTTATACCATCGAGAGCACCATCGAGAGCATCCTTACCAACTGCATCACAGTTTGGTATGGCAACTGCTCTGTCTCCGACCGGAAGGCATTGCAGAGGGTGGTGAAAATTGCCCAACACATCACCGGTTCCTCGCTCCCCTCCATTGAGTCTGTCCAAAGCAAGCGTTGTCTGCGGAGGGCGCTCAGCATCGCCAAGGACCTCTCTCACCCCAACCATGGACTGTTTACCCTCCTACCATCCGGGAGGCGCTACAGGTCTCTCCGTTGCCGAACCAGCAGGTCCAGGAACAGCTTCTTTCCGGCGGCTGTCATGCTACTCAACAACGTACCTCGGTGACTGCCAATCACCCCCCCCCCCCCCCCGGACACTTATTGTTATTTATCCAAATCATTTGCTGTGTCGCTCTTCCAGGGAGATGCTAAATGCATTTCGTTGTCTCTGTACTGTACACTGACAATGACAATTAAAATTGAATCTGAATCTGAATCTGATACCAAACTGGATAACCTCACATTTATCCACATTAAACTTCATCTGCCATGCATCAGCCCACTCCCCCAATCTGTCCAATTCACCCTGCATTCTCATAGCATCCTCCTCACAGTTCACACTGCCACCCAGCTTTGTGTCATCTGCAAATTTGCTAATGTTACTTTGAATTCCTTCATCCAAATCATTGATCAAGATTAGCCAAGCATGATTTCCCTTCGTAAATCCATGCTGACTTGGACCGATCCTGTTACTAATATCCAAATATGCCACTATTTCTCCTATTATAATTGACTCCAGCATCTTCCCCACCACTGATGTCAGGCTAACTGGTCTATAATTCCCCGTTTTCTCTCTCCCGCCTTTCTTAAAAAGTGGGATAACATTAGCTACCCTCCAATCCACAGGTACTGATCCTGAGTCTGTAGTAAACGAGAGGAAGTCTGAGGTCATCCTACTCAAAATGATAGCAGGCAGCCTTGGAAGTCTTACCCCATTACTCAAACCTCATGTCAAGAACCTTGGCATGATATTTGACTCAGCATTGAAATTTGACAAACAAGTCAATGCCGTGGTAAAAGCTAGCTTCTTTCAGCTTCGGACGATAGCTAAAATAAAACATTTCCTCCAGTTTGATTACCTCGAAAAGACCATCCACCCATTTTTCTCCTCCCAACTAGATTACTGCAACTCCCTTGACACTGGCATCAGCCAATCTTCCCTGTCCCGCCTGCAACTGGTCCAAAACGCCGCAGCGAGATTCCTGACGGGCACCAGAAAAAGGGACCACATCAGCCCGATCCTGGCCTCTCTCCACTGGCTCCCTGTGCGGTTCCGAATAAATTTCAAGATCCTCCTTTATGGGCTTGCCCCCACCTACATTAAAAGTCTGCTTACCCACCACACCACCTCCAGGTCCCTCAGATCGGCCGACTTGGGGTTACTGACCATCCCGCAGTCTAGGCATAAGCTCAGGGGCGACTGACCGACCGCGCCTTTGCGGTTGCAGCTCCTAGACTGTGGAACAGCGTCCCTCTTCCCATCACAACTGCCCCCTCCATTGACTCCTTTAAGTCGAGACTTAAAACTTATTTCTATCCCAAGCCTTTCTTGAGGTCCTCTGAGGGAGCGCTGTATGTATGTAGTGATGTTTGTATTTAATCTATGTACCACTGTGTGCAGCACGTTAGTACCTGCACTAATGTAATGCACTTTGGTCAATGAGAGTTGTTTCTAAATGTGCTGGAGAAATACATTGACTTGACTTGACTAAGGTACATTGGAAAATTATCACCAATGCATCCACGATTTCTAGAGCCACTTCCTTAAGTACCTGGGATACAGACCATCAGGCCCTGGGGATTTATCAGCCTTCAGTCCCATCAGTCTACCCAACACCATTTCCTGCCTAATGTGGATTTCCTTCAGTTCCTCCGTCACCCCAGATCCTCTGGCCACTAGTATACCAGGACGATGGATAAACGGCCTGGTAATTCTGGTACACACTTTACAGCCTATTTCAACATAATATAAACAATGTGTAGGAAAGAACTGCAGGTGCTGGTTTATACTGAAAATACACACAAAGTGCCAGAGTACCTCAGCAGGTCAGGCAGCATCTCTGGAGAAAAGGAATAGGTGACGTTGCAAGTCAGAATGAAGTAGGTATTCCAACCTGGATCCCATTCCTTGTCTCCAGAGATGCTGCCTGTCCTGCTGAGTCACTCCTGCACTTTCTGTCTGTTTGTAGTATCAACCTACATCTGCAGTTCCTTCCTATACATTCACATTTGACATCAGATGAAAGGCTGCAGTGGTTGGAGGAGGCAGCTCAACACAACCCTCTCCTGGCAATGAGAATGTGTCACTCAGCTGCCTGCCCATGGCCCCACATCTCATCAATTAACGTACAATCACACGGTCACTCCTTTAGTCTGAAGTTACACGGAAACGTGGGTATCAGGTAACTGAACCCTCCTCTCTCTCAGCAACCAGAGAGTGGCCCTGCCTCCCTTCCCACTGAAATACTGTGCCTCGTTGGTCCAGTATGGGATGTCCAGGTTCAGTAGTTGGCCCAGACACACACACACACACTGGAGATATTCTATGGGATGTCCAGTGGTTCAGTAGTTGGCCCAGACACACACACACTGGAGATATTCTATGGGGTGTCCAGGTTCAGCGGTCGGACAGAGACACACACTGGAGATATTCTATGGGATGTCCAGTGGTTCAGTAGTTGGCCCAGACACACACACACTGGAGATATTCTATGGGATGTCCAGTGGTTCAGTAGTTGGCCCAGACACACACACACTGGAGATATTCTATGGGGTGTCCAGGTTCAGCGGTCGGACAGAGACACACACTGGAGATATTCTATGGGATGTCCAGTGGTTCAGTGGTTAGACAGAGGTTGAGCTCGGCAGGTTCTTCAACTCTTGAAGGAGATGGAGATGGAGTTTGATTGGGGTAGTGTTAGATCCTGTCAGATGCCACAATAAACCACACAACCAAGCAGTGTTTGACACTTCCTCTCTGCCACATTGTCAAATAGAAACCCAGTAAAGTGGAACTGCAAAAAGTTACAAAGTTAGAGGTGAGGCTGTAATTTTCCAGCTTGCAGCAAGTAGCAAGGTTATGTGACCAACAGCTCAATCAATACGTCTGCACCCAGGAAGCTGCTTCAACCCCAGTCACATGTAGGAAGGAACTGCAGATGCTGGTTGAAACCGAAGATAGACACAAAATGCTGGAGTAACTCAGCGGGACAGGCAGCATCTCTGGAGAGAAGGAATGGGTGACGTTTAGTGTCGAGGCCCTCCTTCAGTCTCAAGTCTTCAGTATCTTCAGGCTGAAGAAGGGTCTTGACCTGAACCGTCACCCATTCCTTCTCTCCAGAGATGCTGCCTGTCCCGCTGAGTTACTCCAGCTTTTTGTGTCTACCCTACTGGTGATGTCCTCATGTGTTTGCAGGTGATCAGAGAGCAGCAGTGGCAGTAACACTTCTACCTGTGTCACAGGTATTAAAGGCACGGATGAAACAGGGACGGCATGTAGGCAAAGTCAGTGCACATTTGTAAGGCAGAGATAGATTCTTGATTATTCTGTATGTTGACTGATACCTCCAAGAACGTAGGTACAAAATCACAGAAAATTATTATTTTATGCTTAATTATCTTTTTCTTTTTAGGCCCTACCTTAGGAACATGGATGATTTGAAATTATTTCAAGAGAGTAACTTGGCTCTTAGGGTTAAGGAATCAAGGGATATGGGGAAAACGGAGGAACGGGGTACTGATTTTGGACAATCAGCCATGATCATATTGAATGGCGGTGCTGGCTCAAAGGGCCGAATGGCCTATTCCTGCACCTATTTTTCTATGTTTCTAATGACACCATTAATGGTTGACAATAGCTGAGCCGCCAACATAGAACAGCTTCTTCCGCATTGTTATGGGACTGAAGCAGCCACGTCTCCCACCTCCCCGACCCACAGGATCCCCCTGAACTCGGACCCTTAACTCTGCCTCATTCAGTTATTCTGTTGTACATTCAACACTACTGCACCGGTTATTGTATTTATTGCAGTATTTACCATTACCGTATGAAGATCGATAACTCAACGCAGTTTTGTATGTGAGAATAAACCTGAACCTGAATTATGTAAAATATCAAAACACATTGACAAAATGCTCAGAATTAACTGCAATGTTTGTAAGCAAACTTTCAACCGAGGAGAAGATGTAAACATGTAAACATGTAAACATCAAATTTCATATTCTTTAAATGTTGCTTCTAAAATCATATACATTTGAATGATGAATTTTATAATTTTGGCACAGATATTGTGTGCAATTTCAATCAATAATAATTTTCCAATTTTTTGCATAATCTTGTGATAACTGATTAACAAATGAGTGTTTAGATCATAATTTTCACTCATAATTTCATGTGATAGGAGGAGAATTAGGCCATTCAGCCATTCAATCATGGCTGATGTATCTTACCCTCCTAACCCCATTCTCCTGCCTTCTCCCCATAACCTCTGACACCCGCACTGATCAAGAATCTGTCTGTCTCTAAAATATCCACTGACTTGGCAGCCACAGCTGTCTGTGGCAGTGAGGTCCACAGATTCCCCACCCTCAGGGTTGTACCCCGACACTCTTAGGGAGAGACTTGCCTTGCGGTTTTGGGGCAGTGACCCTCGTGGCCGATGGCGATCTGTTGGCTAACGTTCTGGCCGTCTGCTGGAGGCATGGTTCCGAGCCGAGGGGTGGGCGCTGACTGGAACTGGGCAGAGAGTCGGCTCTGGTGAGTGGCGGAGGAGCACGGTAACCTGCAGAGAGAGCGCAACGTTGTACGTTAAACGTCCACACGGAATCAGTGCAGATACAGCACGGCCGAGAGACCATGCGCCAAGCATAGCTTCACGAAGGAGTAGGCCATCCGGCCCTTCAATATGATCATGGCTGATCATCCAGAATCAGTACCCCATTCCTGCTTTCTCCCCATATCCCTTGATTCAGTTAGCCCTAAGAGCTAAATCTAACTCTCTGTTGAAAACATCCAGTGATATATTAAACGATAGGAACAGAATTAGCCCATCAAGGCTACTCCGCCATTCAATCATGGCTGATCTATCTCTCACCCATTCTCCTGCCTTCTCCCCATAACCTCTGACACCTGTACTAATCATGCCTCTCCCAGCCCTTTGGAAAAATGCAGTTCAATTCATGTTCACCTCGTCCCCTATTGTTTCCCAAATGTTTCCAAATCCAGTGTTTATCCTTGTTTTTGCTAAAGATATGACAAAATTCACTGCCACCACCCAGTCAGGCAGAGCTTGCCAGAAGAGGAACAAAGCACTCTTTCAAAAATCACAAATAAAACGCAATGTGCTGGAATAACTCAGTGGGTCAGGCAGCGTCTGTGGAGAACATGGATACGTGGTGTTTCAGGTCGGAACGCTTCAGAATCTGCAGAACTACAGAATCTCGACCCAAAACATCACCTATCCATGTTCTCCAGAGATGCTGCTTGACCCGCTGAGTTACTCCGGGACTTTGAGCCTTGGTTTGTACACCAGCATCTGCAGTTCCATGCATCTACATAAAAACGTGGACTTGTTTATTTCTGTCAACCTGTCAACTATCCATAGGATGTACGTCCTATTTTGATTTGTCATGCCAAGATGTAGCACCTCACACTTATCAGCATTAAACTCCATCTGCCATCTTTCAGCCCACTCTCCCAAATGACCCAAATCTCTCTGTAGACTTTGAAAATCTACTTCATTATCCACAACACCACCTATCTTAGTATAATCTGCATACTTACTTATCCAATTTTCCACCCTATCATCTAGATCATTGATGTACATGACAAACAACAGTGGACCCAACACAGATCCCTGAGGCACCCCACTGGTCACCGGCTTCCAACCTGACAAACAGCCATCCACCATTACTCTCTGGCATCTCCCATTCAGCCACTGTTGAATCCATCTTGCTACTCGGCCATTAACACCCAAAGATTGAACCTTCTTAACCAACCTTCCATGGGGAACCTTGTCAAAGGCCTTACTGAAATCCATATAGACAACATCCACTGCTTTACCCTCATCAATTTCCCTAGTAACCTCTTCAAAAAGAGGTTACTAGGGAAACAAATTTTCCAAATTTTGCTCGTCCCAGAGGAACAGCAGTCGGGACTTAACACATTGTCCAGCTGGGACAGTTAACAAGTTGTAAAGTCTGACTGCACTCGACAATGACATCAGGGTTCCATTTAACGTCTAACCATCTGTGCCAGAAGTTCCTCTCATTTTCTCAAATTACTGCACAAGAACATTAATTGTTGGATCTGGAAAGAAATAACGGTAAACCCTCAGTGGGACAGCCTGCATCTGCGGCAAGAGGCCCAACATCTCACCCCTCTGATCTATCAAAGTCATTGTGTTTCTTGCCACAAATCCCATGCAGACCAAGTACTTGCAGCATTCCCTGTAACCCAAGACTAATACTGTCAATTAAACCATAGTGCAAACATTTGCTGCAGTAGCTGACTGTCACAGCTTCAATTGTAGATTGGAATGTGTAGATGGAGCTGAATAGACAGTCAGTAGACAGTAGTGTACGAGTTCACACAATCTAAATATATAAGCGGTCTACAGCTAATGAAGCTGCTGGTGAACAGACAGCACAATACAAGCTTGTCACATGTTGAAAATAGCAAGCGCTGGGACATTTCTGAGAACTAAAAAACATCTCAGAAACTGATGGAACCTTAGCGTGAAATATATATATACTTCATCAAACCACAGAAACATCGACTCACAGCAGTGAAACCGGCCCTTTGGCCCAACCCATCCATGCTGGCCAAGATGCCCCATCTAAACCAGTCCCATTTGCCTGCGATTGCTCCATATCCCTCGAAAATGTTGACTTATTTATATGAACCACAAACTGTCTTGGTTGCACGAGGGACTTTGGGCTTTTGTTATTTTAGCACAAACATTTGTGCCTTTTAATTTATTTTGTTTGTTTATTGATATCTATTGAGAATTGTGTTCACAGACCAGCAAGTAAGAATGTCAGCATCCTGTTTCAATGCTTACGACAATTCTTCACTGTCCATGTACCCTCCAGGTGTGTCTTGACTGCTGCAATAGTACTTGTCTCAACTACATCCTCTGCAGCTCCTTCCATTCACCCACCACCCTCAGAGTGAGAAAATTGCCCCTTAGGTTCCCATTAACTCTTTCCCCTCTCACCTTAAATGTATGTCCTGCGGTTCTCAGTTCCCTGATCCCAGGTAAAAGACTGCGCATTCACCCTATCGATTCCACTCATGATGTTATACAACCTCTGTATGACCCCGTCATCCTCCTGTGCTCCAAGGAATAAAGTTGTGGCCTGCCCAATCCCTCCCTGTAGCTTAGGCACGCGAGTCTTGGCAACAACCCCACATCCTCCCTGCATCCTCACAGCTTAAACGCTTTTCAAAATGCAGGCAGTGTTTGATATGAAGTAGCACATTGGCACAAAGCCAGCAATTGCTGTGCAGTGTGTAATTAATGATAATATCAACCAGAAGGCCTTTTAAAATGTGACTTTAACGCAGTGAACTAGAGAGGAATAACATCATTTATAGGTCCTGAAGGCAAGGCAATCTTAAAGCAGTTGAAACCATGCAGAATAATTCACAGGGAAAGTGTGGGTAGACTCTGGAAACGGCAGAGATGGAATGCACAGACCACGACTCTACGAAACACCACATGGACAGAACGTTTACTACATGTGGTCAAATAACTGTGAACAATGCAGCCTGCCCCGGTCAGAAATTAAATATATTATAATGCAATAACCCTCCTTATTTCTAACAAACTCCACAGTTGTCTGAACTGTATTTCTCGCTATTTCTTCAGGAGTCCAAGACCAAAGACTTTGGTCACCAGGCAGAAGACCAGGCGGCATTCACAAGAGGATCTTCTTCACTGAGTGAAGAGCTGCTGCCCCTTCAAGGCCAGGGCAGTACAGAACGAGGGAATCAAGAGATACGTAGCAGAACCGGCATGGAAGATTAGAGTACTTCTCATCTCCTTACCAGAAATAGGTCTGCAATGCGCAAGGCCCGACTGACTCCAAAACCAAGTGCTGAGGTCATCGCGCGCACACTTTCTCTTTACTAGTCTGAACAAGGTTCTCGATCTGAAACGTCACCTATCCATGTTCTCCACAGATGCTGCCTGACCCGCTGAGTTACTCCAGCACTCTGTGAAACGTCACCTATCCATGTTCTCCACAGATGCTACCTGACCCGCTGAGTTACTCCATCACTCTGTGTCTGTCTTTCTCTATAATTTCCAGGTTCAGGGGTGGTTTTTCAGCATCTAAGGGACCCCAAGACAGTCACTCATGCCTTCTGTTGACCAAACCGAGCCAATGACACTGGCTCCCTTTCATGAATGATATTAAAGACAGGAATCTTTCAGACGAGGGAGACTGGCAGATGTTCAGGACTCAGACGTAAACACAAGTCATGTTCAGTTTGGGGTGTGTACTGCATCGCACACCTTGATAGCAAACCAGCTGGCTCCAAAACTCCAGAATTTCCACCACCCACTACAGCTGGTGCAGAGGATACATGGGGCTGCGAGGCTGGCGGGACTCTGCACTGGGACTCACAGATACACAGCAACGGGAAACGCCTGCACTGTATCTCTGAATAATAAGTGCTAGCTTTGCCGCCCAATGCAGCGTTCACTCTGCTGCAGTCTTTCACCCATCACCCCATCCAGAACATTCTTCAGCCCCACTGAGGTCTGTATCTCTTCAGTATTGACTCCCCGTTCCAATGCCTCATCTTCCACCCAAACACCTGCCTCAGGTAATTATAATTCCATCGCCACTGTTCCTGTGACGCAGACAGCCCACTTCGTCATCCTCTGTACTATTTCCAACTTTTCATATTTTATGCATCACATGACGTGGGTTTAGCATTCAGGGTGTGATCTAACCGGGCTGTGACTCAGGTCCAAAAACAAGTGGAGATAGTGCCGCATTCTCCTGCTTAACTCCAGCTCCATCATGATGTAACACCCCCCCGACCTCCCCAACTCCACCAACCTGACACTTGTACCCAGATCAGCTGCCAGGTTGACTTCTCCTGGACTCTGGTCATTGTCCCAGGAGTTCCTGTCCCAGAGGAAGGTAGACCTTATCGTGCAGCACCAGGCTGGGAGACACATCTACCTGTTCCTCACCTCAGAATACTTGTCCCAACAAACCCGACCCCTTCCACGCCCCAGTGCTCCCTTAACTCTGCACCCAAATTCCAGGCCACCTCTCTGATGGTGACTGCTCAGCTTCTCTCCCCACCATCTCTGACTGGTGTGAACCACCCCCTCCCTCTCCCATCCACCCGTACGGATGGCCACAGGGCAGCTGCACTCCATCCCTTCATCAGTAGAGGGGTTTGAGCCAAACTCAGACACATGGGACTACCTTAGATGGGGCAACTTGAACAGCATGGATGAGTTGGGCAGAAGGGCCTGTTTCCATGCGGTGCGGCTCTACACAAATGGTGACCAAGGGCTCAGGGGACAAGGGCAAAGGTCACGTGAAGGGGATCATCAGTGCATTCAGATGTTGGGGTCAAAGCAACATCAGGAGAAATGCAGACAAGATGGTCACGAGACAGCAGCTCACAAACGTCCAGAACTACGTTAACGTACAGAGCCAGGGACTTCCAGCCCACGTCCAGCAGGGACAATCTGTGGGACCTTCCAGGGAACATTAACAATGTCATCACATCCCATTAAATCTCCACAGGATCTTCAGTCCATGGAAGTCAGAGCCTGCCTGGCTCCTGCCGCTCCCTGCAGGTCAACGCTCAATGTCTCCTCACTTCACATGCTGATCATTTCCAGCATGGATCATCCCCCCCCCCCCCCAGGTCAGTCTGAAGGCTCCAGCCCCCTCTAGCCTTACACATGCAGCAGGGAATCGCTCCAACACTCCCTCAGCCCAATGGTCACACCAGTTCATTCTATTCTCCAAAGGCTGCAATGACGTTATTGAAAAATCTTGCACATTTTACTTTCTATTCCACATTACAATAAGAGAGCCAGCCTCCATACCAAGCCCACATCTTCATAGTTTCACCTTTGCCGGTCTTGAACTCAGGAATTTTATTGCATTCTTCCTACGTGGAACTCAGCGGTTACAGCCAAGGTGACATGTTGCTGAATTGCCAGCCCTGGTGTGTGATGGAGGTTGAGCTCATTCCATCATCCTGTGACAAAAAATGCTGGAGTAACTCAGCGGGACAGGCAGCATCTCTGGAGAGAAGGAATGGGTGATGTTTCAGGTCGAGACCCATCTGCAGACACATAGTCTTTATGTCAGGAGTGTGTGGAGCGGAGCAGGGCCAGGAGCCAGCGATTCCTCACCAAGGATTCACTTCACCCTTGTGAAGCCCACACACATCGGCATGTCCACTGGGATGCAGAGCTGCAGAACACATGGAACCACAGAACCAGTGGCCTAACCTGACCCACTGATGGTCAGGTCAGTGACTTGTAATCAGTTATTTAATCAGTTTATGTTGCAACAGCACAGAGGTTTCCGCTGGGGATGGCAGATCAGTGAATCATCAGCCCACATCACACCCTGCATACTCGGGGGGGGGGGGGGGGGGAGTCACCAATGTGGGCATCAGGGGTCACGCTCACACCTGACCCACATTCTGGAGCCGATTCCTCTGCTCCCCAGGCCCATCGGGACTCACCATGAATGTGAGGTGTGGTGCCAGCCCAGAGCATGGTCCTAAACCCACAGCCAACGGCCGCATACCTGGACACACCCGGACAATCCACGACCCACATGCTTGGTCTGCATCTTATTGTTGCTCCCATTCATACAGATGAGTCACCGAGAGAGATGCTGGTCACCTCGTACTCCCCTCCCCCCGCCCCCATGGTCAGTTGCTCAACACAGCTCAGGCCAGGTTAGTCTGAACCTTGAACTCACGCGTGCACATTGGCCAAAGGGGGGGGACTCTCTCACATCAATCGATGTTACAACCACACTGCTGCCTAAAGAGGTAGTGTTTACTTTGATACAAATCACCACGAACGTTTCCAACTTTGCAAACTCAAAATAGTGGATACTTTTTTCGAATAATTAAGGAAAAAGCCGCATAAGCTTGTAGGTCAATTGGTTTCTGGAGTGTGTGGGATGACATGGTTGGTCAGCATGGGCTCGGTGGGCCGAAGGGCCTGTTTCCACACTGTATCTCTAAATTAACCTAAATTAAACTAAAAAGAAACTGAAAAGTACCTTCTAGATTCAACCTGATGCAACCTTGATAAATACAGAGCGGGAGACAGGAAATGGCCGGCCAGGTGAGAGGAACATCAGCTCCAAGAAGACATCAGCAAACCACTGATAAATCTCAACATGAACTCCATCTGAATGAGAGTATACACGATCGCACTCACCTGAACGTTAACAATCGGCAAATTCATCTCCAGGCTTTAGGGCATGTTGCTATATCATTTGGATACGTTTCACGAGTAATCACCAAAACATATTTCAGAGAAAGCATCTTTCCGCTGGCTGGTTAGCACGCAACGAAAGCTTTTCTCTGTACCTCGGTTACGTGACAATAAATTCAACTCATTAACTTACTCCGAACTCAATAAAGAATCACTGAGTCAAAGCTTGCCTCCCATTTCGTCCAAACGTTCACTGTCTAATCAAGTCCGTCTCCAGTCCCGAGTCTGTATTCCTGCTTCTCTCATCTCTTAGTTTAATATGTGAGAGGAAATTCAAAACACTGCCACATCATTGGTGATGTTACCATGAAATTATCATACCTGCCAAACACGAAATGCACCTGACCATGTGGAGCGCCTGACCTGACAGGTGACAGTCAGATGAGTAAAGTAACAGCAATGGGCACAGAACCAGGCAGATCATCTACACAACTAAATAACACGCAGGATAAAGATGCACTTAAAAACGTGCCCGTCCGAAGGGGGGTGCGTTGGGTGCGGTCGCACCCCCCCCTTTTTTTCCCCAGAGTAAGAAGAAATCCCGAGGAAAAAAAACTTTGGAGCGCAATTAGCGTTTCCACTTTGACGGAAATTACCGGAAATTCTGGTTCCGGCCCGCTGGATAATTTGGGGGAAAAATTGTGACCATCCGCGCCCGCGCAGTTGGGGGAAGCCGGTGACCTGCACAGTAGCGACGCAAAATGACGCTGTCTCTCCGCGCGTGCGCAGTGGACCGGGCAGGATCAGATCGCCGTTTGCACTCCACACAATCAGTGATCACCTCGATGCCTCGTGTCTACTCTGGGTAAGTAGTGGAATATTGCGTTGCGGGAGGGGAAGTCTGGTTTTTATCCTGGGTGGCAAATCACCCGCAACGGGTCTCATTCGGCCCACGGGATGATTTGGAAAAAATAAGTGGTGCCTGTTTCTCCGGGCCCGGGGGGGGGGGGGGGGGGGCGGGGGTTCTGCGGTGTCTGCCCCCATGGTCCATCGCCTCCAAACGCAGAGTCGGAGCCTTGCAGCTGGTCAGCCTGGTGTCCAGGAGACCGTACGCCCGTTGCCAGGCAACGGGAGCGGGAACGACTGGCAGCGGCCATAACCTCGACATCAGACCCCGCTCCAGCCGGGCCTTCCCCTCCCCCACCGCCGGGCCCACGACACCCCCCCACACTGGGCCCACTCCCCCCCCACTGGGCCCACTCCCCCCCCCACTGGGCCCACTCCCCCCCCCCATTGGGCCCACTCCCCCCCCCCACTGGGCCCACGACACCACCCCCCACTGGGCCCACTCCCCCCCCCCCCACTGGGCCCACGACACCACCCCCCACTGGGCCCACTCCCCCACCCCCACTGGGCCCACGACACCACCCCCCACTGGGCCCACTCTCCCACCCCCACTGGGCCCACGACACCCCCCCACTGGGCCCACGACACCCCCCCCCACTGGGCCCACGACACCCCCCCCCACTGGGCCCACGACACCCCCCCCCCACTGGGCCCACGACACCCCCCCCACTGGGCCCACTCCCCGACCCCCACTGGGCCCACGACACCCCCCCCCACTGGGGCCACGACACCCCCCCCACTGGGGCCACGACACCCCCCCCACTGGGCCCACCCCCCCCCCCCACACTGGGGCCACGACACCCCCCCCCACTGGGCCCACGACACCCCCCCCCCACTGGGCCCACGACACCCCCCCCACTGGGCCCACGACACCCCCCCCCCACTGGGCCCACACCACCCCCCCACTGGGCCCACGACACCCCCCCCACTGGGCCCACACCACCCCCCCACTGGGCCCACGACACCCCCCACACTGGGCCCACACCACCCCCCCACTGGGCCCACGACACCCCCCCCACTGGGCCCACACCACCCCCCCACTGGGCCCACGACTCCACCCCAAATTAAGGTAGGTTTTAGAGCTATTATATTTTCTCCTCCATTAGAATAATATCAAACAATATCAAATAATATCAAACAATTGGAACTGCTTTCTTTTCCTTGATAACAATAATGAAAAATATGAATTGCATAGTTGGTGACTTCCTTTTTGCATCATATTTTTAATATAATTTGAATATTGCAACAATCGTCATGTTTTCAGGGTGATGATGGATCTGTCCGCAGTAATGCAGCAGTCCATTGATGCCGCTGCTGCTGAGGAAGCTGGGAGAAGATGGAGTTGGAAGATCTCCTTGGTGCAGTGAAAACCAAAGGTTAGGAGAAGGAAAACATTATCACCAATTTTATTCGCAGCTAATTGTGATTCTTTATGGTTAAACACTAAACATTTTTGACACAGGATTTTCTGACTAGATTTTGTGACCGTTTTGTGTCATTGAATAGTGCGTATCACCACTTTACAGTGCCCCCCGTTAAAGCTGCGTTACAGAGGTGTGAATTAATGATAATAACTTTAATTCCCATGTTCAAATTACGACATATTTGCGGATCAACCCCTTCCATCATATAACAAAAGTACGTAACCAATTTTAATAAACTTAGTTAAACACCCCAACCTTTTTCAAGCGCAGAAGGTTAAGGGGGGACTTAATTGAGGTCTTTAAAATGAAGAAAGGGATAGACAGAGTTGATGTGGATAAGCTTTTCCCATTGATTCCCATTGATTTCCCATACATTCAAAGGTAACTTTGAAGGTATGAGATGTGAATTGGCCAAGATAGAGGGTTGACTGTGGATGTGTGGATTTAAAGACTGCATGGATGAAGTTCAAAAATTGTTCATACCAGTTTGGCAAAAGAATAAATCGGGGAAGGTGGTGCATCCATGGATAACAAGGGAAATCAGGGATAGTATAAAAACAAAAGATGAGGTATACAAATTTGCCAGAAAAAGCAGCTTACCGGAGGACTGGAAGAAATTCAGAATCCAGCAGAGGAGGACAAAGGGCTTAATTAGGAAAGTGAAAATAGATTATGAAAGGAAACTGGCAGGGAACATAAAAACTGACTGCAAAAGTTTTTATAGATATGTGAAGAGAAAGAGACTAGTTAAAACAAATGTTGGTCCCTTGCAGTCAGAAACAGGTGAATTGATCATGGGGAACAAGGACATGGCAGGCCGATTGAATAACTACTTTGGTTCTGTCTTCACTAAGGAAGACATAAATAATCTGCTGGAAGTAGCAGTGGAACGGGGGTCAAATAAGATGGAGGAACTGAGTGAAATCCAGGTTAGCCGGGAGGTGGTGTTGGGTAAATTGAACGGATTGAAGGCCGATAAATCCCCAGGGCCAGATAGTCTGCATCCCAGAGCACTCAAGGAGGTAGCCACAGAAATAGTGGATGCATTAGTGATAATTTTTCAAAATTCCTTAGATTCTGGAGTAGTTCCTGAGGATTGGAGGATAGCTAATGTAACCCCACTTTTTAAAAAAGGAGGGAGAGAGAAAGCGGGGAATTACAGACCAGTTAGTCTAACATCGGTAGTGGGGAAACTGCTAGAGTCAGTTATTAAAGATGGGATAGCAGCGCATTTGGAAAGTGGTGAAATCATTGGACAAAGTCAGCATGGATTTACGAAATCCATGCTATCTGCACCAAGAAGGTAAATCATGTCTGACAAATCTGATAGAATTTTTCGAGGATGTAACTAGTAGAGTGGATAAGGGAGAACCAGTGGATGTGTTATATCTAGACTTTCAGACGGCTTTCGACAAGGTCCCGCATAAGAGATTAGCACACAAACTTAAAGGACACGGTATTGGGGGTTCAGTATTGATGTGGATAGAGAACTGGCTAGCAGACAGGAGGCAAAGGGTAAACGGGTCTTTTTCAGAATGGCAGGCAGTGACTAGTGGGGTACCGCAAGGCTCAGTGCTGGGACCCCAGCTATTTACAATATATATTAATGATTTGGACGAGGGAATTCAATGCAACATCTCCAAGTTTGCAGATGACACCAAGCTGGGGGGTATAGTTAGGTGTGAGGAGGATGCTTGGAGGCTGCAGGGTGATTTGGATAGGCTGAGTGAATGGGCAGATGCATGGCAGATGCAGTATAATGTGGATAAATGTGAGGTTATCCACTTTGGTGGCAAAAACATGAGGGTAGACTATTATCTGAATGGTGGCAGATTAGGAAAAGGGAAGATGCAACGAAACCTGGGAGTCATGGTACACCAGTCATTGAAAGTAGGCATGCAGGTGCAGCAGGCAGTGAAAAAAGCAAAGGATTTGAGTATAGGAGCAGGGAGGTTCTACTGCAGTTGTACAGGGTTTTGGTGAGGCCACACCTGGAGTATTGCGTACAGTTTTGGTCTCCAAATCTGAGGAAAGACATCCTTGCCATAGAGGGGGTACAGAGAAGATTCACCAGACTGATTCCTGGGATGTCAGGACTTTCATATGAGGAAAGATTGGATAGACTCGGCTTGTACTCGCTGGAATTTAGAAGATTGAGGGGGGATCTTATAGAAACTTACAAAATTCTTAAGGGGTTGGACAAGCTAGATGCTGGAAGATTGTTCCCGATGTTGGGGGAGTCCAGAACAAGGGGTCACAGTCTAAGGATAAGGGGGAATTCCTTTAGGACCGAAATGAGGAAAACATTCTTTACACAGAGAGTGGTGAGTCTCTGGAATTCTCTGCCACAGAAGGTAGTTGAGGCCAGTTCATTGGCTATATTTAAGAGGGAGTTAGATGTGGCACTTGTGGCTAAAGGGATCAGGGGGTATGCAGAGAAGGCAGGTACGGGATACTGAGTTGGATGATCAGCCATGATCATATTGAATGGCGGTGCAGGCTCGAAGGGCCGAATGGCCTACTCCTGCACCTATTTTTCTATGTTTCTATTGAGGGTAGGGAAGATTCAAACAAGAGGGCATGACATGAGAATTAAGGGACAGAAGTTTAGGGGTATCATGAGGGGGAACGTCTTTACTCAGAGAGTGGTGGCTGTGTGGAATGAGCTTCCAGCAGAAGTGGTGGAGGCAGGATCGATTTTAACATTTAAAAGTAAAGTGGATAGGTATATGGACGGGAAGGGAATGGAGGGGTATGGTCTGAGTGCAGGTGGATGGGACTAGGGGAAAATAAATGGTCGGCACGGACTGGAAGGGCCGAGAAGGTCTGTTTCCGTGCTGTAATTGTTATATGGTTATATGGTTAGTATAAAATATTGGAAATTTATAAAATATACGTTTTAATGGGATCATTATATACAGATGTAACATTTCCATTTCGAAATCGGGGGGGGGGGGGGGGGTGGGAGGAGGGCAAATATGCGTCAAGCCGATAGCCTAACCGTTAAAGGGCTAAAAGATAGCCTCATCGATAAAGAGCTGAGAAGAGGAATCGGAACTGCCAAAGAAAGGTACTCCCAAAGTTGAGGAGCAGGTTCTCAGCTAGTGATTCGTCTTCAGTTTGGAAGGGCATGTAATAAATTACCAGCTATAAGAGGATTTTGGAAAATCTCTTTGGAAAATCATCAGCTGACCAACAACCTGAATGAGTTTTACTGCAGGTTTGAAAATCAGAAACATAACCCTGGTACCCCCTCCACCCTCCCCAACAAACACAGCCAGACCCCTCTGCAAAGAATGGACCCTGCACCCTCTCCTTCACATTCACCAGTTCACACCTACTTAAGGCAAGCCTCCAGTATGAAAAGACGGGACCATTTCCCACCCCAACCAACACTTCACACCCACTCACAGCCTGACCTCAGTCTGTAAAGACTGTGCCCTTCTACACCCACCCCCCTCCAATCATCACACCCAATCACCCACACCCTCCTTGCTGAACAACATCACTTCATCAACAATAAAGATAGAGGAGGTGGAGAAGATTTTCAGAAGACAGAAAAGCCAGAAATCTCCAGGACCGGACAATGTTCCCCCTCTACTCTCAAACTCTGTGCCGAACAGCTGGCACCGGTCTACACAGACATTTTCAACCTGTCCCTGCAAACCTGTACTGTCCCTGCCTGCTTCAAAGTCTTCACTATTGTCCCTGTACCCAAAAAGGCAAGGATTACTGGTCTTAATGACTACAGGCCTGTCGCACTGACCTCTGTAGTCATGAAGACACTGGAAAGGCTTGTGCTGGCCAAGCTGAAAAATATCACAATCCCTCTGCAGTTTGCATATCGGGCCAATAGATCTGTGGATGATGCAGTCAACCTGGGCCTGCACTTCATCCTACAGCACCTAGACCACCAGGGGACCTATGCAAGGATCCTGTTTGTTGATTTTAGCTCTGCATTCAACACCATTGTGCCAGAGCTACTACACTCCAAACTTTCCGAGTTGACTGTGCCTGAACCCCTCTGTCAGTGGATCACCAGCTTCCTGACAGACAGGAAGCAGCATGTGAGGCTGGGAAAGCACATCTCAGACCTGCCAACGCTCAGCATAGGAGCACCACAAGGCTGCGTACTCTCTCCTCTCCTCTACTCTCTCTACACCAACAACTGCACCTCCACAGAGCTTCTGTCAAGCTTCTCGAGTTTGTGGATGACCCAACCCTGATTGGACTGATCCAGGATGGGGAGGAATCTGCCTACAGACAGGAAGTGTCACAGCTGGTGTCCTGGTGCCGTCACAACGACCTGGAGCTCAATGCTCTTAAGACAGTGGAATTGATTGTAGACTTTAGGAGAGCTCCCCCTCCCCTCACCCCACTCACCATCAGTCACATCTGTAGAGTCTTTTAAGTTCCTGGGCACAACAGAGAATGTACTTCCTACGGCAGCTGAGGAAGCACAATCTGCCACAGCAGGTCAGGCAGCATCTCTGGAGAACATGGATAGAGTCATAGAGTGACACAGTGTTGAACAGGCCTTTCGGCCCAACTTGCCCACACCGGCTAACAATGTCCCAGCTACACTAATTCCACTGGCCTGCGTTTGGTTCATATCCCTCCAAACCTGTCCTATCCATGTACCTGCCTAACTGTTTCTTAAACGATGGGATAGACCCAACCTCAACTACCTCCTCTGGCAGCTTGTTCCATACACCCACCACCCTTTGTGTGAAAAAGCTACCTCAGATTCCTGAAATATTTGATATAAATATGGTGCAAAAATGCTCCAAAATAAGGCTCAGAATGCAGCAGAGAGCATCTAAAACCCCAGAGCTTCCAGGGCCCTTAATCGGGGACCCCGGTATCGAGGGACTTCACGCTTCGTGTTCGTGATGTACACAGCGCGCACGTTATTTCACATTAACATTTTTGTCATGCCATCACCCTTTTTGAAAAGCTTTGTACGGGCCTGAAAAACATTGGTGACACACAGGGCATCAATATTTCCAGTCTTGCAATCTCCGATAAAAGGACAGTCACGGTGGCCCAGCGGTAGAGTTGCTGCCTCACAGCGCCAGAGACCTGGGTTCCATCCTGCCATTCCCTGCAGAGATGCAGCTACTATAGTGTGTGGTGAATAACATCGCCCGGCAGCAGGGAGATCACAACAAGGGCAGCAGAAACAGGAACAAACAGGGAAATCACTTCACCAGTTTAGTTTATTGTCACGTGTACTGAGGTACAGTGAAAAGCTTTTGTTGCGCGCTAACCAGTCAGCGGAATGACAACACATGATTACAATCGATCCAAGATCAATAGATTCCAACTCAAAGGAGAACATCACCATGCTGGAGCTGGGGTCAAGGAAAGAGCGTTCACGTCGGGGCCCTGATTCCACCGATACTCACAAGAAGCGACAAGACAGAGCCGAGAAGTGTGTCCAGCTCTGGCTATCTTGTGTGTGGACTCGATAACAAGAACATCCTGGTCTAGGGCAGTCGGCATGGACAGACTGAAATATTACACAAGGCCTGTGAAGTTTTTAAACACCATCAACTATTCTCAAATTCAACTTCAATCTTTCAAAGTGAATTGCGGCTTTCCCCTCCCTATATTGATGGTGGTTATAGGACACTCGCTCTCACAATGAAAGACATTCCGTGCAGTTTAAACCATTCGCACCGTGATATCTCACAGCTGTTCAAAGAGCAAGACTGAAGAGTGGGAGAAAAATAGCAAAACATCCCAAACACTCACTATGCAAATAAACGGTATGTTTCACTCCAGTTATAATCTTGCCAAGAAAGAGTTCAACTACACAAAAGGCACAGAGTGCTGGAGTAACTCAGCGGGTCAGGCAGCATCTGTGGAGAACATGGATAGGTGACGTTTCACAGAGTGCTGGAGTAACTCAGCGGGTCAGGCAGCATCTGTGGAGAACATGGATAGGTGACGTTTCACAGAGTGCTGGAGTAACTCAGCGGGTCAGGCAGCATTTGTGGAGAACATGGTGACGTTGGAACTTGTCTTCAACTCCTATTGTAACTGAAATGCTGTAAGCACATCTATTTGTTCCCTGACTAGTCACTTGTGTATTCACCAGCATCTACAGTTCTCTGATTCTCCATTTTGACTGCTCCACTGTGAAACCTCCTCAAGGTATGAATACTTTGAAGTTCTCTCCCCGCCATACAATCAGTCTGAAGGGTCTCGACCAGAAACGTCCCCGATCCATGTTCTCCACAGATGCTGCCTGACCCGCTGAGTTACTCCAGCACTCTGTGTCCTTTTGTGTAGTAGCCAGCATCTGCAGTTGCTTGTTTTGGGGTTGGGATTTCCACATAGTAACCGTATACGTTGTTTCACCGAGGATTTCTGAAGTGAAGAAGTTGTTTAATGTGGAGAATTGTTTGTGGTTGAAGTGAAACATATTTCAAACTATAGTCAGTGCTAACTCTCCTGCACTGTGGTGGAGAACGGCCCAGACTTACAGGCACCACTTCAACAAGCTAACATGAATCATTTGATCGCTATGAATCAAGTAGGAGGGAGTCTTTGGTGAAAGGATAAGATACAGAAGTTTTTCACTTTCCAGATAATTCCAACAGCCATCTTTACATACTGCAAACTTCCCACGTTAGGTTTAGGTTTACCGAGGTACAGTGAAAAGCTTTGTTTTGCAAGCTATGCAAGCAGATCAGATAATACTATATAAATACAATCAAGTCAAACTCATGTACAACAGATAGAGCAAAAGAGAAGGTACACAGTGCGGAATTGTAAGACCGACATTTACATCCAAATCAGTTTAGGTTTAGTTTAAAGATGCAGCGCTGAAACAGACCTTCAGCCCAGAGTCCGTACCGACCAGCGATCCCCGCACACTAACACTATCCTACACACACTGGGGACATGTGTGGGGACACTGGGGACATGATGGGGTCGAACATTGGATAAGTAAGTATGCAGATGATACTAAGAGAGGGGGTGCTGTGAATAATGAAGTAGATTTTCAAAGTCTACAGAGAGATTTGGGCCATTTGGAAGAGTGGGCTGAAAGATGGCAGATGGAGTTTAATGCTGATAAGTGTGAGGTGCTACAACTTGGCAGGACAAATCAAAATAGGACGTACATGGTAAATGGTAGGGAATTGAGGAATGCTGTGAAACAGAGGGATCTAGGAATAACTGTGCATAGTTCCCTGAAGGTGGAATCGCATGTAGATAGGGTGGTAAAGAAAGCTTTTGGTATGCTGGCCTTTATAAATCAGAGCGTTGAATATAGGAGTAGGGAAGTAATGTTAAAATTGTACAAGGCATTGGTGAGACCAATTCTGGAGTATGGTGTACAATTTTGGTCGCCTAATTATAGGAAGGATGTCAACAAAATAGAGAGAGTACAGAGGAGATTTACTAGAATGTTGCCTGGGTTCCAGCAACTAAGTTACAGAGAAAGGTTGAACAAGTTAGGTCTTTATTCTTTGGAGCGCAGAAGGTTAAGGGGGGACTTGATTGAGGTCTTTAAAATGATGAAAGGGATAGACAGAGTTGACGTGGATAAGCTTTTCCCATTGAGGGTAGGGAAGATTCAAACAAGAGGGCATGACATGAGAATTAAGGGACAGAAGTTTAGGGGTAACATGAGGGGGAACTTCTTTACTCAGAGAGTGGTGGTTGTGTGGATGATCTTCCAGCAGAAGTGGTTGAGGCAAGATCGATTGTAACATTTAAAAGTAAAGTGGTTAGGTATATGGATGGGAAGGGAATGGAGGGGTATGGTCTGAGTGTAGGTAGATGGGACTAGGGGAAAATAAATGGTCGGCATGGACTGGAAGAGCCGAGAAGGCCTGTTTCCGTGCTGTAATTGTTGTATGGTTATATGGTTATAATGGCGGGGAGCTGGGAACTGGGCAAGGCTGGTACTTCTCTAAATGTCAGGAATGTTGTGAGGAAGGATCACACAGAATATCAAACATTCCATGCCCACTCCATGCCCAATCCGTGAGTGAATTGATTTAAATTTAAACTTGCTCCTTGTGAATTTGATACATCCGCATATCGAGCAAACATGCTGAATGTAAAATATCAAATGACTTTCAGTGATATGAATGAAATGTAATAGTATTCTGCCTTGGAACCGTGAACTGACTGGCTCCACACAGAACTCAAAGCCAAGCTTCGAGCCTGAATGTCAAAACTAAAACAAACCAGGAATGTGGGTCACAAATAAGACAACTTATGGTTATTATTAAAATGTATTAGTTTTACAAGTCAGGTTGAAGACAAATACATATAAGGAAATGCTTCTCATCCTGTGGCCCGGTTCTGCTCAGCTCAAGACCATCTGGAAGACTGCAAGACAGGTTTGGGTTTAATTAACTGCCCACACTGCAGCCTGGTCTGCATCAATTCTTGGATTACCCCATAAAAGAAATACATTAATTTCAAACCTACACAAAGACAAATATCTCCTTGTGGCAAAACTGCACGAATTTGGCCAAATGTCATAATGTGAGTTGCACCTGTGTTACCACTCGGTTCATTCACACGGCAGGCTCTGCAAACCAAGCTCTCAGCAGTCACTTCACCATCGTCGATCTGACTGACACCAGATTGACTTACAAACATAAAAACTAGTCCCCTTCCTCACACAAAGTGTGCTGGCTTACACACACAGGTCTATCGTTCCTTCTCATAGAGTGATGCAGCATGAATCCAACTTGCCCACACTGCCCAACAATGTCCCAGCTACACTAGCCCCACCTGCCCGCGTTTGGTCCATATCGCTCCAAACCTGTCCTATCCATGTACCTGTCTAATTAATGTGCGCTTACTAAAGCTGACAGGGAACCTACCTACACTGCAGCACCTTGCATGGAGACCTTTGTTTGAAGTGAATCACAGCAAGAACATTTACATCCACAACTCTGCAGACACGAGGAACTGCAGATGTCGGTTTACAAAGAAAAACACAAAGTGCTGGAGTAACACAGCAGGCCAGGCAGCATCTCTGAAGAACATAGATAGCTGGCGTTTTAAGTTGGGATCGGGACCCTTCATCAGACTAAAGAAGGGTCCCGACCCAAAACGTCACCTATCCATGTTCTCCACAGATGCTGCCTGACCCGCTGAGTTACTCCAGCACTCTGTGAAATGTCACCTATCCATGTTCTCCACAGATGCTGCCTGACCCGCTGAGTTACTCCAGCACTCTGTGAAATGTCACCTATCCATGTTCTCCACAGATGCTGCCTGACCCGCTGAGTTACTCCAGCACTGTGTCTTCTTCCTCAGATAAGAAAAACAATCTAATCTCATGTACAATAATTAGCATAGGTGATAACAAGCACCTATTAGTATTTACAGACAGTAGACAATAGGTGCAGGAGGAGGCCATTCGGCCCTTCGAGCCAGCACTGCCATGTGATCATGGCTGATCATTTACAATCAGTAGCCCGTTCCTGCCTTCTCCCCATATCCCTTAATGTCAAATCATAAACCAAGACCACCATGGTCCTTAACACTGACCAGAATATGCCTTGCCCAGCTATGTAACAACATGGACACAGCAGGTTAGATGTTGCGTATTTTAATTCCAAAACAATCTCTCAAAATTCTTTAAAAGATAGGTTGAATGTGTAGGAAGGAACTGCAGGTGTTGGTGGCACAAAGTGCTGGAGTAACTCAGCGGGACAGGCAGCATCCCAGGAAAAAGGGAATAGGTGCCATTTCGGATCGAGACCCTTCTTCAGACTGCGAGTCAGGGGGAGAGAGAGGGAAGAGGGAGTGACAGGGAATATTGTCAGCTTAGGGCCACTCGGGGTATGGGTGGGCAGGACAAACTCCAGTACTTGTTGCCCACCATTGGTTATGCAGCCGACTGGATGTACAGCCCGTCCATCAGCCAAGATGCCCCTGCTTCTGGCCTGTCTATTGTTGCAGACATTATGCAGTGACCTCCATAAACCAGGGGTCGGCAACCTACGGCCCCCGGGCCCAATGCGGCCCGAAACCCGTAACCATCGGGCCTGCCGAGCAGCGGCCGAGCTCTGTCTGTACCGCATCCTGCGCAAAGCCGCCGGCATGGCCCCGCACCTTCTGGCAACACGTTTAACAAAGAACTACAGATGCTGGAAAAATCAAGGGTAGACAAAAATGCTGGAGAAACTCAGCAGGTGAGATGCAAGGATTGCATGAGGCTGCCTCACCCACCGAGTTTCTCCAGCATTTTTGTTCACCTTCTATGAACATGTGATTTGATGCCTGCAATCCGGGGTGGGATGGGGGCGGATACATGTGTACACGTGATAGATGTGGCCCGCCATCCACTCACAGACGTGTGTCTTGGCCCCTATGCCCACCCCTGTCTTAAACAAAGGTTACAGAATACTCCCTTCTCTCCTAGCCGCCTGATCCTGGGATGGAGAGTGGAATGCTGAGGGCATGAGCGTGTGACAGCAGCAGATACTGCCGGCAAACCGGATGCAATTCATACCTCAACACACTTTTCATTCACTTTTCTAAAACGATGCTACACAGCACGGTGGCGCAGCGGTAGAGTTGCTGCTCACAGCACCAGAGACCCGGGTTCAACCCTGACTACGGGTGCTGCCTGTACGGAGTTTGCACGTTCTCCCCGTGACCTGCGTGGGTTTTCTCCGGGTGCTCCGGTTTCCTCCCACACTCCAAAGACGTACAGGTTTGTTGATCAGTAAACTGTCCCTATTGTGTGTGGGGTAGTGCTAGTTCGTGGGGATCGCTGGTCAGAACGGGCTCAGTGGGCTGAAGGGCCTGTTACTGCGCTGTATATCTAAACTACGTTGATAATAAATTCTCCGGTGAATCCAGTAGGTTTGAAGGCCGTGCGAGCCCCAGCGAGTCACAACACATGACAGCAAAGATCAGCTGGAGAGAATGAGCCAACGGGTACTGATTGGGGATGATCACATTGAATGGCGGTGCTGGCTCGAAGGGCCGAATGGCCTACTCCTGCACCTATTGTCTATTGTCAAACGTCAGAGTTTTCAATGAATTACACAGCAGGTTATTGAAGTTCTTTCTACTGGACTGTTTCTGCATGGGTTCAGTGCGTGGTGGTCATTCACTGTGTTCAGCGTTACATACTTGCCCCACGATATATTAGTCACAAACACATTACAGACCAAGGCAATTTCAACAAATGCCTGTTCTAAAACTCACTTTCTGCTCATTTTACTCGATAAAACCTGGCATGTGCCAACTGGTTTAGTTGTTCGAAAATAAAATGTAATATAAGTGTACAAACACTTGTTTTCATGCTAAAATATGGATGCAATATTTGCTGCCTTTGAGAATGCACATATATATAGATCTTTGAAGGTGGGATATGAACAAAAAACAGGGGGGATATTAATACTGCAATCATTGAATACAAGCTAATGAATTTACGGTTAGATATTGCCAGATGGCTAGGGCACAGATGTCCCGCCCACTCACTGGGACAAATGCTGGCAAATGGGACTAGCTTAGATGGGTCGGGGGTTACACAAAAAGCTGGAGAAACTCAGCGGGTGCAGCAGCATCTAAGGAGCGAAGGAGATAGGCGACGTTTCGGGTCGAGACCCTTCTTCAGACTGGTCAGGGATCAGGGAAACGAGAGATATAGATGGTGATGTGGAGAGATAAAGAACAATGAATGAAAGATATGCAAAAAAGTATCGATGATAAAGGAAACAGGCCATTGTAAGCTGTTTGTATTGTGAAAATGAGAAGCTAGTGCGACTTGGGTGGGGGAGAGATAGAGAGAGAGGGAATGCCAGGGCCCGAGGGCTGAGGGAGAGGTGGGAAGGGGAGGAAGCAGCAAGGGTTAACAGAATTGAGAAAATTCAATGTTTAAGCCCAGAGGATGCAGACTCCCCAAGCGGAATATGAGGTCTGTTCCTCCAACTTGCGGTGTTGCTCACTCTGGCCGTGGAGGAGGCCCAGGACCAAGAGGTCGGATACGGAATGGGAGGGGGAGTTGGTGCTGAGCCACCGGGAGGTCGGGTTGGTTATTGCGGACCGAGCAGAGGTGTTTGGCGAAACAATCGCCTAGCCTCCGCTTGGTCTCACCGATGTAGATCAGCTGGCATCTGGAGCAACGGATGCAGTAGATGAGGTTGGAGGAGGTGCAGGTGAACCTCTGTCGGACTTGGAATGACTGCTTGGGTCCCTGAAAGGAGTGGATGGGGGAGGTGAAGGGACAAGTGTAGCATCTCTTGCGGTTGCAAGGGAAAGTGCCCGGGGAAGGGGTGGAGCGGGAGGGAAGGGAAGAATTGACAAGGGAGTTGCGGAGGGAGCGGTCTTTGCGGAAGGCAGACAGGGGGGGAGATGGGAAGGTGTGGCGAGTGGAGGGGTCACGTTGGAGGTGGCAAAACTGGCGGAGGACTATCTGTTGTATGCGCTGGCTGGTGGGGTGAAAGGTGAGGACCAGGGGGACTCTGCCCTTGTTGTGAGTGGGGGAATGGGGAGAGAGGGCAGTGTTGCGGGGTATGGAGGAGACCCTGGTGGGTTGGCATGGACATGTTGGGCTGAAGGGCCTGATTCCATGCCTGCATTTCAGAAAGTTCTGATTAAATCTCAGACTGTATTGCCATTTTATAAATTTAATTTTAAATTACAAGCAAGATTGATGGCCTTTGCATCAGGATCATGGACATGCCTTAGAAACGATATCAAAGCTATTTAGTGCTTGAAATGAAATCATAATGAACAATAATTCTATAAAATCAATGTGGTGAAAATGATAAAGCATCAACCAAGAGACTGATAGAGCCCAAAGGGATTTGAAATAGTTTACAATATAAAGGGGAAGTTTTTAATCTCACAAGAATACAACCCTTCACAAAGCCAGGAGGAGCAGTCTGTAGCTGGAAAATGAGCGTCTCGACACCAAGAACTCGACACCAAATGCAAAGCAAAGTCTGCTCATAAGGTCATAAGTGATAGGAGCAGAATCAGTCCATTCGGCCCATCAAGTCTACTCCACCATTCAATCATGGCTGATCTATCTCTCCCTCCTAACCCCATCCTCCTGCTGTTGGGCACATTATTTAGTCCATGTTTAAGTTGGTGACTTGGTGCTCAAGAACAAACAGACGTAGTCCAATACCTTGCCCCAAGCCATCCACAGTCGGAACTAGAAACATAGAAAATAGGTGCAGGAGGCCATTCGGCCCTTTGAGCCAGCACCGCCATTCATTGTGATCGTGGTGGATCGTACCCTATCAATACCCCGTGCCTGCCTTCTCCCCATATCCCTTGACTCCACTAGCCCCAAGAGCTCTATCTAACTCTCTTTTAAATCCATCCAGTGATTTGGCCTCCACTGCCCTCTGTGGCAGGGAATTCCACAAATTCACAACTCTCTGAGTTTTCTCGCCCCAGTTTTAAATGACCTCTCCTTTATTCTAAGACTGCGACCCCTGGTTCTGGACTCGCCCAACATTGGGAACATTTTTCCCCCATCTAGCTTGTCCAGTCCTTTTAACTAAACCAAATATAATGGCATGTCTTGAACTACTCACAATGTTACATTATTAAAGTACATTAAATAAACAGCTGAATCAAATAAATCATTGGCTGGCCAGATGCTCTCCCACACAATGCAATAACCTCTCAAATATAATTGACTCATTGTGTCCTCAATGACAAGCCGCTCCGCCTCACGCTCTACTCTCCAAACAAGTATCTTCCTCCTCCCTGGCTTCCTCTGACCAACATGTTCATTTCCTGAGCAACCTTCAACCTGATACCCCTGTGCCTGAAGGTTGTTTCTAACATCCACCAATTAGGCCTTGGTTACTTTAAACTTGGAAAAGCATGCCTGACCTTGGAGAAAGTGGAGCTTTGCCGGGCTCTATACCTGACACCATCCATCCCGGGAACATTCACAAGAGGTAATCTGCAGAAACCGCTCTGCAAACACAGCGGCGAGAAGCATGATGACATTCATGTCAATGTTGGGACAGGTCTTGGCTGGAAAAGAAGGTTTAGAAAAACTGCGGAAATGTATAAAACCAACAAGAAATCGAGCAACTGTGTGGCAGCGTTTGGTAATTCATCAGACCATCGCCCTCTACAATTACACTGGCAGAGATGGAGAAACAAAGAACTGCAGATGCTGGTTTATACCAAAGAAAGACAGAGTGCTGGAGTAACTCAACGGCTCAGGCAGCATCTCTGGAGAAGCATAGAAGCATAGAAAAATAGGTGCAGGAGTAGGCCATTCTGCCCTTTGAGCCAGCACCGGCATTCAATATGATCAAGGCTGATCATCTAAAATCAGTAGGTAGACACAAATACTGGAGAAACTCAGCGGGTGAGGCAGCATCTACGGAGCGAAGGAAATAGGTGACTTTTCGGCTCGTGTCCCTTGACCCGCTGAGTTTCTCCAGCATTTTTGTTGACCTTAGATTTTTCCAGCATCTGCAGTTCTTTCCACCTCACAGCTGCCTCACAGGTTGAAATCTATGCATTTGTGAGCTCTTCATTAGGTTAACCACAATGGCTAAGTGAAAAGATGGGGCTCTTAAAGACAGCGGAGTCAAGGGATGTAGGGAGAAGGCAGGAACAGGGTACTGATTGTGGATGATCAGCCATGATCACAGTGAGGCTCGAAGGGCCGAATGGCCTCCCCCTGCACCTATTGTCCATTGTCTATTGTCTATAACATAGAAACATAAACAATAGGTACAGGAATAGGCCATTTGGCCCTTCGAGCCAGCACCGCCATTCAATATCATCATGGCTGATCATCCACAATCAGTACCCCGTTCCTGCTTTCTCCCCATATCCCTTGATTCCTTTAGCTCTAAGAGCTAAATTTAACTCTCTCTTGAAAACATCCAGTGAATTGGTCTCCACTGCCTTCTGTGGCAGCGAATTCCACAGATTCACAGCTCTCTGGGTGAAAATGTTTTTCCTCATCTCAGCCCCCTTATTCTTAAACTGTGTCCCCAGGTTCTGGACTTCCCCAACATCAGGAACATTTTTCCTGCAACTACCCTATCCAATCCTCTAAGAATTTTATATGTTTCTATAAGATCCCCTCTCAACCTTCTAAATTCCAGCAAATACAAGCCCAGTCGACCCATTCTTTCATCATATGACAGTCCCGCCATCCCAGGAATTAACCTGGTGAACCTACGCTGCGCTCCCTCAATAGCAAGAATGTCCTTCCTCAAATTAGGAGACCAAAATTGCACACAATACTCCAGATGCGGTCTCACCAGGGCCCTGTACAACTGCAGTAGATCCTGATATAGTAGTGTCCAGAGGATCTACATTAGGCAGGAAATGGTGTTGGGTAGACTGATGGGACTGAAGGCTGATAAATCCCCAGGGCCTGATGGTCTGTATCCCAGGGTACTTAAGGAAGTGGCTCTAGAAATCGTGGATGCATTGGTGATAATTTTACAATGTTCTATAGATTCAGGATCAGTTCCTGTGGATTGGAGGGTAGCTAATGTTGTCCCACTTTTTAAGAAAGGTGGGAGAGAGAAAACAGGGAATTATAGACCAGTTAGTCTGACATCGGTGGTGGGGAAGATGCTGGAGTCAATTATAAAAGATGAAATAGTGGCACATTTGGATAGTAGTAGCAGGATCGGTCCAAGTCAGCATGGATTTACAAAGGGGAAATCATCCTTGACTAAAATTAGAGCACATGGTATTGGGGATAGGGTATTGACATGGATAAGAAATCATGCTGGACTAATCTTCGGGAATTTTTTGAAGATGTAACTAGCAAAATGGACAAGGGAGAGCCAGTGGATGTAGTGTACCTGGACTTTCAGAAAGCATTTGATAAGGTCCCACATAGGAGATTAGTGGGCAAAATTAGGGCACATGGTATTGGGGGTAGAGAGCTGACATGGATAGAGAATTGGTTGGCAGACAGGAAACAAAGAGTAGGGATTAACGGGTCCCTTTCAGAATGGCAGGCAGTGACTAGTGGGGTACCGCAAGGCTCGGTGCTGGGACCGCAGCTATTTACAATGTACATCAATGATTTGGATGAAGGGATTCAAAGTAACATTAGCAAATTTGGAGATGACACCAAGCTGGGTGGCAGTGTGAACTGTGAAGGACGATGCTATGAGAATGCAGGGTGACTTGGACAGTTGGGGGAATGGGCAGATGCATGGCAGATGAAGTTTAATGCGGATAAATGTGAGGTTATCCACTTTGGTAGCAAAAACAGGAAGGCAGATTACTATCTAAATGGTGTTAAGTTGGGAAAAGGGGAAGTGCAACGGGATCTGGGGGTCCTTGTTCATCAGTCTATGAAAGTAAGCATGCAGGTACAGCAGGCAGTGAAGAAAGCGAATGGCATGTTGGCCTTTATAACAAGGAGTCGAGTATTGGAGCAAAGAGATCCTTCTGCAGTTGTACAGAGCCCTAGTGAGACCACACCTGGAGTATTGGAGTGTGCAGTTTTGGTCCCCTAATTTGAGGAAGGATATTCTTGCTATTGAGGGAGTGCAGCGTAGATTTACAAGGTTAATTCCCGGGATGGCGGGACTGTCATATGCTGAGAGAATGGAGTGGCTGGGCTTGTACACCCTGGAGTTTAGATGGATGAGAGGGGATCTTATTGAAACATATAAGATTGTTAAGGGTTTGGACACTCTAGAGACAGGAAACATGTTCCCGATGTTGGGGGAGTCCAGAACCAGGGGCCACAGTTTAAGAATAAGGGGTAAGCCATTCAGAACGGAGACGAGGAAACACTTTTTCTCACAGAGAGTTGTGAGTCTGTAGAATTCTCTGCCTCAGAGGGCGGTGGAGGCAGGTTCTCTGGATGCTTTCAAGAGAGAGCTGGATAGGGCTCTTAAAGATAGCGGAGTCAGGGGATATGGGGAAAAGGAAGGAACGGGGTAGTGATTGGGGATGATAAGCCATGATCTCATTGAATGGGGGTGCTGGCTTGAAGGGCCGAATGGCCGACTCCTGCACCTATTGTCTATTGTTTATTGTCCTTGCTCCTAAACTCAAATCATCTCGCAATGCAGGCCAACATGCCATTTGCTTTCTTCACTGCTTGCTGTACCTGCATGCTTACTTTCAGTGACTGATGTACAAGCACACCCAGGTCTCGTTGCATCTCCCCTTCTCCTAATCTGACACCATTCAGATAATAATCTGATTCTTGTTTTTGCCACCAAAGTGGATAACCTCACATTTATTCACATTATACTGCATCTGCCCATGCATCTGCCCACTCGCACAACCTATCCAAGCCATCCTGCATCATCATAGCATCTTCCTCACAGCTCACATTTAATTCCCTCGTCTAAATCAGTAATATATATTGTAAATAACTGGGGTTCCAGCACTGATCCATGCGGCATCCCACTAGAACATGGATAGGTGATGTTTCACAGTGTGCTGGAGCAACATCACCTATCCATGTTCTCCACAGATGCTGCCTGACCCGCTGAGTTACTCCAGCACTCTAGGGCTGCCCAGCAGCCTCCGCTCCTTGGCCTTGCATCCTCTCTGTACCCCTGGTGCCAGCGGTTACCTCCAGGTTGTCACAGAGGACCGGTTCCCGAAGGCTTCAGACCCCGAGTGAGTCTGCAGGCCGCCAGCGAGGCACGGAGCGATGCCAGGACGGTGACAGGCAGCGGGGGGACCAGACGATCTGTCGCTTCCACTCAACCTTCTCCCCCCTCCCCAACCTTGCACAGACTGCCAAATACACGTAGCTTCACCTCATTTTAAGAATCACAGTCTCTAGGACATTTATTATATAGTCCCAGCTGATGTAAGATTGCTTTAAAAATCAAAAACAAAATAGTGAAACAGATTTGAAAAGCCGAGAGGATTGAAAGATGGTCCAAGGGGAAACAATAGGAACAGTATAAAGTATAAAGTCGGGGTTATTAACTGAGATGAAGGAATAGCAGATTGCTAAAGAACCCTCGGCCTCACTGGGTCAGCCACAGAAACTCTGAATAAGAATTGTCGGTCTCACAACTATAAACAAAATGTGAACATAAATCGATTAGTTCAGAGTGAAGATGATCGCAGCCTGAGGGCAGTCGTGTCAGAACCAGGGTGGGAGGAAGCCTGTTGTGCTAATTTACACGCATCATTGTCTGTGTCCCACTCGTTGCCAAGTTGCTTATTGTACAGGACTACTCGAAAAGCGAGAAAGAGAAGAAATATAGTTCTGTAGATAAAGTGCCAGAACCACAACACACAATGAATTTTCAGCGCAGCTAAAGACAGCCCACATAAACATGGACAGGCTCGCCCGCCCATCATCAGTGTGATTTGAGGAAATAACAGAGCAGGAGGGAAGTGGTGGACGTCAAAGATCAAGTTCCCCAAATACATTGCTAGAGCTTTGTTCCTGTTACTCTGCAGCCAGTGAGAGGTGGAGGAGGAATATCAGCGAGTCCATGTGGCTCTTGGCTTCACTCCACATTAGTAACAGCTGCAAACATCATTCTTGTGGAATATTTCATGCACCAAGACTTCTCCAGAGTTCTGTAAACATTCCTAAAGCTAGCTGATGTGGATCAGAGTCAAAAATATTTAAACACATCATAATGAGGTTACATTTTAAGCAGCTCATATTTGCCGAGGAATCGAAGAATGTTAGAAATGGGAGTTAGCAAGTTGTGATGAAAGGTGTTGGTGCTGGGACTCTCCACTGACCAAGACAAGAATCCCTGCATTAAGGGGCCGTAATCCCCTTAAACCCAGCAACACCCTGGAGAGTTTCCTCATTCACTGATTGAAGGCATCATCACCTGCCACAATCATTGATACATTTGGCAGACAAGTCATGGACAGCATCAACAAACCTATCAGAGTTCAACATAATTGCAATCAGGCCCAAACATCAAGAGATAGGCCCCAACCCTAGTTAACCTAACCCGAGTTAACGTAATCCTAACCTAACCCTAGTTAACCTAACCCGAGTTAACGTAATCCTAACCCAACCCTAGTTAACCTAACCCGAGTTAACGTAATCCTAACCTAACCCTAGTTAACCTAACCCGAGTTAACGTAATCCTAACCTAACCCTAGTTAACCTAACCCGAGTTAACGTAATCCTAACCTAACCCTAGTTAACCTAACCCGAGTTAACGTAATCCTAACCTAACCCTAGTTAACCTAACCCGAGTTAACGTAATCCTAACCTAACCCTAGTTAACCTAACCCGAGTTAACGTAATCCTAACCTAACCCTAGTTAACCTAACCCGAGTTAACGTAATCCTAACCTAACCCTAGTTAAACTAACCCTGGGTTGTGCCATCGATTCTCCAGCATCTGCAGTTCCTTCTTAAACACGTTGTCTACTCCTCTGCGATATCTCCTCAAGGTATGCCTACTTTGAAGAAGTTCTCCTCCTCCCTCCAAAGACAGTTACTCCCTCAGCACTCTGGCTCCTCCTCTTCCTTTCCTCAGTCTGAAGAAGGGTTTCGGCCCGAAATGTTGCCTATTTCCTTCACTCTACAGATGCTGCTGCACCCGCTGAGTGTCTCCAGCACTTTTGTCGACCTTCGGTTTTCCAGCATCTGCAGTTCCTTGTTAAACACCTGGGTCCTACAGCAGGCCTTGCCCTCCCACTGGTAATATAACACTAACAGAAGGCTGTGGAGACAGTCAATGGATATATTTACGGCAGAGATAGATAGATTCCTGATTAGTACGGGTGTCAGAGGTTACGAAGAGAAGGCAGGAGGATGGGGTTAGGAGGGAGAGATAGATCAGCCACTGTTGATTGGTGGAGTAGACTTGATGGGCCGAATGGCCTAATTCTGTTTCTGCAACTCTAATCCAATACTACTTCTTATTCCTCACTTTCATATTTAAAATAATGCTAATTGGAGAATCAAGAATCAGCAGTGTGTTATTGTCGAATGTCCCGGGTGGGACAATGACATCCTTACTTGTTGCAGCACAGCAGCAAATGTGAATGTGTAAACATAGTATATAACGGGGGAAGAGAAAACAATGAAAAGTTCAATAAATAACAAATATAGTGCAATAATAATATCATATTGTGCAGTTCAGAGCTCAGAGCGCATTCATTGTAGTGTTTAATAGCCTGATGGCCGTAGGGAAGAAGCTGTTCCTGAACCTGGACGTTACAGTTTTCAGGCTCCTGTACCTTCTTCCTGATGGCAATGGTGAGATGAGTGTGTGGCCAGGATGGTGTGGGTCCTTGATGATGTTGGCAGCCTTTGTGAGGCAGCGACTGCGATAGATCCCTTCGATGGTGGGGAGGTGAAAGCCGATGATGGACTGGGCCATGGTCACAACTTTCTGCAGTCTTTTCCGCTCCTAGACATTCAAGTTGCCGAACCAGGCCACGATGTAACCAGTTCCTTGGTTTTGCTGGTGTTGAGAGCCAGGTTGTTGTGTTGGCACCATTTGGTCAATCGGTCGATCTCACTTCTGTCCTCTGACTCGTTCCCATCTGTGATACGTCCCACAACAGTGGTGTCGTCGGCGAACTTGATGGAGTTCGCACGATGTCCGGCTACACAGTCATGAGTATAGAGTGAGTACAGCAGGGGGATGAGCACGCAGCCTTGAGGTGCTCCCGTGCTGATTGTCACTGAAATATTCCTGTCAATTCAAACAGACTGTGGTCTGTGAGTGACGAAGTCGACGGTCCAATTGCAGAGGGATGCGCAGAGACCCAGTTCTGCGAGTTTGGTAACCAGCTTGGAGGGGATGATTGTGTTAAATGCCGAGCTGTAATCGATGAATAACAGCCTGACATATGAGTTTTTATTTCCAAGTGGTCCAGAGCGGAGTGGAGGGCCAGCGAGATCGCGTCCACCGTTGATCTGTTGTGGCGGTAAGCGAACTGCAGTGGGTCCAGGTTTTTGTCGAGGTAGGAGTTGATTTGCGCCATGAACAACCTCTCAAACCACTTCATCACCACAGGCGTTAGTGCCACAGGTCGATAGTCATTGAGGCATGTCACCTTGCTCTTCTTGGGCACCGGTATTATTGATGCCCTTTTGAAGCAGGTGGGAACCTCAGACCTCGGAAGTGAGAGGTTGAAAATGTCTGCACAGGTTTTTAGAACACGACCGGGTATACCATCAGGTCCAGGCGCTTTTCGAGGGTTCACCCCTCCATAGGATTTTGTGACGTCGGCCTCTGTGACTGTAACACTGTCAAGGCGAATAGGAGCTCAGGAAGGCACATCAGTATTCTCCCTATCAAAGCAAGCGTAGACACATTGAGCTCGTCAGGGAGTGATGTATCGCCGACATCCGAGCTGCCTCCTGGTTTTGCCTTATAGGAGGTGATTGCATTCAGTCCCCGCCACAGCTGTCGAACATCTGTCTCATCCTCCAGCTTGGAGCAGAAGTCCCTTTTGGCCTTTTTGATGGCCTTACCAAGGTTGTATCTGGACTTCTTGTAGACCACCGTGTCATCAGACATGAATGCCCGGTGTCTGGTCTTCAGAAGAGTGCGGATCTCACAGTTCATCCAAGGCTTCTGGTTAGGAAACACTCGGGAGGATTTTGTAGGGATGCAGTCCTCTACACATTTCTTAATGAGGTCTGTGACAACTGTGGCGTATTCATTCAAGTCCGTTGCCGAGTCTTTGAACATTGCCCAGTCTACAGACTCCAAACAGTCCTGTAGTTGTTCCTCTGCCCCCCCCCCCCCCCCGACCAGCTCTGTACTGCCCTCACCTCTGGGGGTGCGCTCTTTAATTGCTGCCTGTAGGCAGGGAGAAGCAGCACCGCGGTATGGTCGGATTTACCGAAGTGAGGGCGAGGGATAGAGCGGTAGGCATTCTTGATGGTGGTGTAGCAGTGGTCGAGGGTGTTTGGTCCTCTAGTGCAGCAGGAGACATGTTGGTGGAAGTTGGGGAGTGATTTCTCAAGGTTGGCTTTGTTGAAGTCATAGAAACATAGAAACATAGAAATTAGGTTTAGGAGTAGGCCATTCGGCCCTTCGAGCCTGCACCGCCATTCAATATGATCATGGCTGATCATCCAACTCAGTATCCCGTACCTGCCTTCTCTCCATACCCTCTGATCCCCTTAGCCACAAGGGCCACATCTAACTCCCTCTTAAATATAGCCAATGAACTGGCCTCAACTACCCTCTGTGGCAGAGAGTTCCAGAGACCCACCACTCTCTGTGTGAAAAAATTCCTTCTCATCTCGGTCCTAAAGGATTTCCCCCTTATCCTTAAGCTGTGACCCCTTGTCCTGGACCTCCCCAACATCGGGAACAATCTTCCTGCATCTAGCCTGTCCAACTCCTTAAGAATTTTGTAAGTCCCCAGCAATGGTGGTAAATGCCTCAGGGTAAGACGTCTGGTCCTTGTTTAATTCCCTCGGTAGGTAGAAGTGACAGCACTTCACCGCCAGATGTTCGAGGTGTGGAGGTGGTGTTGGACAGGACTACCACGTGTGAGCACCACGCAGAGTTGACCATGAGGCAGACGCCCCTCCTCTCCCTTTCCCAGATTCCAGTGTACGGTCCATGTGGTGGATGGAGAACCCTTCAGGCTGGACCGCTGAGTCTGGGGAGCTGGGGGTGAGCCATGTCTCTGTGAAACAGAACACAGAGCATTCCCTCAGCTCCCTTTGATAAAGCAGCCCTGACCTTCTTTGCATCGATCGGGCTCTTCAACTACAATGTCCATGGTGAAACTATGCCAGGTATCTGATTACTACCTCATTACTCTGACCCTGGCATCACTTTTAAAGGCGTTTACTTTAGCTTGGAGTCCCGTGTACCGAGGTACAGTGACAAGCTGTATAATGGGAATGTTGCAGCGATCCCCATAGCAACATCTGAAAATAACGTCTATAAAATATTCATTGGAGTAAAGGAGTTACGTTCCATGAAATCAAATAGATCCGATTTTTTGTCCTTCCGTTGCTAAAGCGAGACATGCAGTTCCTAAAGAGACTACCACTGCAGAGCTCCTGATATCAACTCCAGAGAGAGTCTTGGCATCGGTCCAAACTCTCGACTGACGTAAATGCAGAATTGAAGCCAACAATTGAATCAGAGGCTGAGTGAAGGTGCGTAGATCCTCTGGCACGTCCAACTAGAGTCTAGACAAAGACTACACACACAGGTTCAGAAAGCAAATGAGATAAGTGGAAGTAAAAGTGAAAGTGCCCAAGGATTGGCGAGACCCGAGGAAAGGGTTTGATCTCCTGGACATGCCGTATGCTCAAGTGTCAGCACAGAGTCATCAATGGTCCCATCACTGCAACCTATCTTACTCAGCCAAGATGCCCAGAAAGCTTAGCACAGACATTGTGGGCCGAAGGGCCTGTTCACCGTTCATGTGTTCTAGGAGAAGAGTTAGGTCATTTGGCCCATCAAGACTCCTCCACCATTCAATCATGGCTGATCTATCTCTCCCTCCTAACCCCATTCTCCTGCCTTCTCCCCATAAACTCTGACACCTGCACTAATCAAGAATCTGTCAATCTCTGCTTTTAAATATATCCACTGACTTGGCCTCCACAGCTTTCTGTGGCAATGAATTCCACAGATTCACCAACCTCTGACTAAAGAAATTCCTCCTCATCTCCTTTCTGAAAGGAACGTTTGTTAATTCTGAGGCTTTGGCCTCTGGTCCTAGACTCTCCCACTGGTGGAAACATCCTCTCCACATCCACTCTGTCCAGGCCTTTCACTATTCATTCACATATCTGTGGTTTGATTCTCTCTGGAGAATAACACTGCCTCAAGTCCAGCAACTCGAGATCTACAGGCTTGCCTTGGAAGGTTACAACGTCACCTCAACTACATAGTTCTGAAAAATAGCACCAAGGTTAAAAGGATTAACCTCCAGTCTACAAAGATTAGGCACCACATACAGACATGAGAGTGGTGAATCTCTGGAATTCTCTGCCACAGAAGGTAGTTGAGGCCAGTTCATTGGATATATTTAAGAGGGAGTTAGATGTGGCCCTTGTGGCTAAAGGGATCAGGGGGTATGGAGAGAAGGCAGGTACAGGATACTGAGTTGGATGATCAGCCATGATCACATTGAATGGAGGTGCAGGCTCGAAGTAGGGCCTACTCCTGCACCTATTTTCTATGTTTCTATGTTACACCTTTAGTATGGAACTGGGGTGAAGGAAAGAGCGTTCACGTCGATCGCGGCCCGGTTTGCACCACCACGCACAAGAAGCGACAAGGCAGACACCATTGTATGCAGATGCCGAGAAGTGGCTGAACAAGTGGCTTCTAATCTTGTGTGTGGACTCGACAAGAAGAAGTGTGGAACTTTAAAAGTGGTTGTTTTGTCCAAAGCAGTTCACAGGAAAATATAAATAAATTCCATCCTCCAGAGGAGGTGTTGGGAAAATTGCTGATAAAATTGTAACAAGGGAATGCCACAAAGTACAACTACAAATCTGGGATTAGACACAGTTATTAAAGGCTGTGGAACCAGGACGTGTAGATACAGGCATGATACAGACGTGTGGATACTGGCATGATACAGACGTGTAGATACAGGCATGATACAGACGTGTAGATACAGGCATGATACAGACGTGTAGATACAGGCATGATACAGATGTGTAGATACAGACGTGTAGATACAGACGTGTAGATACAGGCATTATACAGACGTGTAGATACAGGCATGATACAGACGTGTAGATACAGACATGATACAGACGTGTAGATACAGGCATGATACAGACGTGTAGATACAGACATGATACAGACGTGTAGATACAGGCATGATACAGACGTGTAGATACAGGCATGATACAGACGTGTAGATACAGGCATGATATAGACGTGTAGATACAGACATGTAGATACAGGCATGATACAGACGTGTAGATACAGACATGATACAGACGTGTAGATACAGGTATGATACAGACGTGTAGATACAGGCATGATACAGACGTGTAGATACAGACATGTAGATACAGACGTGTAGATACAGGTATGATACAGACGTGTAGATACAGGCATGATACAGACGTGTAGATACAGACATGTAGATACAGGCATGATACAGACGTGTAGATACAGGCATGATACAGACGTGTAGTTACAGGCATGATACAGACGTGTAGATACAGACATGTAATTACAGGCATGATACAGACGTGTAGATACAGGCATGATACAGACGTGTAGATACAGACATGTAGATACAGGCATGATACAGACGTGTAGATACAGACATGTAGATACAGGCATGATACAGACGTGTAGATACAGGCATGATACAGACGTGTAGATACAGACGTGTAGATACAGGCATGATACAGACGTGTAGATACAGACGTGTAGATACAGGCATGATACAGACGTGTAGATACAGACATGTAGATACAGGCATGATACAGACGTGTAGATACAGACGTGTAGATACAGGCATGATACAGACGTGTAGATACAGACATGTAGATACAGACTGTAGATACAGGTATGATACAGACGTGTAGATACAGGCATGATACAGACGTGTAGATACAGGCATGATACAGACGTGTAGATACAGGTATGATACAGACGTGTAGATACAGACATGTAGATACAGACGTGTAGATACAGGCATGATACAGACGTGTAGATACAGACGTGTAGATACAGGCATGATACAGACGTGTAGATACAGACGTGTAGATACAGGCATGATACAGATGTGTAGATACAGGCATGATACAGACGTGTAGATACAGGCATGATACAGACGTGTAGATACAGACGTGTAGATACAGGCATGATACAGACATGTAGATACAGACGTGTAGATACAGGCATGATACAAACGTGTAGATACAGGTATGATACAGACGTGTAGATACAGGCATGATACAGACGTGTAGATACAGACGTGTAGATACAGGCATGATAGACGTGTAGATACAGGCATGATACAGACATGTAGATACAGACAAGGTGCTGATTGGCCATCGTCTAGTCAGGGAGCGAACAGGTTGAAAGGGCCAAATGACGTGTTGCTGTTCTACCAGTGGACAGAAAAGGTTTTGAGGGAAATGGGCCAAACTCAGACAAATAGGACTCGCTTTGATGGCTTCTTGGTCAGCACGGATGAGTTGGGCCGAAGGGCCTGTTTCCCTGCTGTCTGTCTATTTGGCTGATTTTGGGAATGTTATTGTTTGTTTGTGATTGTGTCGTTGGCATGCTTGGGTGCCGACTAGATTAGACTTTGTTGGAACAACGGGACAACATCTCAACCTGGCCCAGTCTACACCTTCACTGCTCAGCTTGTAGCTCTCTGGGTTACAATCTCCAACATGCCCTGGTCAGAGGCAGTTTAGTTACATTCTAGTCTGAACCTTGACCACCATCTGTAGAAGAGGAACCAACCCACTCTAGGTATCTTTCCCCAGAATTGTTACTCTGAATAAAGCCACATTTTGTAACCCCACTTCTGCATATGCAAGGGATGTGAATCTGTTGGACATCTCCAGGAGCTGGTGTACAGTTGGCACAGCATCTCTCTGGACTTACCCAAACCTACCATTTATTTCAAGAGGGCTTCTACACAAAAACAGGGGTGTAATGCTGAGGTCTACAAGGTGCTGGTCGGGTCGCACGTGGAATATTGTGAGCAATTTTGGGCACCGTATCTGAGGAAGGATGTGCTGGCTCTGGAGAGGGTCCACTGGAGGTTTACAAGAATGATCCCAGGAATGAGTGGGTTAACCTATTATGAGCGTTTGTCGGCACTGGGCCTGTACTCGCTGGAGTTTATAAGAATGAGGGGGGACCTCATTGAAATATAGAATAGTGAAAGGCCTGGATAGAGTGGATGTGGAGAGGATATTTCCACTGGTGGGAGAGTCTAGGACCAGAGGTCACAGCTTCAGAATTAGGAAGGAGATGAGGAGAAATTTCTTTAGTCAAGGGTGGTGAATCTGTGGAATTCTTTGCCATAGAAGGCTGTGGAGGCCAAGTCAGTGGATATATTTAAGGCAGAGATAGATAGATTCTTGATTAGTACAGGTGTCGGAGGTCATGGGCAGGAGAATAGGGTTAGGAGGGAGAGATAGATCAGCCATGATTGAATGTCGGGTTAGACTTGATGGGCCGATTGGCTTAATTCTACTATCACTTATGACCTTGTGACCGCTACAATAGCTGGGTTAGAGCGGTCTCTGCACATCTGTGGGACAATGACTCTGAGATGTTAATGGCTCTGTGGAGGACACAAGACATTTGTCATCTGAATGACTCGTGAAACACAATGGTTAAACAGATTTCAGGATTGGAAATTAAATACTTCAATGTCCGAAAAGCTGGTTTTGTGGGCTGTACATCCATCAAGTTTATAAACTTTGGAAAGAGAGGGAGAGGGAGAGGGAGAAAGCAAGAATGTTTAAAATTAAAACTACATTTTCATAAGTGATAGGAGCAGAATTAGGCCATTCGGCCCATCAAGAGGAGTGATCAAGAGAGTTTTATTGTCGTGTGTCCCTGATAGGACAATGACATTCTTGCTTAGCTTCAGCACACCAGGACATAGTAGGCACCAATACGGAACCGATCGGCGTGTCCATGTACTCTTGTATAAATATATACGAGTTCACTCCGCCATTCAATCACGGCTGATCTATGTTTTCCTCTAAACCCCATTCTCCTGCCTTCTCCCCATAACCTTTAACCTTCCAAAGTTTGTCAATCTCCGCGTTAGATAATATCCACGGACCTGGCCTCCACAGCCGTCTGTGGCAATGAATTCCACAGATCCACCACCTTCTGACTATGACATTCCTCGTCCTCTCCTTTCTTTTTTTAAATTTTTTTTAAAAAATTTTAAGAAAAAAATAAAGAGTGTGGGAATAGATAGAAAAGCAAGTAGAAACAGATGGCAAATTAAATAAAGGGCATAGAAGAGAAGCTGAAAAGATTGAAATAGAAGGAGAAAGTAAAGAAAAGAGACATTAGGAGAGATCTACCTATTTTGTATTTTTGCCCATCCGTCACCCGGTTCTAAACCATTTAATTTCTGAGGTTATGTTATGTTGCACCATATGCTTGCAAAAAGTTGATAAAAGGAGACCATGTCTTTGAGAATTGGTCTACTTTGCCTAGTAGGAGAAATCTCATTTCTTCAAGATGAAGCGTTTCAGACATATTTGAAATCCACATTTTGAATGTTGGCGTGATTGCGTTTTTCCAAAATTTGAATATAAGTTTGTTTGCTGTTATTAGACCGTAATTAAGAAAAGCTTCTTGGAATATAGTTAGTTTACTTCCCTCTTCCATTGATCCAACAATAATCAGTTCTGTATTGGGGTTCAATTTTGTGTTAAATAGTTTTGTAAAAATTCCAAAAATTTCATTCCAAAATTTATACAGTTTTGTACACGAGACAAAGGAATGTGCTATAGTGGCATTTTGAGTAAGACATTTGTCACAGATGGGGGGAAACATTTGGGAATATTTTATTCAGTCTAGTTTTAGAATAATATATTCTATGTAAAATTTTTAATTAAATTAGGTTATGTCTTACATGAATTGAACATTTATTTACATATAATAAATTTTTTTCCCATCTATCGTTAGGAATTTTTATCAATAACTCTTGTTCCCAGTCCCTCCTAATTGTCTCTGTCGTTGGCGTTTCTATATTTAAAATTATATTATATAAGTAAGATATTAAATTGCTTGATTCTGCCTTTCTATTCATTCCTTCCTCCAATAAATCTGGGGTTAGGGTTTGATATCCTTGTATATATTTCTTCAAATAATCTTGAATTTGAAGATATTTGAAATATTGATTATTTTTCAAATTATATTTTAGTTGTAATTGTTGGAATGATAAAAGTTTATCACTCTTCTCCTTTCTAAAGGAACGTCCTTTAATTCTGAGGCTGTGACCTCTGGTCCTAGACTCTCCCACTGGTGGAAACATCCTCTCCACATCCACTCTATCCAACCCCTTCACTATTCTGTACGTTTCAATGAGGTCCCCCCTCATTCTTCTAAACTCCAGCGAGTACAGGCCCAGTGCCGACAAACCTTAAGGAATTAAACAATGGCTAACTTTCTGTGCCAGCATGCCAGATCAGAAGTAACTAACATGTTGCACCAATAAATACTTTAAGGACATGATGTTACTCTAAAAACTAACTTTAATGATGAGTACCCCAAGCTCCACAAAAAATAGACGGCAGGAGAGATAATGCTGACAAATTGCAGCAGAACTCCATCAGTAACCCGTGCCTTTCCCGTTTAACCGCGTCAGTTCCTTGTCCGAGATTGCTGGAGGTCAAACCACGCCACAGCGAGCAGTATCGACCTGGCTGTGAATACAACAGCAATGTGCCCCATCATTAGACGCCTCTGACCCCTGCAGCACGAGCACAGGAAACCACACGATGCAGCGGCCAAGACCAGTTTGCTTTAGCATGAATAAATAATCAATCAGTAATCACTGTCTCAATTTATTTTGGGAAACATATCGAAGTATTAATCAATTGCTGTAGGTTTATGAGACAGGGTCAGTGCACCAAGTGGAAATAAAATCATTGTGCTTCCAAAGCCACAACCTGCAGACACAAGATAGACACACAGTGCTGGAGTAACTCAGCGGGTCAGGCAGCATCTGTGGGGAACATGGATAGGTGACGTTTTACAGAGTGCTGGAGTAACTCAGCGGGTCAGGCAGCATCTGTGGAGAACATGGATAGGTGACGTTTCACAGAGTGCTGGAGTAACTCAGCGGGTCAGGCAGCATCACTGGAGAGAAGGAATGGGTGACGTTTCGGGTCGAGACCTTTCTTCAGACACAGCTTTGTCCACAGAATACATTAGAACATCCTGGCCTGAGACAGGATTACTGATCTTAAAGTTTTGTGCTTCAACTGCACGCTAAAATAAAGGACAGTTCATACAGACCGAAGATTGGCTTTAATTATTATCATGCAAATTAACTGACTAGAACTATGCCTGGTCAGAGTGAGGCAAACAATCCCTGCCAGTTGATGCTCAGACGGAGAATTGATCCCTTTATGTCTCTGTTTGATTCGCACAATAAGTTTCAAATATTGGACATTTTAAATAATCCGACCAAGAGCAGCTGATCTCAAGTGGAAGTGTTTTACCTCGATGCTCCGTCGCCCATTTCACGAGGAGGAGTTCCCGAAGGTCAGCACTGAAGCAGCCATGCAGCACAGCCCCCGTGCAGCACAGCCCCCGTGCAGCACAGCCCCCGTGCAGCACAGCCCCCGTGCAGCACAGCCCCCGTGCATCAGATGTAGAGCAATGTGTCAGAGGCTGTTCTAACGGGCAGCCCTGTCGTTATGGTAACGGCATTGTTGGATATAGAGGCAGCAGCACGATTGGCTCTTCACAAAATAATCAAAACCCAGCAGAATTCATACCTGGTTGATTATGATTTTTGCCCAGTATAGGGTCACAGAGCAGTGCATCATCGCAGTGCATCATCGCAGTGCATCATCGCAGTGCAACATCGCAGCGCAACATCGCAGTGCAACATCGCAGCACAACATCGCAGTGCAACATCGCAGCACAACATCGCAGTGCAACATCGCAGTGCAACATCGCAGTGCAACATCGCAGTGCATCATCGTAGTGCAACATCGCAGTGCAACATCACAGTGCAACATCACAACATCGCAGTGCATCATCGCAGTGCATCATCGTAGTGCAACATCGCAGTGCAACATCGCAGTGCAACATCGCAGTGCAACATCACAGTACAACATCACAGTGCAACATCGCAGTGCATCATCGTAGTGCAACATCGCAGTGCAACATCACAGTGCAACATCACAACATCGCAGTGCATCATCGCAGTGCATCATCGTAGTGCAACATCACAGTGCAACATCGCAGTGCAACATCACAGTGCAACATCACAGTGCAACATCGTAGTGCAACATCGCAGTGCATCATCGTAGTGCAACATCGCAGTGCATCATCGTAGTGCAACATCACAGTACAACATCACAGTGCAACATCGCAGTGCAACATCACAGTGCATCATCGTAGTGCAACATCGTAGTGCAACATCGCAGTGCAACATCGCAGTGCATCATCGCAGTGCAACATCGCAGTGCATCATCGTAGTGCAACATCGCAGTGCAACATCACAGTGCAACATCACAGTGCAACATCGCAGTGCATCATCGTAGTGCAACATCACAGTGCAACATCACAACATCGCAGTGCATCATCGCAGTGCATCATCGTAGTGCAACATCGCAGTGCAACATCGCAGTGCAACATCACAGTACAACATCACAGTGCAACATCGCAGTGCAACATCACAGTGCATCATCGTAGTGCAACATCACAGTGCAACATCGCAGTGCAACATCGCAGTGCATCATCGCAGTGCAACATCGCAGTGCATCATCGTAGTGCAACATCGCAGTGCAACATCGCAGTGCAACATCACAGTACAACATCACAGTACAACATCACAGTGCATCATCGTAGTGCAACATCGCAGTGCATCATCGTAGTGCAACATCGCAGTGCAACATCACAGTGCAACATCACAACCTCGCAGTGCATCATCGCAGTGCATCATCGTAGTGCAACATCACAGTGCAACATCGCAGTGCAACATCACAGTACAACATCACAGTGCAACATCACAGTGCAACATCGCAGTGCATCATCGTAGTGCAACATCGCAGTGCAACATCGCAGTGCAACATCGCAGTGCAACATCGCAGTGCAACATCGCAGTGCAACATCGCAGCACAACATCGTAGTGCAACATCGCAGTGCATCATCGCAGCGCAACATCACAACATCACAGTGCAACATCACAGTGCAACATCACAGTGCATCATCGCAGCGCAACATCACAACATCACAGTGCAACATCACAGTGCAACATCACAGTGCAACATCACAACATCACAGTGCAACATCACAACATCACAGTGCAACATCACAACATCACAGTGCAACATCACAACATCACAGTGCAACATCACAGTGCAACATCACAGTGCAACATCACAACATCACAGTGCAACATCACAACATCACAGTGCAACATCACAGTGCATCATCGCAGTGCATCATCGCAGTGCAACATCACAACATCACAGTGCAACATCACAGTGTAACATCACAACATCACAGTGCATCATCGCAGTGCATCATCGCAGTGCAACATCACAACATCGCAGTGCATCATCACAGTGCAACATCGCAGTGCAACATCACAACATCACAGTGCAACATCACAACATCACAGTGCAACATCACAGTGCATCATCGCAGTGCATCATCGCAGCGCAATATCACAGTGCATCATCGCAGTGCATCATCACAGTGCAACATCACAGTGCATCATCGCAGTGCATCATCGCAGTGCAACATCACAGTGCAACATCACAGTGCAACATCACAGTGCAACATCACAGTGCAACATCACAGTGCAACATCACAGTGCAACATCACAGTGCAACATCACAGTGCAACATCACAGTGCAACATCACAGTGCAACATCACAGTGTAACATCACAGTGCAACATCACAGTGCAACATCACAGTGCAACATCACAGTACAACATCACAACATCACAGTGCAACATCACAACATCACAGTGCAACATCACAACATCACAGTGCAACATCACAGTGCAACATCACAGTGCAACATCACAGTGCAACATCACAGTGCAACATCACAACATCACAGTGCAACATCACAGTGCATCATCGCAGTGCAACATCACAACATCACAGTGCAACATCACAGTGCAACATCACAGTGCAACATCACAGTGCAACATCACAGTGCAACATCACAACATCACAGTGCAACATCACAGTGCAACATCGCAGTGCATCATCGCAGTGCAACATCACAACATCACAGTGCAACATCACAACCTCACAGTGCAACATCACAGTGCAACATCACAGTGCAACATCACAGTGCAACATCACAGTGCAACATCACAGTGCAACATCACAACATCACAGTGCAACATCACAACATCACAGTGCAACATCACAGTGCAACATCACAGTGCAACATCACAGTGCAACATCACAGTGCAACATCACAACATCACAGTGCAACATCACAGTGCAACATCACAGTGCAACATCACAGTGCAACATCACAGTGCAACATCACAGTGCAACATCACAACATCACAGTGCAACATCACAGTGCAACATCACAGTGCAACATCACAGTGCAACATCACAGTGCAACATCACAGTGCAACATCACAGTGCAACATCACAGTGCATCATCGCAGTGCATCATCGCAGTGCATCATCGCAGTGCAACATCGCAGTGCAACATCGCAGTGCAACATCGCAGTGCAACATCGCAGTGCAACATCGCAGTGCAACATCGCAGTGCATCATCGTAGTGCAACATCGCAGTGCATCATCGTAGTGCAACATCGCAGCCCAACATCGCAGTGCAACATCGCAGTGCAACATCGCAGTGCAACATCACAGTGCATCATCGCAGTGCAACATCACAACATCACAGTGCAACATCACAACATCACAGTGCAACATCGCAGTGCAACATCGCAGTGCATCATCACAGTGCAACATCACAACATCACAGTGCAACATCACAGTGTAACATCACAACATCACAGTGCAACATCACAGTGTAACATCACAACATCACAGTGCAACATCGCAGTGCAACATCGCAGTGCATCATCACAGTGCAACATCACAACATCACAGTGCAACATCGCAGTGCAACATCGCAGTGCATCATCGCAGTGCAACATTGCAGTGCATCATCGTAGTGCAACATCACAGTGCATCATCGCAGTGCAACATCACAACATCACAGTGCATCATCGCAGTGCAACATCACAACATCACAGTGCAACATCACAACATCACAGTGCAACATCACAGTGCAACATCGCAGTGCATCATCGTAGTGCAACATCGCAGTGCAACATCGCAGTGCAACATCGCAGTGCATCATCGCAGTGCATCATCGCAGTGCATCATCGCAGTGCAACATCACAACATCGCAGTGCAACATCACAGTGCAACATCACAGTGCAACATCACAGTGCATCATCGCAGTGCATCATCACAGTGCAACATCACAACATCACAGTGCAACATCGCAGTGCAACATTGCAGTGCAACATCGCAGTGCAACATCACAACATCGCAGTGCAACATCGCAGTGCAACATCACAGTGCAACATCACAACATCGCAGTGCAACATCGCAGTGCAACATCGCAGTGCAACATCGCAGTGCAACATCGCAGTGCAACATCGCAGTGCAACATCGCAGTGCAACATCGCAGTGCAACATCGCAGTGCAACATCGCAGTGCAACATCGCAGTGCAACATCACAACATCACAGTGCAACATCACAACATCACAGTGCAACATCACAGTGCAACATCACAGTGCAACATCACAGTGCAACATCGCAGTGCAACATCACAGTGCAACATCACAACATCACAGTGCAACATCGCAGTGCAACATCACAGTGCAACATCACAGTGCAACATCGCAGTGCAACATCACAACATCGCAGTGCAACATCACAGTGCAACATCGCAGTGCAACATCACAGTGCAACATCACAACATCACAGTGCAACATCACAGTGCAACATCACAGTGCAACATCACAGTGCAACATCGCAGTGCAACATCACATCGCAGTGCAACATCACAGTGCAACATCGCAGTGCAACATCACAGTGCAACATCACAACATCACAGTGCAACATCACAGTGCAACATCACAGTGCAACATCACAGTGCAACATCACAACATCGCAGTGCAACATCACAGTGCAACATCGCAGTGCAACATCACAGTGCAACATCACAACATCGCAGTGCAACATCGCAGTGCAACATCACAGTGCAACATCACAACATCACAGTGCAACATCGCAGTGCAACATCGCAGTGCAACATCACAACATCACAGTGCAACATCGCAGTGCAACATCACAACATCGCAGTGCAACATCACAGTGCAACATCACAATGCAACATCACAGTGCAACATCACAGTGCAACATCGCAACATCACAACATCACAGTGCAACATCACAGTGCAACATCACAGTGCAACATCACAGTGCAACATCACAGCATCACAGTGCAACATCACAGTGCAACATCGCAGTGCAACATCGCAGTGCAACATCGCAGTGCAACATCGCAGTGCAACATCGCAGTGCAACATCGCAGTGCAACATCGCAGTGCAACATCACAGTGCAACATCACAGTGCAACATCACAGTGCAACATCACAGTGCAACATCACAGTGCAACATCGCAGTGCAACATCACAGTGCAACATCACAACATCACAACATCGCAGTGCAACATCGCAGTGCAACATCGCAGTGCAACATCGCAGTGCAACATCGCAGTGCAACATCGCAGTGCAACATCACAGTGCAACATCACAGTGCAACATCACAACATCACAGTGCAACATCACAGTGCAACATCGCAGTGCAACATCGCAGTGCAACATCGCAGTGCAACATCGCAGTGCAACATCACATCACAGTGCAACATCACAGTGCAACATCGCAGTGCAACATCGCAGTGCAACATCGCAGTGCAACATCGCAGTGCAACATCGCAGTGCAACATCACAGTGCAATAGTAAAATGCAGCAATCTTTGTGGGGCCAACTGCTTCCATTTTTCCTGATTCAGGTTTATCTTGCAGTGCAGAAGCAGGCTCATGCATAATAGATTTCTTCACAATATATTAAGATAATGAAATACTTGCTGAGCCAGCAGTCACCTTTAGCAGAGGATAAAACATTGCAAACAACTGGTGATTGAGCGCAGAGATGTGAGGATGAGGGTGGACGGGGGACAGACATGAGCATGAAATGGCAATCACAGAGGCACCATTTTAGAGCTGCCCCCACACAGACTCTGGGGCTCGGGGACTGGGACTGCCGCACCGTGGGTGACCAGGACTCACCGCATCAGTCTAGCCCGGCATCGGGCCCGTCGGGGAAGCTCACACCACCGTTCAGCTCAGCTCAGCACGGACCGATGTACAGCCCACAGCAAGCAGGCCGGCACCGGCAGACACACAGGGGTCCCGGGCAAGGGTGGGGGGTCAGCACTGCCCACCGCCAATGGTCACACAATGGTGGCAGCAGCTCTCGGGCCACAGCCATTCACAGATCAACAATGCTCCGATCCCATCCGATCCACGGGGGGAGAGGAGAGCTTGCTGCCGGTCGACATAATGCCATGCCTCCGTCTCCCTGGCAACTAGTGACGGCCACAGCAGCACAGGGGAGGGGGAGCAGAGAGAGGGGGAACGAGACAGAGACACAGAGAGAGAGAGAGACGGGGAGCGAGAGGGGAGAGAGAGAGCAAGAGAGAGAGAGAGAGAGAGAGGGGGAACGAGACAGAGACAGACAGAGAGAGGGCGAGAGAGAGAGAGGGAGTGAGAGGGGGGAGAGAGACCGATGGGGTGGGAGAGACAGTGAGAGAGAGAGAGAGAGAGAGAGAGAGAGAGAGAGAGAGAGAGAGAGAGAGAGAGAGAGAGAGAGATAGGGGGTGGGGGGAGAGAGAGAGGGGGAGAGAGAGCGAGGGGGAGAAGAGGGAGAGCGCGAGTGCGAGAGGTGAGAGAGCAAGAGGGGAGAGAGAGAGAGAGGAGGGAAAGGGGGAGAGAGAGAGAGAAATGGGAGAGGGGGAGAGAGAGAGATGGGGAGAGAGAATAGACAATATGTGCAGGAGTAGAGGCCATTCTGCCCTTCGAGGCAACACCGCCATTCATTGTGATCGTGGCTGATCATCCACAATCAGTACCCTGTTCCTGCCTTCTCCCCATATCCCTTGACTCTGCTATCTTTAAGAGTTCTATCTAACTCTCTCATGAAAGTATCCCGAGAACCTGCCTCCACCGCACCTCTGTGGCAGAGAATTCCACAGACTCACCACTCTCTGCGTGAGAAAGCTTTTCCTCATCTCCGTTCTAAATGGCTTACCCCTTATTCTTAAACTGTGGCCCCTGATTCTGGACTGCCCCAACATCGGGAACATGTTTCCTGCCTCTAGCGTGTCCAAACCTTTAATCTATATTACTAAAAGTCTTATCTTGACCACTTCCTGTTTTATATTGATTTTAGAAAAAACGCTGCCACTTGAATGGCAGCATTGAATTGCTGTGAATTTTGGCCATCTTACTCAGGACAAGAGGATTTTTCCCATCGATGAAAAATAAAAGAGTTATTAGTGTTTAAAAAATGTTGAGATTCTCTCTCCTGAAGGCCACGCCCCTTCCGGAGTGACTATAAAATCCAGAAGTGTTGAGTGCCTCAGTCAGTCTCTGCAAGATGGGGGAGCGAGAGGGTCACGTCTCTCGGTTTGAGCTGTGAATAACACTGAACACATGTCTACTAAACTGTGAATGGTTTTACTGACCTGTCAGTGCCCTTAATGTGGTTTCAAAACATACTTTGGAAATGCTAAAGCTGTGTTGATTAATTAAAGTTGCCTTGCCTAATTAAAGTTGCCTTGCCTAATGAAAGATGCCTTGCCTTCTATATAAATAAAAGTCTAATCTTTACCACTTCCTGTTTGCGCTTCATATTGATTTTAGAAAAAACGCTACCATGTACTGCTGTGATTTTTGGCCAGTCCCGGCCCCCCCCCCCCCCCCCCCCCCCCCCCCCCCCCCGCTCATCAGGTGCCGAGGATTTTTCCCATTGATGAGTTATTAGTGTTTAAAAAATGTCAATCACGCGATTAAGGCCACGCACCTTCTGGTGGGAGGGGGAGGGACTATAAAACCCAGAAGTGTGGGAGTGGCTCAGTCTCTGCAAGATGGGGGAGGGAGAGGTCACGACTCGCTGTCTTTAGTGGCCATGCACCCTGCTTGAAATGGTATGAAACCACACTTGAATTTAGTGGCCTTGCTCCCTGCTTGAAATGGAATTTCGCCGTGAGTCAACTGCCAGCCCACCAGCCGTGAGTGACTGAGCTGCCAGCCCAAGAATCCATTCGGCCCACAATGTCCAAACTATCCCTCTGGAAACCAGTCCCTTCAGCCCGCAACACCCATACGAGCACTCCAGAACCACCCCCCCCCCCCCCCCCCCCCCCCCCCCACTGGCCAGCAATATTGGAATTGGCGGAGAGGTGGAATATTGCGTTGGGGGACCAGCCCTCCCGTGTGATGCTGGGACCCAACGGGTCCCATTTAGTCTAGTAATCTTATATGTTTCAATAAGATCCCTCTCTCATCCTTCTAAATTCCAGAGTATACAAGTCCAGCTGCTCCATTCTATCAGTATATAACAGTCCCCGCCATCCCAGGAATTAACCCAGTGAACATATGCTGCACTCCCTCAATAGCAAGAATGTCCTTCCTCAAATTTAGAGATCAGTTTGGGTCTCTAAATTTTAGGAAGGACATTCTTGCTATAGAGGGAGTACAGTTTTGCACACAATACTCCAGGTGTGGTCTCACTAGGGACCAGTACAACTGCAGAAGGACCTCTTTGCTCCTATACTCAACTCCTCTCATTATGAAGGCCAACATGTCATTCACTTTCTTCACTGCCTGCTGTACCTGCATGCTTACTTTCATAGACTGATGAACAAGGACACCCAGATCCCGTTGTACTTCCCCTTTTCCCAATTTGACGACATTTAGATAGTAATCTGCCTTCCTGTTTTTGCTACCAAAGTGGATAACCTCACATTTATCCACATTAAATTGCATCTGCCCATTCACCAACCTGTCCAAGTCACCCTGCATTCTCATAGCATCCTCCTCACAGTTCACACTGCCACCCAGCTTTGTGTCATCTGCAAATTTGCTAATGTTACTTTGAATCCCTTCATCCAAATCATTGATGTATATTGTAAATAGCTGCGGTCCCAGCACCGAGCCTTGCGGTACCCCACTAGTCACTGCCTGCCATTCTGAAAGGGACCCGTTAATCCCTACTCTTTGTTTCCTGTCTGCCAACCACTTCTCTATCCATGTCAGCACTCTACCCCCAATACCATGTGCCCTAATTTTGCCCACTAATCTCCTATGTGGGACCTTACCAAAGGCTTTATGAAACTCCAGATACACTATATCCACTGACTCTCCCTTGTCCATTTTCCTAGTTACATCTTCAAAAAATCTCAGAAGAGAGGGTGAGAGAGAGAGGGAACGAGAGAGAAACAGGGGGACAGGGAGACTGAGACAGCAAGAGGAGAGAGCAAGAGAGAGAGAGGAGCGGGGAGGAGAGACAGAGAGAGAGAGAGAGAGAGAGATAGAGAGAGGGACATATAGAGAGCAGGGGACAGAGAGAGAGCGAGATAGAGAGAGTGACAGAGAGAGAGAGCGGGGGGAAACACAGAGAGAGAGAGAGAGAGAGGAGAGATAGAGGGAGAGAGAGATAGAGGGAGTGACACAGAGAGAGAGATAGAGGGAAGTGACAGAGAGAGAGTGCGGGGGGAGAGACAGAGAGAGAGAGCGGGGGGGAGAGACACAGAGAGAGAGCGGGGGGAGAGACACAGAGAGATGGAGAAGTGCAGTAAAGACCAGCAGCCCCAACACCCACTGATGAAGGTGACAGGGAGTTGCGCCCGCACTTCCACTCTGCTCTCGGCACGTGATGCATCAGCAATGTTATAAAAACGTGTTCGCTCTTTAAGAAAATGTCCCACCACCAATTAATTCAAAGTTTGTTTCAATTAATTCAAAACTCAAGATAATGAACGAGATACAAAAAGTAGCTCCTTCAAAGAATTAAAGTTTCCCCCAAATCAAACAAAATGATGACTAGAATTTATTTTCATAAAGTTCCAGAAATTTCTCTTCCCATTCGATGGCCAAATGTGCCTGGATGTTTCAAATAACTGTGGTGAAACTGTGGTGAATGTTAACCGGGAAACGTTCCATGCTGCCGAAATGACAGGGAGATGGGGGGCGAGGGGGGAGGGGGGAGGGCAGTAGAGTGGGGACAGTGGAGGGGGGGAGGGGGGGAGGGGGAGGGGGAGGGGGAGGGCAGTAGAGTGGGGACAGTGGGAGGGGGGGGAGGGAGAGGGGGGAGGGGGGGGAGTAGAGTGGGGACAGTGGAGGGGGGGAGGGGAGGGGGGGGAGGGAGGGGGAGGGGGGGAGTAGAGTGGGGACAGTGGAGGGGGGGAGGGGAGGGGGAGGGGTGAGAGGCAGTAGAGTGGGGGACAGTGGATGGGGGGAGGGAGGGGGGGGGGAGGGGGGAGAGGTGGGAGTGGGGACGTGGGGGGGGAGGGGGGGGGGGGGGAGGGGGGAGGGGGGGGGGGAGGGGGAAGAGCTGCACCTTGCCCAGATTTCCCAGAGGATACAGGGTGGGATACAATCTGTAAATGACAGAGATAAATTCTGTTTCACATCACTGAGAACTTTGTTAACAAAGCAAACTCAATGCTAGCATTTATTTCAAGAGGGCTTGTATACAAAACCAGGGATGTAATGCTGAGGCTCTATAAAGCGCTGGTCAGGCCACATTTGGAATATTGTGAGCAATTTTGGGCGCAATATCTGAGGAAGGATGTGCCCGCTCTGGAGAGGGTCCAGAGGAGGTTTACTGGAATGATCCCAGGAATGAGTGGGTTAACCCATGATGAGCGTTTGACAGCACTGGGCCTGTACTCGCTGGAGTTTAGAGGAATGAGAGGAGACATTTCTTTCGTCAGAGGGTGGTGAATCTATGGAATTCTTTTCCACAGAAGACTGTGGAGGCCAAGTCAGTGGATATATTTAAGGCAGGGATAGATAGATTCTTGATTAGTGCGGGTGTCAGGAGTTATGAAGAGAAGGCAGGAGAATGGGGTTAGGAGGGAAAGATAGATCAGCCATGATTGAATGGGTGAGTAGACTTGATGGGCCGAATGGCCTCATTCTGCCGCTACCACTTATGACTGCATTTGGTGTGTAACATCAGACACAGCCCAAATGAAGATGAGCTTATATCGGGGTGATTCCACCTCACCCACACGGCAGAATCTGAATCTCCCTCACATGAGGCCACTCACATCTATTCAGGAGATCCAAGGACTCAGTTTACAGATTTGTGGAAAAAAATTGAAATAATACATTTAATAAACTAGTCCAAACCAACTCGCAGTCTCTGCTTTCAGTTCAATCAATGTTTCCATTTTAATCATCTATCAATTCCATTGCCGCACCCTCTCAAAGTTTCAGCAAACACACGACAGGCAAGCCAAGAATCCGGCTCCCTCCCGGCTAACTCGTGCCGCTCACTGGGAATCCAGAAAACAGGCAGCATTTCAACTCACAGGTCAGCGGTCTTAATCAATAAAGATGGGTCTAGACTGACTTCACCCTGCATGGGAGCAGCAGGCTGGCAGCACCTGGACCCTCGCCACAAATGCATCCTCAATTACGCACTGCAGACTACCTCACATCTCCCTACAGACACAGTCTGAAGTAGGGTCCCCACCCACAACGTCACCTATCCATGTTCTCCACAGATGCTGCCTGACCCGCTGAGTTACTCCAGCACTCTGTGAAACGTCACCTCTCCATGTTCTCCACAGATGCTGCCTGACCCGCTGAGTTACTCCAGCACTCTGTGTCTACCTTGGCATCAACCAGCATCTGCAGTCCCTCGCTACCCATTTTGCCGCCCACCCACCCACCTGCCTGCTGCAAGGTCACTGGTGATCCCTCACCCTCACCGTCACTGTCACGCAGGGTCCGGATCCCCAACCAGGATGAGTGGACCTTGACGTGGCGCAGGCTGGAGCCTTGATGATGTGCTCAGCTCCACTGTCAGTGTAACCACACACCGAGTCATCATCACAATCAGCACCAGTTATTCTTGCAAACATTCAGTGCAGCTACTAATGTCTTGTCCTGCCTCCTATAAATACGTACAGGCAGAACCGCCACAAGATCTCTTTCTCGCGGTTCCTATATATAACAAAACACTTGACATTCAAACTGATCTGCATGGAGGGATATTTGCAAACCAGTGTCACGACAAGTCAAAGGCATCCTGCTTCTCAGCCATGGTACGTCCACGAGGTTATAATGTCGACACTCTGCAGCTCCTCACTAATCCGTATAGAAATTATGTCCATCAAAGCACAAACGCTCCTTCAATGTACGTACACTGTCACCCCCAAAATGAGGGGGAGCACGAACCCAAACGTCACCCAGTCTGAAGAAGGGTCTCAACCCATAGCGTTACCCATTCCTTCTATCCACAGATGCTGCCTGACCCGCTGAGTTACTCCAGCACTCTGTGAAACGTCACCTATCCATGTTCTCCACAGATGCTGCTGGTATTTTTAAGACAGATTCCAGGATCTCAACGTTATGGGAGAGATCAGCAAATGATTGAATGGCAGAGTAGACTCGATGGGCCGAATGGCCTAAAACTGCTGCAATGGTTAATGAAGGACATTTCTGTTGAGCTTTGAATGTAGTATTAATTCATCAATCGTTCATTGTCTGGGCAAGGCTGGAGAGGGCCGGGGATATTGAGAAGGGGCTACCACATAGCACCCGTCCTTCTGAAGAAGCTGCCACAGTGGTGTGGGACTGGTGACTGTGGGACTAAGATCCAGCGCTGATGGAGAATCAATGTTGGATGTATAAACCAGGACGGGTATAATTCAGAGGCAGACGTGCAGATGAGAGAGTTCCACTGCGGCTCTCGACGGTGGAGGTCCTGTCACATCATAAGAACACAAGTGACAGGAGTAGAATTAGGCCATTTGGCCCATCAAGTCATGGCTGATCTATCTCTCCCTCCTCACCCCATTCTCCTGCCTTCTCCCCATAACCCCTGACACCCGTACTAATCAAGAATCTATCTATCTCTGCCTTAGAAATATCCACTGATGGCCTCCACAGCCTTCTGTGGCAAAGAATTCCACAGATTCACCGCCCTCTGACTAAATAAATTCCCCCTCATCTCCTTCCTAAAATAACTTCCTTCCAAGCCTGTGACCTCCAGTCCTAGACTCTCCAACTAGTGGAAACATCCTCTTCACATCCACTCTATCCAAGCCTTTCATTATTCTGTAAGTTTCAATGAGGTCCCCCCTCATTCTTCTAAACTCCAGCGAGTACAGGCCCAGTGCCGACAAACGCTCATCATGGGCTAACCCACTCATTGCTCTGATTATTCTTGTAAACCTCGTCTGGACCCTCTCCAGGGCCAGCACATCCTTCCTCAGATATGGGGCCCAAAATTGCTCACAATATTCCAAATGCTGCCTGACCAGCGCCTTATAGAGCCTCAACATTACATCCCTGTTTTTGTATACAAGCCCTCTTGAAATAAATGCTAGCGTTGAGTTTGCTTTATTTACTACTGATTAGACTTGCAGATTCACTTTTTGGGAATCCTGCACCAGCTCCCGTCCCTTTGTACCTCTGATTTCTGGCTTCTCTCCCCATTTAGAAAATAGTCTACGCCTTTATTCCTTCTATTAAAATGCACGACTCCACACTTTGCTGCACGATATTCCATCTGCCCCTTCTCTGCCCGCTCCCCCAACCTGTCCAAGTCCTTCTGCAGAGTCCCTGCTTTCTCTACACTACCTGCCCTTCCACCTATTTCTGTATCATCCGCAAACATGGCCACAAAGCCTTCAATCCATTCATTCAAATCATTAATATACAAGTGAAGAGTAGCAGTCTCAGCATCGACCCCAGAACTCCGCTAGTCACTGACAGCCAACCAATAAAGCCCCCTTTATTGTCTTCTGCCACCCAGCCAACCTGCTATCCATGAAAGTATCTGCCCTTTGATACCGTGGTTCTCATCTTCCTGAGCAGCCTCATGTACGGTTCCTTATCAAAGGGTTTCTGAAAATCTAATTAAACAATATCTGCTCTCCTTTGTCTGTCCTGCTATTTACTTCTTGAAAGAATTCCAGCAAATTTGTCAAGTAAGACCTCCCCTTCACAAAGCCACGCTGACTTTGGCCTATTTTATCGTGAACTTCTATGGACTCCGCAACCTCATCCTTTATAATGGACTCTCAATTCTACCAACCACCAAAGTCAGACTAACCGGCCTATAGTTCCCACTATTCTGCTTTGCTCCCTTCTTGTGCAGCGGGGTAATACTGTCAGAGTCGAGTCCAGACACCACCAGGTGTTGTAGATGATGCAGTGTGGGGCTTCAGCAGGGGATGGGGGTAAATATTCCGGCTGGATGTTGGGATAGCAACTACACTGGCTGCCCCCACCATGACCAGGAGAATGTTGCCGGAGCTTCACCTACCCGCCACGTGTAACAATGTGGCCCCAGCCAGTTCACACCTATAATCAAGAGTTAAACCATCTCTACAGCTGGGGAAAATGGACTTTCACTTAAAATAGATCAATGTCAATTGTGAAAGCCGAGCTGTTAACCGATCATTGAAGATGCACAAGTTCATGGCAGACAGCGCTGTGCTAAATTTAAATACAGGTTTGCTTACAATCCAACAGCAGTTTGCATGTTGTCACTTTGAATTTCAATTACGTGAATATGAAATGACAAGTCAACCAAATGTCTATTTAGATTTAGAGACTCGGTTACTGGCCCTTTCTGCATCAGTGCAAGAGCCCCCAGCATAACGTGGTGGGCAAAGTCTCGCCCCTAAACGTCACCTATCCATGTTCTCCACAGATGCTGCCTGACCCGCTGAGTTACTCCAGCACTCTGTACCAACGGCTTGGACTAAAGTCTGGCAGTCACAAGCTGACTTAAATAAAAACATAGAAATTAGGTGCAGGAGTAGGCCATTCGGCCCGTCGAGCCTGCACCGCCATTCAATATGATCATGGCTGATCATCCAACTCAGTATCCCATACCTGCCTTCTCTCCATACCCTCTGATCCCCTTAGCCACAAGGGCCACATCTAACTCCCTCTTAAATATAGCCAATGAACTGGCCTCAACTACCCTCTGTGGCAGAGAGTTCCAGAGACCCACCACTCTCTGTGTGAAAAAAGTCCTTCTCATCTTGGTCCTAAAGGATTTCCCCCTTATCCTTAAGCTGTGACCCCTTGTCCTGGACCTCCCCAACATCGGGAACAATCTTCCTGCATCTAGCCTGTCCAACCCCTTAAGAATAAAATTTGAAATTAAATACATGGAATAACAAAAAAAACCAAGTTAAAATTTGAATATTTGTAATAATGTTTAATGAAACATCAGATGTCCTCCATGGAGCTGGATTTGAGAAGCAGGATTCACATCCAATGACATTAAGACATGAAGGATCAGCTCTGCAATGCAGTCGCGTGCTAGTTTTGCACTGGCATCTGTGCAGATGTGTGGCTGTCACCGTGTGGCCACTGGCATCTGTGCAGATGTGTGGCTGTCACCGTGTGGCCAGTGGCAGGCAGCTCAACCCCGGCATGTAACAACCGTTTCACTGGACTTTGCTCCGCGATTCATTGGGACAAGGATACAATGCGTCGCTCGAGCACCTGGCCACAAGCTCTCTCAACACCACAGCCACAACTCAATGTACAAGGCCTGCACAGAGTGGCGGTGGAGAGGATGGTTCCACTAGAGGGAGAGTCTAGGACCAGAGGTCACAGCCTCAGAATTAAAGGATGTTCTTTTTGGAAGGAGACGAGGAGGAGATTCTTGGCAGAGGGTGGTGAATCATTTATCAACACACTGTAAACGGCTCGATTGTAATCATGTATTGTCTTTCCACTGACTGGTTAGCACGCAACAAAAGCTTTTCACTGTACCTCGTTACACGTGACAATAAACTCAACTGATACAACATTTAGTGCAGGATAAAGTCGGATTAAAGATAGTTCAAAGGTTTCTAATGAGGTAGATGGGAGATCGGACCGCTCTCCAGTTGGTGACAGGATGGTTCAGTTGCCTGGCACCTCTCAACCTGTGGCATCGACAGTGAGGAGAAGATGCTGCAGGCTGGAATAAAACTCACCGGTAAAAAGTTCTACCGTTTCATTTTAATTACGTTACAGATGAAGCTGTACGTCACGTGATCAAGTAAAGTGATAGCAAATCACAAACTTTATGTAAGGGAGTCGTTGAAGGAAGATAGAACCGTACAGAGCAAGAGCAGGCCCTTCGGCCCACGACGTCTGTGCCGGCCACAATGCCAAGTCAATACGGCAATATATAAAACATATTGCCATGAAACGGTAACTTGTTCAACATTAAAGTCATCTGATCAGCTGTGTAGAATAGACTAAAATGCTGGAGAAACTCAGCAGGTGAGGCAGCATCTATGGAGTGACGGAATAGGTGATGTTTCAGGTCAAGACCCTTCTTCAGACTGTGTAGATAAGACACAAAGACGACAGCACAAGCAGTGATTTATTATCAACGTCACCAGACTGTGGGCATTAGTGGACAGAGACGGCCCGGGTGACCACGTCTGTGGGCAATGTTCTGGAGTTGTTGAACCAGAGTTCAGGCCTCTGCCTGTGGACAAGGCAGGGCCGGGCAGAGCCGCAGGGATGGCAGGGGACGGTTGGCAGTGCGGAGGCAGCTGGGCGGTCACAGAGACACCAGAAGACCCTGTCTGCTTGCCAGGTACAAGGCAGCACATGTCCACAAGTGATAGGAGCAGAATTAGGCCATTCAGCCCATCAAGTCTACTCCGCCATTCACTCATGGCTGATCTATCTCTCCCTCCTAACCCCCATCTCCTGCCTTCTCCCCATAACCCCTGACACCCGCACTAATCAGGAATCTATCTATCTCTGCCATAAGTATCCATTGACTTGGCCTCCACAGCCATCTGTGGCAAATAATCCCTCAGATTCACCAACCTCTGACTAAATAAATGTCTCCTGTTTAAGAAAGAACTGCAGATGCTGGAAAAATCGAAGGTAGACAAAAATGCTGGAGAAACTCAGCGGGTGGGGCAGCATCTATGGAGCGAAGGAATAAGTGACGTTTCGGGTCGAGACCCTTCTTCAATAAATTTCTCCTCATCTCCATCCTAAAAGAATGTCCTTTAATTCTGAGGCTGTGACCTCTAGTCCTAGACTCTCCCACCAGTGGAAACATCCTCTCCACATCCACTCTATCCAAGGCTTTCACTATTCTGTATGTTTCAATGAGGTCCCCCCTCATTCTTCTAAACTCCAGCGAGTGCAGGCCCAGTGCCGACAAACGCTCACAGGTTAACCTATTCATTGATGGGATCATGCTTGTAAAAAGATGATAAGGGTTTAACGTTTAGTGCAAGGTAGAGCCAGTAAAGTCCGGTCAAGGATAGTCCGAGGGTCACCACTGAGGTAGCTAGTAGTTCAGCTCTGCTCTGCGGTTGTGGTTCGGTGCTTCAGTTGCCTGATAGTATCACACTGTACACTGTGGACCGCGTGATTGTAAACATGAATCGTTTTTCTGTGACTGGCTAGTACGCTACAAAAGGTGTTTCACTGTACCTCGCTACACGTGACAATAATGCAGGAAGCTGCTGTGGATACAAGCGGCTGGGCAGCAGCTTAGTCACCATCCCCGGAGCTTTGTTTCATTCACTTTCCCCCAACCTATATCTGCCCACCCTGCAATAACACATGTGTCCAACTCACTGCTTCTGTCCCCCGCTCCCTCGCTATCATCCCTCTGGGTGCTGGCTCATCGCCTGTACACCCACCCTGCCCCGGACAGGGACTGTGTGCTGCTGCACGGACAGTTCACTTGGTTCACATGGAGCTACATCACACAGGTGAGGCCATTCGCTCCATCGTGTCTGCCCAGCTGAGAAACAGTAACCAAAGCAAATCCCAGCTGTGGATGGCGGGCTCCTCAACCCCACCCACTGTAACTCAGCGGGTCAGGCAGCATCTGTGGAGAACATGGATAGGTGACGTTTCACAGAGTGCTGGAGTAACTCAGCGGGTCAGGCAGCATCTGTGGAGAACATGGATAGGTGACGTTTCACAGAGTGCTGGAGTAACTCAGCGGGTCAGGCAGCATCTGTGGAGAACATGGATAGGTGACGTTTCGGGTCGTGGCCTTCCTTCAGACTGATTGTCGGGGGGGAGAAACACATTGCTTCATCTCGTTACTTTAAATCTCTGCTTATGGAACAGGGTCTTTCCTAATTGTTTTCAGGAGTCTAAAGAAGGGTCCCAACCCAAAACGTCTGTGAAAAACTCTGTGAAACGTCACCTATCCATGTTCTCCACAGATGCTGCCTGACCCGCTGAGTTACTCCAGATCCTCTCTCCAGCTCCCACCCTATAGTCCAGAGCCTCCAGCAAGGTTGCAAGAAAGCCCAATGTACGTTTGAGGATTAGCACATCATCCTCCATCTCGGGCCGTTGTAGGCTTCAGACTCCACAATTGCAGGCACTTTCTCTGTTTCTGTCAGAAGGCACAATGCTGATGCAGGTTATCCATATGTAATATTAGTTCATCCATGGTAGACAAAAATGCTGGAGAAACTCAGCGGGTGAGGCAGCATCTATGGAGTGAAGGAATGGGCGACGTTTCGGGTCGAGACCCTTCTTCAGACTGATGTGGGGGTGGGGGGGGTGGGGGAATAAAGGAAGAGGCGGGGACAGTGGGCTGTGGGAGAGCTGGGAATGGGAGGGGAAAGAAGGAGAAAGCAGGGACTACCTGAAATTGGAGAAGTTGATCCAGGGTGACTGCCCTTGTTACTGGTCATCTCTGGCCATCCCTTCTGTGTCCAGCACCAGCTCGGACCAACTCAAGCCTCTAACAAGTCTCTTCTTTGTTTCCCACAAGTACCCTCGTTCATCAGTTGCCCAATCCGGCAATGTTTCTAAAACATACCATTCTTTTCTCACTGTGCTGGAGTTCTTCCACCTTTGAACTCCAACAGTTGATGCATGCGTCATCCTTTAAACCAGCACCAGAATTAAAGGACGTTCTTTTAGGAAGGAGATGAGGAGAAATGTATTTAGTCAGAGGGTGGTGAATCTGTGGATTCTTTGCCACAGAAGGCTGTGGAGGCCAAGTCAGTGGATATATTTAAGGCAGAGATAGATAGATTCTTGACTCGTACGGGTGTCAGAGATTGTGGGGATAAGGCAGGAGAATGAGGGAGAGATAGATCAGCCATGATTGAATGGAGGAGCAGACATGATGGGCCGAATGGCCAAATTCTACTATTCCTTATGACCTTGTCATGACCTGCAGTAATTTCCACTCTAACCTCTGCACGTCTACAGTAGATTGCCGTGGTCTTTGCCGTTGTGAATTATTCTTCCACAGCCCAAATCCAAATCATTTACAGACCCTCACTGCACGATTCCCCACTCGTCACAAACTTTTACGTCGTGAATGTGGTTTTAATTCAAAGCATGAAGTTCTCCACTCAGTGGAAATCAAGTATTCTCAACATGTGCAGTTAATTCATCTTTAGTATTTGTTGTTGTGACCAAAGAAGGGAAGAGAAACGACACAACTAACTCGAGACCCGACCGTTGAATCAAAGCCAGAAATCTGCTTGCTTTCAACGTGCTTATTTATGTTTATTTAGTTTGGAGATACAGTGTGGAAACAGGCCCTTCGGCCCACTCTGACCATTCTGACCATAGTTCACACTGGTTCTGTATTATCCCCCTTTCCCATCCCCCCCCCTACAATTTACAGAAGCTCATTAACCTACAAACCTGTGTGTCTTTTGGAGTGTGGGAGGAAACCGGAGCACCTGGAGAAAACCCACATGGTCACAGGGAGAAGATACAAACTCCGCACCGACAGCACCCGTAGTCAGGATCGAACCTGGGTCTCTGGCGCTGTGAGGCAGTGGCTCAACCCGCTGTGCTATTCTGCCAGTTGTTGCAGAATAGAAACACGTGATGGAACAAACTTCTTGACACTGGAACAACAGCCCACACCGCTCCGCAATATAACACATGAATGACACAGAAACAAAGTAGGAAGTGAATCCTGTGGGGAATGTCCGGCTCTTGCCCATGTGTGTCTGGCCATCCCCTACAACACTCAGCCAGAGGCAAAGTACTAATGTGAACAAATCTAATGGTAATTGCATTCAAAGTAAATGAAGTTTATCGTAACTTATATCATCCCAGAAGCAAGGCATAAATCAGTTTGTGTTTAACAAGAGTGCATTGGCGTCTGGTCTACTTGTCGACAGTGGGACATAAACTTGCCTGTGATTCACACGTTCAAAGACCACCAAACCATAAAAGGAATGAGACGGACAAAGATATCTCAGCAGTGATTGGTGCATCGTTAACTGGGCAAATAGCCCCCACATGATGCAAGATTAACTCATCTCCCAGTGGCCATCGCAGCATCAACTACGACCAGCGTTAATCATTCCTCCCCACATGGCTCTTTGCTGCAGACAAACGAGAGGCAGCTGCACTACAGAGAAGAATTCTTATTTAAACATCAGAATTAAATAAGTGAAGTTAGCAAATTGTTTACACTCCAACAAGGCCATGACTGAACAATTAAAACTCCGCAGACACAAAGTGTTAGTAACTCAGCGGGTCAGGCAGCATCTGTGGAGAACATGGATAGGTGAGGTTTCACAGAGTGCTGGAGAAACGTCACCTATCCGTGTTCTCCACAGATGCTGCCTGACTCGCTGAGTTACTCCAGCACTCTGTGAAACGTCACCTATCCATGTTCTCCACAGATGCTGCCTGACCCGCTGAGTTACTCCAGCACTCTGTGAAACGTCACCTATCCATGTTCTCCACAGATGCTGCCTGACCCGCTGAGTTACTCCAGCACTCTGTGAAACGTCACCTATCCATGTTCTCCACAGATGCTGCCTGACCCACTGAGTTACTCCAGCACTCTGTGTCTACCTTCAGTCTAAAACAGCAACTGCAGTTCCCTCCTACACATTACAGATCCATGATCATCTTCAAGAGTAAAATGAACCAATTATTGCTTTCCTATATTGAAATGTTGCCGATGTTGGGGAGGTCCAGGACAAGGGGTCACAGCTTAAGGATAAGGGGGAAATCCTTTAAGACCGAGAAGAGAAAGACTTTTATCACACAGAGAGTGGTGTCGCTGGAACTCTCTGCCACAGAGGGTAGTTGAGGCCAGTTCATTGGCTATATTTAACAGGGAGTTAGCTGTGGCCCTTGTGGCTAAGGGGATCAGAGGGTATAGAGAGAAGGCAGGTACGGGATACTGAGTTGGATGATCAGCCATGATCATATTGAATGGCGGTGCAGGCTCGAAGGGCCAAATGGCCTACTCCTGCACCTAGTTTCTATGTTTCTAAATATTAAAAGAAGAGAAGAAACAAATAACAGACAGGAAATGAAGATTTAGCAGGTTATGCAGGAAGGAACTGCAGATGCTGGTTTACACCGAAGATAGACATAAAATGCTGTAGTAACTCAGCGGGGCAGGCAGCATCTCTGGAGAGAAGGAATGGAACATAGGTGCAGGATTAGGCCATTCGGCCCTTCTAGCCAGCACTGCCATTCAATATGATCATGGGTGATCATCCAAAATCAACCCCGTTCCTGCTTTTCCCCATATCCCTTGATTCCTTCAGCCTTAAGAGCTAAATCTAACTCTTTCTTGAAAACTAGACAAAGGGTCTCAACCCAAAAAGTCACCGCTTCCTTCTCTCCAGGGATGCTGTTGCCTGTCCCGCTGAGTTACTCCAGCATTTTGTGTTTATTGAGCAGGTTCCGTTTTCTGTGCATCTTCCACCCACAAAGCACGAGTCTGTACCATCTGGTTGTAAATGTACGACAAACCTAAACATGCATTGGAGGACGTCACCAATCTGCAGCTTATGCTGCTCCTTGGTTGAACCGACAGGGAATATTGGGCAGGCAGTTAAATCAACAACGTGTGGCCCACAGGATCTAGTGAAATAGTCACTGCGTTTATTGGCCAGGGTTTACAGGCAACGATGGATCGTTGTTAAACTTGATCTTGTTACATTAATACACAGCATAATTAATAAAGCAAAATAGTTTTTGTCACTTAGTCCTTCATGAATAAAGACAGAGAAATGTAACAGCTGCATGCATAACATTTCAGTTAAATCCCCCACATTATCTTATTGTTCTCAAAGGGAAACTGGATAACACATATGGGAAATATTCTGCTTCCTCACAGACCAAATTTGTCTCAGTCCTTTCCTTATTCAGCGAGCAGAAAAACTCAGCAACAAAAAATATAGATATATATAGTATACATTTTTGCTTCATTTTATCCTTGATGAATAAGGAAAGGACGGGACAAATCTGATCCACGGGGAAGCAGAATATTTATATACTATAAGTGTGTGCGTGTGTCAGTGTGTGTGTATGAGTGTGGGTGCGTGTGTCAGTGTGTGTATATGAGTGTGTGTGTGTGTGTGGGGTGTGTGTGGGTGCGTATGTCAGTGTGTGTATATGAGTGTGTGTGTGTGTGTGGGGTGTGTGTGTGCATGTGCGTGTGTCAGTGTGTGTGGGTGCGTGTGTGCGCGTGCGTGAGTGTGTATGTGGGGTGTATGTGTGCATGTGCGTGTGTCAGTGTGTGTGTGTGTATGAGTGTGTGTGTGTGGGGTGTGTGTGTGCATATGCATGTGTGTATGTGCATGTGGGGTGTGCGTGTGTGTATGTGTGTATGTGTGTGGGGGGTGTGTGTGTGCATGTGTGTGTATGTGCATGTGGGGTATGTGTGTGTGCATGTGCATGTGTATTTGTGCTTCATGTTGGGCGTGTATATACACATACATACATGCACACATTATTAGTTGTGGTGTGTAACAACGTTTCTCTGCATCACCACAAGAGGCTGACACAATTATGGATCCTCTCTTGCACCACTAGGTGTTGTGTGGGGAGAGTGCTTGTTAAAACTCCTTCAGCATCACCTCTGAGATTCCAGTAAACTGCTAGAGTTTGCCCAAATCGGTCCAATACGCAACTTGCCAGTGACTATGGAATTCTCTGCAACATCTGTGGAGAACATGGATAGGTGACGTTTCACAGAGTGCTGGAGTAACTCAGCGGGTCAGGCAGCATCTGTGGAGAACATGGATGGGGTGGCGTTTCACAGAGTGCTGGAGTAACTCAGCGGGTCAGGCAGCATCTGTGGAGAACATGGATGGGGTGGCGTTTCAGGTCGGGACCCCTCTGGATCAGACCAGCTGCATTTTAACCAGGTCGTGGTAAGGATGGCACGGTGGCGCAGCGGTAGAGTTGCTGACTTACAGCGCCAGAGACCTGGGCTTGATCCTGACTATGGGTGCTGTCTGTATGGAGTTTGCACGTTCTCCCTGTGATGTGCTCTGGTTTTCTCCCACACTCCAAAGACGTGCGGGTTTGTAGGTTAATGGGATTGGTATAAGTGTAAATTGTCCCTAGTGTGTGTAGGATAGTGTTAGTGTGCGTAGATCGCAGGTCGGTGCGGACCCAGTGGGCTGAAGGGCCTTTTCCGTGCTGTATCTCTGAACTAAACTAAACTGTTCTGACCAATTTATGACGTCGAACAATGATGGCCTTTTACACACTCACTATCTGCTGAGAATGACATGTTAGGATGCACTGAATTGTCCCCTTAACACAATCCAGTTTGTGAAGTAATTATTATAAAATGTTTGTACTTTTATTGTGCTCACGTCCTTAACTTGTGACAAACATTGTTTATTGTGCAATCCCAACTTTGTTTTCCTCCTTGATAATTTGCTACGGACTGGTGAACTTGATACCGCTAGTTCTTGGGGCTAGGAGTCAGGGGATATGGGGAGAAAGCAGGAACGGGGTACTGATTGTGGATGATCAGCCATGATCACAGTGAATGGCGGTGCTGGCTCGAAGGGCCGAATGGCCTACTCCTGCACCTATTGTCTATGTTTCTATGTTATAGACAATAGACAATGGACAATAGGCGCAGGAGTAGGCCATTCGGCCCTTCGAGCCAGCACCGCCATTCACTGTGATCATGGCTGATCATCCACAATCAGTACCCCGTTCCTGCCTTCTCCCCACATCCCCTGACTCCGCTGTCTTTAAGAGCCCCATCTTTTCACTTAGCCGTTGAGGTTAACCTAATGAAGAGCTCACTAATGAATAGATTTCAACCTGTGAGGCAGCTGTGAGGTGGGTCAGACCCAGATCACCAGAACACCTTGTGAGAGGATTAATGAGAGATGGAACCAGCTCCTCAACGCACCGGTCACAAGCCCAACACCCATTCCAATCCCCGCCGTTGGCATGAATGGAGAGATAAATAAACGTGCTACATGGAATTTCAGGTGGGGACCTTCTTCAGACTCATGACTGTCCACAACAAATCTCAGTGCTTGGTCTTGGTATCATTACATTATGGATGGGACAGGTTTGGAGGGATATGGACCAAACGCAGGCAAGTGGGACTAGTGTAGCAGGGACATTGTTGGCCGGTGTGGGCGAGTTGGGCCGAAGGGCCTGTTTCCACACCGTATCACTGTATCACTCTAAATGTTGCCTGAATATGCTTCAATGGTTATACAAGGTTTGGCTTTACATTTACAATTATTGCAGGCATATTTGGTTTTCGTTGGGGAAATTGTCACACAATTGTCAATAAGCGTGGGGGTGGGAGATTGCAACCTCCACGTGGTCCGCCCTGTTTCGACTAATGCAATCCACTCGACGTGCACAAACGGAAGATCAAATAGAAGAAGTTGTCCGACAACTTTAGGCCGTGCACGCCACACGGAACGAGAAGAAGTCAATAAGTGTGACTACACATTTCTATTTAGTTGCCCACTTCCTGCTATAGTTTCCATCCCGACTTCCTCACCCCTTCCCTCTGCGAGTGATCCCACATTTCATTCAGCAGAATATGATTAGCTGCAAAGATGGGCCAACAAGTTCAATTGTCTCGTTCTGCTTGTCATTCAATATCACATCCTCTGCCTTGGTCGAGGCCGTATGTGACCTGGTGCATTTCAATAATTGTGCAGAACCTTTACAATTTGTCATGGGGTGCTGGTGCTCAACTTGGAAAAGTCATTAGGTCATACGTGATAGGAACAGAATTAGGACATTCGTCCCATCAATCATGGCTGATCTATCTCTTCCCCATAACCCCACTCTTCTGCCTTCACCCCATAACCTCTGACACCCGTACTAATCAATAATCTATCTATCTCAGCCTTAAAAATATTCACTGACTTGACAGCCTTCTGTGGTGAAGAATTTCACAGATTCACCACCCTCTGGCTAAATAGATTCCTTCTCATCTCCTTCCTAAAGGAACCTCCTTTAATTCTGAAGCTATGACCTCTAGTCCTAGACTCTCCCACTAGTGGAAACAACCTCTCCACATCCACTCTATCCAAGCCTTTCACTATTCTGTATGTTTCAATGAGGTCCCCCCTCATTCTTCTAAACTCCAGCGAGTGCAGGCCCAGTGCCGACAAACGCTCATCATAGGATAACCTGCTCATTCCTGGGATCATTCTTCTAAACCTCCTCTGGACCCTCTCCAGAGCCAGCACATCCTTCCTCAGATACAGGGTTTACGATGACCAGAAGCAAATCGACGACACCATGGTGTAACGTCACAGGGCAGTGACCCAGTAGCAGAGTGGCTTCATGCTGGCATTCCTAGCATGGGAAGTGCAAATACTTTCGGAGACATGGGGAGTATAATGAATGGCCTTTGGCGAACTGTTCAGTTCCCTTCCTCTTGGGTCCAGTGTGAAATGGGCTGCTCATTTAAACAAAGTTCAAACCTGTCAGTGCCATCCACAAATCTCTGCAGGTTTGTCAACTCATTCCAGTCCGCCACCACAAATCAAACTTGTCAAAGAGCAGCAGTGCAGAACGTTTACTGTCCAGAGGACTGTAAGATGCAAACAATGGTTTATTCAACTAACTTCTGACGACCAGAGTGCTGAGCATTTATTTCAGTGAATGGGGCTTTGTTAAAAGTCGGATGTATCAATTGGAACAGAAACCTCAGATATTATTTGACTGATCACACCGATCAACGACACAGCTTGCACGTCACGTTAACAATATATTAAAAGAAGATAAACTCCAGACCAAACTTGAAACACAGGTCTCATTTTCTAAGTTAATAACAAGGGGCAAAAAATGGCAAAACAGGCGATATTTTAAATGTACTAATTCACTGCTTTCCCTTCCTCTGAATCACAGACATCTCGAACATCCAATGTTACAGACGCTTTACAATCTCTCGTTCCTCAGAGTGAGGCAAACATTTGCAATTTGATGAACACTTTTCCTCTACAATTCCTCTGATTCACAAAGATATAACTGGTTCCCAAATGCCCATTTAGTTGAAGCTTTATAATGTGAGTGCTTCCACTACATTGACCAGCCGTGGGTCAGGCTGATAAAAATAATGATCACGATGTCAGCCCGCAGCACCAGACTGTGTGAGTTGGATTGGAACGGCCAAGCCCAGAGTCCATTCCTGACCTAGATCACACACCAGCAACTTGGATACAGCAAAGTATTAACCCTTAACTTCAACTTTAAAGTCAATGTACAAGGCCTTTCATAGATACATGGACAATAGGCGCGGGAGTAGGCCATTCGGCCCCTCGAGCCAGCACCACCATTCAATATGATCATGGCTGATCATCCAAAATCAATACCCCGTTCCTGCCTTTTCCCTTTATCCCATGATTCCGTTAGCCCTAAAAGCTAAATCTCTCTCTTGAAAACGTCCAGTGAATTGGCTTCTACTGCTGTCTGTGGCAGAGAATTCCACAGATTCGCAACTCTCTGGGTGAGAAGATCTTTCCTCGTCTCTGTCCCAAAAGGAATGGCAGATGGGATTTAACGCCGATAAATGCGAGGTGTTGCAATTTGTAAAGACAAGTCAAGGCAGGACTTACAATGGAAGGGTGGTGGGGAGTGTGTGGAACAGGGATTGAGGGGTGCAGGTACAGAGTTGTAGGAAAGTGGAGACACAGGTGGACAGAACAACTTTGCCTTCATCAGTCAGGGCCGTTCAGCAGTTGGGTTGTTACAAGACGTTGGTGAGGCCACATTTGTACTGTTAATCGCCTTGCAATTAAACTGGAAAGGATGCAGCAAAGATTTACAGGAATATTACGGTGTCTGGAGGTTTGAGTTATAAGGAGACGTTGGATCTATTGTCCCTGGAGCGCAGGAGGTTGAGGGGAGACTTTACAGTGATAAATAAAATCATGAGGAGTATAAATACGGTGAATCTTTGCCCTAAGGCAGGGGAGTCTGAAACCACTAAGTTTAAGGTGAGAGGGGAAGATTTAAAAGAGACCAGAGGGGTGAATGCCCAGAGCGATGCATAAATGCAGGAAGCTGCCAAAGGAAGTGATTGACGTGGGAACAATTATGACATTTAAAAGATTCTTTGGCAGGTACATCAATAGTAAAGGTTAAGAGATATATGGGCCAGGTACAGGCAAGTGGGTCAGGCAACAGTGACATGGCCAAGTTGGGCTGAAGGGCCTGTTTCCGTGCTGTACGACGCCATGCCTCTGGTAATCTAGTGATGATTAGTTGGGGTTTGGGCAAAACGACTTGATTACAAACCTCATTCCAACTTCGTATAAACAAGATGTGAACTTCTGAGATGAAGCTTGTGTGACTGCCCAAGACATCAAGGCAATGTTTAGCTGGGAGTGGTACTAGCATGGTAGGGACAGACAGATGCTGGATCAGGCAGATTCTCTGGAGGAAAGCAATAGGTGACGTTACGGGTCAGAACGTCTTCAGACTGGAAATGCTTCTGACATACACGGAGAGGTGAGAGAGAGGACAGCAGAACCTACACACCATCCCCTCATCTCCACCATGTACCCCAATCCTGATGAAAGGTGATGGTCAAACACTGCCCTGTCCCTCCCTCCCTCCCTCCAGAGATGCTGTCTGGCCTCCTGAGTATTTCCCATTATTTATTTTATGGATCAGACTTGAAGCATTCAAGGTGTTGCTTCTGTTTATCCGTATCAAATGTCTGGTGTGTAACATTGTACTGGTGTCCTGAAGCAATTCCCATCTTCTTTAACCTTATTGTTTCTTGTTTCCCTTCCTGTCTTTAATCAGGCATTTGCCAAAATCCTTTTCACAACTACATCCTTTTCCTCAGCAAAACTTTCCAAAGTTATTCAACAGGAATTCCAACATCCGTTGTACATAGATACATAGACAATAGGTGCAGGAGTCGGCCATTTGGCCCTTCGAGCCAGCACCACCATTCACTGTGATCATGGCTGATCATCCCCAATCAGTAGTTACACAAAAAGCTGGAGAAACTCAGTGGGTGCAGCAGCATCTAAGGAGCCTATCTCCTTCGCTCCTTAGATGCTGCTGCACCCGCTGAGTTTCTCCAGCTTTTTGTGTAACCCTCGATTCTCCAGCATCTGCAGTTCCTTCTTTAACACATCCCCAATCAGTACCCCGTTCCTGCTTTCTCCCCATATCCCTTGATTCTGTTAGCCCAAAGAGCACTATCTAACTCTCTTTTGAAAACCTCCAGTGAATTGGCCTCCACTGTCTTCTCTAATTCCACAGATTCACAACTCTCTGGGTGAAAGCGTTTGTGTGTCTGATGGTTCCTACGGCAATGACAGCGACTCCAGGAATGACAAACCTGGCGTAACGTGTTGTACGCTACACTGCGCTGGCCACGGAGTGCACAAACCCATCTCATCAGCTATCAGCACAGTTACAGAATACAAAAAGCATCCTCTCCCTCCAGAACAACGTTAAATCAGAAATATTTGGAGAATAAAAATGGCATTCCAAATGTTACCAGAAAATGAACTATTTTTATCAGCACCAAAGTTCAGAAATTCAAGGAGCAGAATTAGGCGATTCAGCCCATCCAGTCTAATCTACCATTCAATCATGGCTGGTATATCTTTTTCTCTCAACCTCACTTTGCCTTCTCCCCATCACCCCTGACACACACTCTAATCAAGCATCTGTCAATCTCCGCCTGAAATATATTTGTTGACAGCCTCTACAGCCGTCTGTGGCAAAGAATCCCACAGATTCACCACCCTCTGACTAAAGAAGATGTATGCGGGACCAATGTAAAAAACTTGTGCAAATTCACAAATATCATTTACTTCATATTCCTATTGAAGATGTCATAAGACTTGGATAAAAGTCTTCAGGTTTGAAAGTTTTAGTTTAAAACTAAACTAAAAACAACTCGGATAAAACTCTTAAAGTGGTTCTGAGATAAATTTGCAAAATAATGTGAGGTTTTGCAAACCAACCTAAGACGGTAGCACCAATGTCCAGGGAAGGAAGCCGTGCGACTAATGAACGGTGGAGCAGAACGCTAGCTCCCCAATAGAGGGTGACCTTCCAGAGTTTAGGACCACTCCCCACCACTGACCACAAGGTGGGACCAGGGACCCAGAGATTCCCAGCTACCTGTCACAACACTGGCTGGAGCAGCAATCACAGCCGACTAGTCTCAGGCACACAACCAAGAAGATAAAAATACAACTACAATTTGAATACATTTTATTAAAGTGTTAAAGATTAGAACATTTGCATGTAATTCAGATACAAGCTGAAATTTTAGTCGTCTTTTTTCATCTTAAAGACCAATATATTTTGAAACTTGAAGGATTTACAATACCAACTCACACACAGGCACAATGTATATCTACACACACGTATATCTGCACACACACACACACATCCACACACACTGGTACGCACGCACACAACAAACACACGGATAAATACACACACACACACACACGTGTTTTGTGGACAGATGGACATTAATTATGACTCTGTGCGCCGCTGAATTCATATTCATACAACACAGAATTTGATTTTTAGAACGTGCATTGTTTGTATAAAATCTTAAATCACAATTATTTATCTGAATTCCATGGAAGGACAGAGTGCAGGAACGGTGCAGCGCAGAGGAGGCCCTTCAGCCCACGGTGTCCATGCTGACCAACCACTATCCATCACATGGGGTCTCCAGCCCGTAACACTGTGGCTATCAGTGGTAGGGCATGTTGTCTGAGCCTCTGCCAACCTCAGCTTCTCACTCCACCTTCTGTACTTCAATCACCATCCCAGTGACAAAATACTTCCTTGTCTCCTCTAAACCTCCTGCTCCGAACCTTAAACAGGCACTGCCTGGTTTTAGATATCGCAGCCACAGGGAAGAGTGTCTTGTCAGATACCCTATCAGACCTCTCGTAGTTGTACACGGCTCTATCAGATACCCCCCCCCCCCCCAAACCCAGCATCTCCTCACACCTGAAGCTGTCTGTCCCTGACCCCCCCACTGCCGCTTGTCCAGCTGTGGCCTCAGCTCGCTGCCTGGGCCCTCTGTATAAGGCTATGCATGTCGGGAAATTCCAGATGTGCTGTCAGTTGTGTGGAATGGTAATGACCTACAGATGTTAAAGACAGCTGCTCCAGTCCCAGTCTTGTATTCCCAGCTCCACGCTTTCTATTCCAGATTCAGCTCCAGAGTAATTTGTTTTTGTTTCTGTCAGAAAGGGTTTGATGCATCACATGTGTAGGAAGGAACTGCAGATGCTGGTTTACGCCGAAGATAAACACAAAGTGCTGGAGTAACTCAGCGGGACAGGCAGCATCTCTGGAGAGAAGGAATGGGTGATGTTTCCAGTCAAGAAGGTTTGATGAAGTGTCTCGACCCAAAACATCACCCATCCCTTCTCTCCAGAGATGCTGCCTGTCCCGCTGAGTTACTCCAGCACTTTGTGTCTATCATTGCTGCATCACAGCACTTGTTGGCCTGGTTATTAATCTCCAGTAGTGACCTGCAGTTTCATTAATTAGTTGACTGATGCCTTTGGCCTTATTCAATTAAATATTATTTATGGAGCCTCTTCAGCTAATTAATCTGTTGTCCCGACTTACATCACCCCCTGTACGATTCATGTGTCCATTCCCGCCAACCTGCAGCCTTGTGGTGAGTCTCGTTATGTTGAATGGATCCACAATGGAACCTTCATTAATGCTGGCCTTTCATTACACTGTGGGAACTCACTGCTGCCCCCAGTGTCTACCTGGGTCACTGCGCTGTTACACAGAGACAGGTCACCTTCACACCCCCGCCATTCTGAAACAAACCATCGCCCTTGCACCATAAACGCACGCCTCAATCATAGAGGAGGATTTGGGTCATACAAAGTTTGCAAGCACCAACATTTGGGCTCTTTCAGAAGGCTCTTACTGTAGGAAAACTTACAGTAGTTTCCACATTTGGCCCAAAATGATGCTCAAATCCTCATGAAGCTTAGCACCAGTATCATTTTTCAGCAGAGGTATATTATTTAGTACTTTCTCAACGCTAGTATTATTTAGTACTTTCTCAACACTAGTATTATTTAGTACTCTCTCAACACTAGTATTATTTAGTACTCTCTCAACACTAGTATTATTTAGTACTCTCTCAACACTAGTATTATTTAGTACTCTCTCAACACCAGTATTATTTAGTACTTTCTCCACACCAGTATTATTTAGTACTTTCTCAACACTAGTATTATTTAGTACTTTCTCAACACTAGTATTATTTAGTACTTTCTCAACACTAGTATTATTTAGTACTCTCTCAACACTAGTATTATTTAGTACTCTCTCAACACTAGTATTATTTAGTACTCTCTCAACACCAGTATTATTTAGTACTTTCTCCACACCAGTATTATTTAGTACTTTCTCAACACTAGTATTATTTAGTACTTTCTCAACACTAGTATTATTTAGTACTTTCTCAACACTAGTATTATTTAGTACTTTCTCCACACCAGTATTATTTAGTACTTTCTCCACACCAGTATTATTTAGTACTTTCTCCACACCAGTATTATTTAGTACTTTCTCCACACCAGTATTATTTAGTACTTTCTCAACACTAGTATTATTTAGTACTTTCTCAACACTGGTATTATTTTGTACTTTCTCAACACATTATCAGTTTTCAACGAGTACATTTTATTTTACCCCAGCCTGTTTTCACCCAGTACAATTTCATCAAATATACCATCAAAAAGTCTCCCATATAAACTGATCTTTGTCACATCTCTACAGTGCAAGGTTGAAGGCACCGTAAAAACAAATGTAACTGTGAGAGTCATGAAATAGCCTTGCACTGAAAGCTACAAACTTTAGAAAGAGAACATCTCTTTGATTCAAATAAGTCCCTAAGGCTGAGCAGATCTGACTTTCCAGCAAGTGTCACAAAGATAGCATGTGAATATCTGTGCTGTAAACTGCAAGCAAACTTTGACAGATGTTTATGGACAAAGATAAATGTTACAGAATGTTGTAAGTTGATGTAATCCATGCTCCACTGGGTGGTTTTATATGGCTATACCACTGCACTCAATACCACCTTTAAACAGTCCTGTTACATTGTGGGTCTTCTACTGGTAGTGGAGAGCATTTACTTTCAGGCAATGATGAATTATGAGAAGCAATTGTAAGTAAATAAAGATCCAAGATGCAATGCACCAATTAATCCCTTTTTGTAAAGGATATGCGGTGCATGTGGAATAACCGCAGGAGTTTACCAGTAAAGAGCACAGGTGGAGATTGTTTCCTTCACTACGTTTCTCACTGAACACGACTTCACACGATGGCTTCATCAGCTGCAGTGTTTGACTTGCCCGGCACGTGCAGGCCAAACGCTGCCTACATACAGGGTTTAAGTGGATGGACAATACGGGCATGATTCAATGGCAGAGTAGACTTGATGGGCCGAATGGCCTAATTCTGCTCCTATCACTTATGACCTGATGAAGCCATTTTCCACTTTGCCTTCCCAATATATTTTCATCAATAGAACAAGTCTCTTGGAAATAGTACTTTCCTCTATAAAGAGCAACAAACTTACATCACCACTTTGTTTCAACATATAGTTTTTTTTAAAACATACATACGTTTAGAGTTGTACAGAACGGAAAGGTATTTCCTGCATTAGAGTTTTGGCAGACTTCTATTGTTGAACTCCCTGTAGGATTCCACATCATTATTCCAGCACAGCACAGAGCACTCACACACAAACGACTATTCAGTGTTTACCTCCACAGCCACTTTCAGTAGCTGGAGTAACAGGCAGCCTACAAGCTGATCGATCGCCTGCTTGTTCACTCTGCTTAGAAAACGCCAACTTACCAAAATACTATCTTAGCAATGTAACAAGCACATCGTTCACAGCTACAGATTAGTACCCCACTTCCACCGTCTAACATCATTATAGTCAGAGTATTAAATAGTAATCAAATCAAAAACCTATCAAGAACTATGACATAGTTATAACTCATAGAGTTACATGGGGATGTGCTGTTCATTGCCCAACTACTATATCCAATTGCTCCCACTATTTTAATCGTTCACAACTGAAGTATTTGTTTTGAGTATAACATGGTCATCCACAAGAATACATCAGTCTTGGAAGGATTCCACAGATCCACCTGCATGATATGTGCTATCGTTACGAGACATTACGTTATTAAGAATAAGGAGTAAGCCATTTAGAACGGAGACGAGGAAACACATTTTCTCACAGAGAGTTGTGAGTCTGTGGAATTCTCTGCCTCAGAGGGCGGTGGAGGCGGGTTTTCTGGATGCTTTCAAGAGAGAGCTAGATAGGGCTCTTAAAGATAGCGGAGTCAGGGGATATGGGGAGAAGGCAGGAACGGGGTACTGATTGTGGATGATCAGCCATGATCACATTGAATGGCGGTGCTGGCTCGAAGGGGTGAATGGCCTCTACTCCTGCACTGATTGTCTATTGTCTTTTGAGGCATTAAGAACTGGTATAATCGCTTGACTTCAGGAAGTTATTGCTGTTATCATCCTCCAACAACTAGAACTTCCTACTCGAACATCCACCAACCTCTTTAGTGACCTCGGACTATCCTTGATCAGGCTATGCTGGCTTTACCTTGCACCAAACGTTATTCCCATATCATATATCTACACACTGTGAACGGCTCGATAGGAATCATGTATTGTCTTTCTGCTGACTGGACAGCACGCAACAAAAGCTTTTCACTGTACCTCGGTACACGTGACAATAAACACAACTGATGATCAAACTTTCAAGATAAATAATACATTTAGTAAAGTTCAATTATTTCCATGGTCTGAGGGGTACAGGGCAAGTGGACAAGGTCTAAAAATTACAGCCAGAACTTTCTGGAAAGTTTCTGAAAAAGCCTAATCATTCAGAACTCTTGTCCTCAACTAGTGCTGGTGTATGGGGATCGCTGGTGGGCACGGACTCAATGGGCTAAAGGGCCTGTTTCCGTGCTGTATCTCCAAACTAAACTACTGATGATAAATTAGCTGTTGGATGTAGTAATGTGAGCAAACCTGTGCACCATACCTGAGGAAGGATGTGCTGGCTCTGGAGAGGGTCCAGAGGAGGTTTACAGGAATGATCCCAGGAATGAGTGGGTTAGCATATGATGAGCGTTTGACAGCACTGGGCATCTACTCGCTGGAGTTTAGAAGGTTGAGGGGGGACCTCATTGAAACACAGAATAGTGAAAGGCATAGAGATAGTGGATGTGGAGAGGTTGTTTCCACTGGTGGGAGTGTCTAGGTCCAGAGGTCACAGCCTCAGAATTAAAGGGCACTCTTTTAGAAAGGAGGTGAGGGGGAACTTCTTTAGTCAGAGGGTGGTTAATCTGTGGATCTCATTGCCACGGAGGGCTGTGGAGGCCAAGTCAGTGGACATTTTAAAGGCAGAGAGAGACAAATTCTTGATTAGAACGGGTGTCAGGGGTTATGGGGAGAAGGCAGGAAAATGGGATTAGGAGGCAGAGATCAGCCATGATTGAATGGCGGAGTAGACTCGATGGGCCGAATGGCCTAATTCTACTCCTATAACATGTGAACTTGTGAACATGGGACTGACGGCTTTGGTTAATTGAAGGTTTTGAGGGATACGGCATGGATTTGGACCATGGATATACAGTCACAGATCAGCCAAGATCACACTGAAGGATGGAACGGGCTGGAGACTGACGGTCCTGTTCCTGAACTCCAACCCAATTAGTCAACTGTGATTTGAATACGGACTGGCTCACTATCCATTAAAATAATTACAACCCATACAACACACAAAGAGGTCTAATCACACTGCTACAGTGCTTGACTTTGCCGGTACAGATTGCTAGCAATTTGCATCAGAACCAGCTGGTTTGGGACTGTATTGAAATAAATTCCACTCAGCATCATTTTGAAACATTTTCCACATTACAATTTCAGCCAGAGGAGAGAGCATATTGCAGGGAAATAGATTTGGGGGCATTTGCAGGTAAATTACTGGGAGGAACCTCCGCTTTCAGGCTTCTCGTGTTAGGTCCACATACCTACAACAAGTCTCCACGGCCAACAATAAACTCCAAAAAATCTTTTTTTTTACTTCAAAAAGTATGATTTAAAATGCATTAATAAAAGCTAACTTTATTCTGAATATAGGTGAGGTTATGCTGCCAATTAAAATCCAGAACCTTTCAATGTTCAGAACTGGTAAACAGCAAACTGCTGCCCAGCTAATACAAGTTCAATGTATGTAATAAGATGTTCTAACTCAGCGGGCCAGGCAGCATCCATGGAGAACGTACATAGGTTATGTTTCAGGTCGGGACAAGAACAGGCCCTTCTGCCCACAATGTCAATGCTAAACATGGTGCCAAGACCAGCTGTTATCTACTGGCATATAATCCATATCCATTCATATCCATCCACCTCTACAAAAGTCCCTTAAATGTGTAGGAAGGAACTGCAGATGCTGGTTTAAACCGAAGATAGACACAAAATGCTGGAGTAACTCAGCAGGACAGACAGCATCACTGGAGAGAAGGAATAGGTGACGTTTCAGGTTATGAAGAAGGGTCTCGACCAGAAATGTCACCTATTCCTTTTCTCCAGAGATGCGGTCTGACCCGCTGAGATACTCCAGCTTTTTGTGTCTATATTCACATAAAGCATGCCGATGGGATGGTTCTCAGCTTGGTTTGGGATCAGCTCTGCCCAAGACGGCAAGGGATTGCAGTTGTAGATGTGGCCCAGTCCATCACACACACCACACACCCCACCATTGTAGATGTAGCCCAGTCCCACACACACCAGACTCCCCACCATTGTAGATGTAGCCCAGTCCCACACAGACCAGACTCCCCACCATTGTAGATGTGGCCCAGTCCCACACAGACCAGACTCCCCACCATTGTAGATGTGGCCCAGTCCCACACAGACCACACTCCCCACCATTGTAGATGTGGCCCAGTCACACACACACCACACACCCCACCATTGTAGATGTAGCCCAGTCCCACACACACCAGACTCCCCACCATTGTAGATGTAGCCCAGTCCCACACAGACCAGACTCCCCACCATTGTAGATGTGGCCCAGTCCCACACAGACCAGACTCCCCACCATTGTAGATGTGGCCCAGTCCCACACACACCACACACCCCACCATTGTAGATGTGGCCCAGTCCCACACACACAGACCACACTCCCCACCATTGTAGATGTAGCCCAGTCCCACACAGACCACACACCCCACCATTGTAGATGTGACCCAGTCCCACACACACAGACCAGACTCCCCACCATTGTAGATGTAGCCCAGTCCCACACACACCACACACCCCACCATTGTAGATGTAGCCCAGTCCCACACACACCACACACCCCACCATTGTAGATGTGACCCAGTCCCACACACACCACACACCCCACCATTGTAGATGTAGCCCAGTCCCACACACACCACACACCCCACCATTGTAGATGTAGCTCAGTCCCACACAGACCAGACTCCCCACCATTGTAGATGTAGCCCAGTCCCACACACACAGACCACACTCCCCACCATTGTAGATGTAGCCCAGTCCCACACAGACAGACCACACTCCCCACCATTGTAGATGTAGCCCAGTCCCACACACACCCCACCATTGTAGATGTGGCCCAGTCCCACACACACCACACACCCCACCATTGTAGATGTGGCCCAGTCCCACACAGACCACACTCCCCACCATTGTAGATGTGGCCCAGTCCCACACACACCACACTCCCCACCATTGTAGATGTGGCCCAGTCCCACACAGACCAGACTCCCCACCATTGTAGATGTGGCCCAGTCCCACACAGACCAGACTCCCCACCATTGTAGATGTAGCCCAGTCCCACACAGACCAGACTCCCCACCATTGTAGATGTGACCCAGTCCCACACACACCACACACCCCACCATTGTAGATGTGGCCCAGTCCCACACACACCACACACCCCACCATTGTAGATGTGGCCCAGTCCCACACAGACCACACTCCCCACCATTGTAGATGTAGCCCAGTCCCACACACACCACACTCCCCACCATTGTAGATGTGGCCCAGTCCCACACACACCACACACCCCACCATTGTAGATGTAGCCCAGTCCCACACAGACCACACTCCCCACCATTGTAGATGTGGCCCAGTCCCACACACACCACACTCCCCACCATTGTAGATGTAGCCCAGTCCCACACAGACCAGACTCCCCACCATTGTAGATGTAGCCCAGTCCCACACAGACCAGACTCCCCACCATTGTAGATGTGACCCAGTCCCACACACACCACACACCCCACCATTGTAGATGTGGCCCAGTCCCACACACACCACACACCCCACCATTGTAGATGTGGCCCAGTCCCACACAGACCAGACTCCCCACCATTGTAGATGTGACCCAGTCCCACACACACCACACACCCCACCATTGTAGATGTGACCCAGTCCCACACACAGACCAGACTCCCCACCATTGTAGATGTGGCCCAGTCCCACACACACCACACACCCCACCATTGTAGATGTGGCCCAGTCCCACACACACCACACACCCCACCATTGTAGATGTGACCCAGTCCCACACACACCACACTCCCCACCATTGTAGATGTGACCCAGTCCCACACACACCACACTCCCCACCATTGTAGATGTAGCCCAGTCCCACACACACCACACTCCCCACCATTGTAGATGTGGCCCAGTCCCACACACACCACACACCCCACATTGACTCCATCTACACCTCACTTTGCCTCAGGAAAGCAGCCGACTCAATCAAGGACCCTCGTCATTCTTTTTCTCTCTACCTCCATCAAACGTTTGAAAGCTGTGCCACCAAGTTGAGGAAAACCTTCTCCTCCAAACTTGTCCAACCAGAGAACTGTCCCCTGGGGTGTTCTCCGATCTTCCCACATATCTCACCGTGTACATTGGAATTTATCTCTGGAAATGTAACACTACAATGCTGCAAGCAACATTCTGCACTCTGGCACTGTTCTCATTACACTACCTGCCGTCCTCACGTTTGGTTTGAGAGTACAGTATGAACTGACGTAATTGGATAGCTTGCAAACTAAACCTTTTCACTGTATCTCGGTGCTTGCGACAATGATAAACTAAAGCAAACAAACAAAGAGCCACCAGGTGATAGAAACAGTGTGAGATCTGACACCGTCGACTTTGCCAAGTGAAGAGAGGGTCGAGAAGGGATGCTGGCCAAGAAAGCACAGCCAATCACAAACACCACAACGGGTTTTGTCTGGATGACAATGAACAGTAGATCCGTGAGATCCTTGTCCGAGAAAAGACACAGAGTGCTGGAGTAACTCAGCGGGTCAGGCAGCATCTGTGGAGAACATGGATAGGTGACGTTTCACAGAGTGCTGGAGTAACTCAGCGGGTCAGGCAGCATCTGTGGAGAACATGGATAGGTGACGTTTCACAGAGTGCTGGAGTAACTCAGCGGGTCCGGCAGCATCTGTGGAGAACATGGATAGGTGACGTTTCACAGAGTGCTGGAGTAACTCAGCGGGTCAGGCAGCATCTGTGGAGAACACAGATCGGTTTTATTCAAGGGAAGGATTGAGATTCCGGCAGCTGAAAACAACTGAAAAAGAAAAGGCTGGGATTTAACTTTCCATGAGGAAGATTCTGGAATAATGGAATGATTTGAAAATAAAGGACAAAGCCTCACCTGGTGTAACCAGAGCTGGCAAGGGATGTCTGCTCGAGTTCACAGCTTTTCTGAGAAAATAATCTCACCGGCTCACACACTCACGGGTGTTTCAATACCTTCCCAGATGCCTTGGCCCCTCTCCGACCACCATCCCAGGCTCCTGTTCTCAGCGGGCTAACAATTGCAGCCCAAATATTTCCGCTCCTCCAATACCACCAGTGCAGCCCACTCTCTTTACCTCACTTCATAACACAGACCGGTGAAAATCAATATTTATTCTGCTTCCCTTCGACCCAAATTCTTTCCCATTGTCCTCTGGGAACCATCAGCAGGGTATTGGAAGGCGAGGTGGGCAGAGGCAAACACACACCCCAGCACCGCACTCTCCCCTCAGTCATCCTCAGCTCCAGGGATATCTGCTGGCGTATCTGCCCCAAGGCATTCCCTTCTGGTCTACAGGAACATGTTCACTATGGTTCCATGTTGGTGCCTTCACCCACTGTAACACAGCGGCAGGGAGACAGAGAGACAGGGAGATTGGGGAGACACAAGGGGGCATAGGGGAGACTAGGCGAGGGGAGAGCTGGAGATTATAGAGAGTGGACTGAGGGAAGTCAATCACTACAGGTCAAATACTGCAAGACGGAACACGACAATTATCTTCTTCAAGCTAACAAACAGAAGATTTAAGTACATATCTGGTTTATCAGCTGTTGTAATTTCTAATTAATGCTAACTGTAATATACAATGCTCCAAAATATAAAGCTAATCTTGAACCCATCAGTGCGTGTTACAATGTACAGATGCTGGTTTCCACCGAAGATAGACATAAAAAGCTGGAGTATCTCAGTGCTCCCTAATCCTACAACTGAAGATTGGTCTCAAAATGTCACCTATTTCTTTTCTTCAGAGATGCTGTCTAACCCGCTGAGTTCACAAGTTATAGGAGTAGAATTAGGCCATTCAGCCCATCAAGTCCACTCCGCCATTCTATCATGGCTGATCTCTGCCTTCTCCTTGACATAATCCTTGACACCCCTTCTAATCAAGAATTTGTCTGTCTCTGCTTTAATAATATCCACTGACTTGGCCTCCACAGCCATCTGTGGCCATGAGTTCCGCAAATTAACAACCCTCTGACTAAAGAAGTTCCTCCTCACCTCTAAAAGAGCGTCCTTTAATTCTGAGGCTATGACCTCTAGTCCTAGACTCTGCCACCAATGGACACATCCTTTCCACATCCACTCTATTCAAACCTTTCATTACTCCAGTACTTTGTGTCTACCCACAACCTGGTCCCAGTCACCACGCCCATCAGTCTCCAGTATCCTAATATCATCCACCAATCGGTCCTAGTTGTGTGATCACTGATCATCTCAATCATCGCTCCGAGACTAAAGGATAGTTGCTGCCATTGATCAACTGACCAAAGCCCACACCCTTTGCTGCAGCTTGGAGGCTTGTTGTCAGTTTTATCAAAAGCTGTAACAGAAATAATCTTGTGTGGGAAAGAACTGCAGATGCTGGTTTAAATCAAAGGTAGACACAAAATGCTGGAGTAACTAAGCGGGACAGGCAGCATCTCTGAAGGGAAGGAATGGGTGATATTTTGAGTCGAGACCCTTCTTCAGACTGAAGAAGGGTCTCAGGGTCTTGACCCGAAACGTCACCCATTCCTTCCCTTCAGAGATGCTGCCTGTCCCGCTGAGTTACTCCAGCATTTTGTGTCTACCTTACAGAAATAATCTTGTTGTCCGAAACTCCAAATGGGTCACAGAGTCTTAAGTGGAACCTTGTCAGAGTTACAATACTGGACCTGTATACCATGGAGTGTACACAATGTTGACCCATCTAATATGTATCCAGGTGCTTGTGTCTAGTGATACTTGTACTGAACGTTATACAAAATTAATTTCACTGCAGCTCAGTGTCAAATTGTGACAAATAAGGTGTCATACCACACACCAGGGGGTGTGCACAGTATTGGACCTGTACACAATGGGATATACACAATACTGGCCCATACACGTTGGGATAGAGACACACACACTGGTCCTGTCCACCACTGACTGCGCGGGTCCGAGTCACTGATGGGCAACTGGAGGCAATGATTGGTCCGTGTGCGAGGAAATGTTATATTCAGTACAATTGCACCAACCCACAGCTCCCACTGTCTGTGTCCATCGCCTCAGGGACGTTGTGGTGTGTGGGGGAGACTCGGCCCGCGGGGTAGACAGGGGGAGGGTCCGCGCTGATCACTGGGTGGGGGTGGGGGTGGGGGTGGGGGGGAAGACAAGACAAGGGGGGAGACCCCGTCCCGTCCCGTCCCCGGCCGAGGTGTCAGCCCCCCCCGCCCCCCGCCCGCGGCGATGCGCAACCCCCCCCCCCCACCCACCCACACGGCCGGCCGGCCAGCGACCACCTGAGTGGAAGTGAGTGACCGCGGGTTCGGTTCCCAGCCCGGCCGGGTTGTGTCGGCGAGGAGACACGTTTACAAACCCGGGCGGGGACCCCCTTCCCCCCCCCCCCCCCCCCCCCGCCGTCACCCACCGGCCCCCGGGTTTGGGGGTTCGCTCCCCGCGGCGCCCCCGCTGTCGGCTCCGCTCCCCGGCTGCATCCTCCTCCTCCTCCTCCTCCTCCTCGCCGCTGCCGCTGCCGCTGCCCGGCCGTCTCCGTCTCCCTCTGTCTCTCTCTGTCCCGGCTCCGGCTCCGGCTCCGCTCCCGCGTCCTGCGCGCGCCCGGGGAACGCGGGCACGCGCCGGGAATCCTCGCCCCCGCGGGCGGGCGGGCGCGCGCACGGCGGCCAAGAGGAGAATCTGTCGGTGACACAAACAGCTGGAGAAACTCAGCGGGTCCAGCAGCGTCTAAGGAGCGGAGGAGATGGGCGGCGTTTCAGGTCGAGACCCTTCTTCAGGAGAATCTGTCACTCGCTGCCCGCAGACGGCCAGCGCCTCTTGCAACCCTGACCCCCCCTGTACCCCTATCCTGCTCCCCTGTACCCCTATACCCCCCCCTGTACCCCTATACCCCTCCCCTGCTCCCCTATACCCCTCCCCTATACCCCTATACCCCTCCCCTGCTCCCCTGTACCCCTCCCCTGTACCCCTATACCCCTCCCCTGCTCCCCTATACCCCTCCCCTATACCCCTATACCCCTCCCCTGCTCCCCTATACCCCTCCCCTGTACCCCTATACCCCCCCCGTACCCCTACCCTGCTCCCCTATACCCCTCCCCTGCTCCCCTATACCCCTCCCCTGCTCCCCTATACCCCTCCCCTGTACCCCTATACCCCTCCCCTGCTCCCCTATACCCCTCCCCTGCTCCCCTATACCCCTCCCCTGTACCCCTATACCCCCCCTGCTCCCCTATACCCCTCCCCTGCTCCCCTATACCCCTCCCCTGCTCCCCTGTACCCCTCCCCTGCTCCCCTGTACCCCTCCCCTGCTCCCCTATACCCCTCCCCTGCTCCCCATACCCCCCTGCTCCCCTATACCCCTCCCCTGCTCCCCTATACCCCTCCCCTGCTCCCCTATACCCCTCCCCTGCTCCCCTATACCCCTCCTGCTCCCCTATACCCCCCTGCTCCCCTATACCCCTCCCCTATACCCCTCCCCTGCTCCCCTATACCCCCCCTGCTCCCCTATACCCCCCCTGCTCCCCTATACCCCTCCCCTGCTCCCCTATACCGATCCCCTGCTCCCCTATACCCCCCCTTCTCCCCTATACCCCTCCCCTGCTCCCCTATACCCCTCCCCTGCTCCCCTATACCCCTCCCCTGCTCCCCTATACCCCTCCCCTGCTCCCCTATACCCCTCCCCTGCTCCCCTATACCCCTCCCCTGCTCCCCTATACCCCTCCCCTGCTCCCCTATAGCCCTCCCCTGCTCCCCTATACCCCTCCCCTGCTCCCCTATACCCCTCCCCTGCTCCCCTATACCCCTCCCCTGTACCCCTATACCCCTCCCCTGCTCCCCTATACCCCTCCCCTGTCCCCACCCCCCCCCCGCTCCCCTATACCCCCCCTGCTCCCCACCCCCCCGCTCCCCTATACCCCTCCCCTGCTCCCCTATTCCCCTCCCCTGTCCCCACCCCCCGTACCCCTCCCCTGCTCCCCTATACCCCTCCCCTGCTCCCCTATACCCCTCCCCTGCTCCCCTATACCCCTCCCCTGTCCCCACCCCCCCCGCTCCCCTATACCCCCCCCTGCTCCCCACCCCCCCGCTCCCCTATACCCCTCCCCTGCTCCCCTATACCCCTCCCCTGCTCCCCTATACCCCTCCCCTGTCCCCACCCCCCCGTACCCCTCCCCTGCTCCCCTATACCCCTCCCCTGCTCCCCTATACCCCTCCCCTGTACCCCTATACCCCTCCCCTGCTCCCCTATACCCCTCCCCTGTCCCCACCCCCCCCGCTCCCCTATACCCCCCCCCTGCTCCCCACCCCCCCGCTCCCCTATACCCCTCCGCTGCTCCCCTATACCCCTCCCCTGCTCCCCTATACCCCTCCCCTGTCCCCACCCCCCCCGTACCCCTCCCCTGCTCCCCTATACCCCTCCCCTGCTCCCCTATACCCCTCCCCTGTCCCCACCCCCCCCCGCTCCCCTATACCCCCCCCGCTCCCCTATACCCCCCCCTGCTCCCCACCCCCCCGCTCCCCTATACCCCTCCCCTGCTCCCCTATACCCCTCCCCTGTCCCCACCCCCCCGTACCCCTCCCCTGCTCCCCTATACCCCTCCCCTGCTCCCCTATACCCCTCCCCTGTCCCCACCCCCCCGTACCCCTCCCCTGCTCCCCTATACCCCTCCCCTGCTCCCCTATACCCCTCCCCTGTACCCCTATACCCCTCCCCTGCTCCCCTATACCCCTCCCCTGTCCCCACCCCCCCCGCTCCCCTATACCCCCCCCTGCTCCCCACCCCCCCGCTCCCCTATACCCCTCCCCTGCTCCCCTATACCCCTCCCCTGTCCCCACCCCCCCGTACCCCTCCCCTGCTCCCCTATACCCCTCCCCTGCTCCCCTATACCCCTCCCCTGTCCCCACCCCCCCCTGTACCCCTCCCCTGCTCCCCTATACCCTCCCCTGCTCCCCAACCCCCCCCCCCCCCCACCCCCCACCACACTCCCCTCACTTCCACCATCACTCCCGTCCCCCACGTTGAGCATAACTGTATGCAAGTCTCTGTCTCCTGTAGATCGGCCCCACTCTTCACTGAACACAAAGTACTGGAGCAACAGCGGGTCGGGCAGCATCTGTGGAGTCGGGACCCTTCAACTCTCCACTCCCTCCATAGATGCTGCCTGACCCGCAGAATTCCTCCAGCACTTTGCATTTTGCTTGCGACTCCAGCATCTGCAGTGTCTTGTGTCTCCGTTTCTCTACACGTTGAGGTTTGACTCAACAGAAACTTGCTTTCAACAGTTATTTTACTCGCTGCTGGAGAGATGGCAGAATGGAGAATTGAGTGGAGAATGACACAGGCGCCGATGTATCCACACTTCAACAAATGCGTCACCACAGCTCCTTCCACAATCTTCACCACAGAGGTATGTGGAGCCTGAGGAACGTCCCGACCCAGAGCGTCACCTAACCATGTAACCACAGATGCTGCCTGACCCGCTTAGTTACTCCAGCACTACATGTCCATCTGCAGTTCCCTGTTTCTGCCGCGCCTGTATACTGCACGTTGTCTTCTGTAAATAGCACACGTCTTTTGATAGTTGACATTAGAAACTAAAATCCGAGCCTGTATTTGACAGGACAGAGACAACTCTGAACGCGAGCTCCAGGGATTGCAGTTCTGCATCAATCTCAAGTTACAATGGAACACTCGGTGATCCTCAGAATTAACTGCTGCAAGTTAACTGTGAGTAGTGGGCGTGTGGTAGATGACAGGACATTTATAGCCCTTATTCCGGATGGCACCAAAGTCTTCAGATGTTTTTGAAGGGTGGAACTTGCTGGAGGAACGTCTCTTGCCCAGAGTAGGGGAATCGAGGGCCAGAGGACATAAGCTGAAAGTGAAGGTGAAAAGATTTAATAGGAATCTGAGGGGTAATCTTTTCACACAAAGGGTGGTGGGTGGATGTAACAAGCTGCCAGAGGAGGTAGTTGGGACTGGGACTATCCCATCATTTAAGAAACAGTTAAACAGGTACATGGATAGGACAGGTTTGGAGGGATATGAGCCAAGCACAGGCAGGTGGAACTGATGTAGCTGGGACATGTTGGCCGGTGTGGGCAAGTTTGACCAAAGGGCCTGTTTTCACACTATCACTCTTACATTCTAAAAAAGGAGACAAAGTGCTGGAGTAACTGAGCGGGTCAGGCAGCATCTGTGGAGAACATGGATAGGTGACGTTTCACAGAGTGCTGGAGTAACTGAGCGGGTCAGGCAGCATCTGTGAAGAACATGGATAGGTGACGTTTCACAGAGTGCTGGAGTAACTCAGCGGGTCAGGCAGCATCTGTGGAGAACATGGATAGGTGACCTTTCACAGAGTGCTGGAGTAACTCGGCGGGTCAGGCAGCATCTGTGGAGAACATGGATAGGTGACGTTTCACAGAGTGCTGGAGTAACTCAGCGGGAAGGACAGCATCTGTGGAGAGCATGGATAGGTGACGTTTTTGGTTGGCCCTTCTCTGGATGCATATTCTACTCTATTAGAAATTAGAAATGCCTCATATTCCTGGGCATTAGCATCTCAGTTGTCCTGTTGTGGCCCCAGCACACTGATGTAACCGTCAAGGCAGCCAGTGGCTCCACTTTATTAGATGTTTAAAGAGATTCACCATGTCACCAAATACTCCAAGGTAAACCTCTACAAGCTGTACTGTGGGAAGCATCTTCACGTGAATTTATTATGGGGAACAATGAAATGGCAGATGAGTTGAACAGGTACTTTGGATCGGTCTTCACTGAGGAAGACAAACAATCTTCCTGATGTACTAGCCAGAGGTTCTTGTGTGATGGAGGAACAAAAAGAAATACACATTAGGCAAATGGTGTTGGGAAGACTGATGGGACTGAAGGCTGATAAATCCCCAGGGCCTGGTGGTCTGCATCCCTGGGTACTTAAGGAAGTGGCTCTAGAAATCATGGATGCATTGATGATCATTTTACAATGTTCTATAGATTCAGGATCAGTTCCTGTGGATTGGAGGGTAGCTAATGTTATCCCACTTTTTAAGAAAGGTGGGAGAGAGAAAACAGGGAATTATAGACCAGTTAGTCTGACATCGGTGGTGGGGAAGATGCTGGAATCAATTATTAAAATGAAGTAGGATGCTGTAAGAATGCAGGGGGACTTGGACAGGTTGGGGGAGTGGGCAAATGCATGGCAGATGCAGTTTAACGTAGATAAATGTGAGGTTATCCACTTTGGTAGCAAAAACAGGAATATTATCATCTAAATGGTGTCAAGATTTGAGTATAGGAGCAGGGAGGTTCTACTTCAGTTGTATAGGGTCTTGGTGAGACCACACCTGGAGTATTGCATACAGTTTTGGTCTCCAAATCTGAGGAAGGACATTATTGCCATAGAGGGAGTGCAGAGAAGATTCACCAGACTGATTCCTGGGATGTCAGGACTGTCTTATGAAGAAAGACTGGATAGACTCGGTTTATACTCTCTCGAATTTAGGAGATTGAGAGGGGATCTTATAGAAACGTACAAAATTCTTAAGGGGTTGGACAGGCTAGATGCAGGAAGATTGTTCCCGATGTTGGGGATGTCCAGGACAAGGGGTCACAGCTTAAGGATAAGGGGGAAATCATTTAAGACCAAGATGAGAAAGACTTTTTTCACACAGAGAGTGGCGAGTCTCTGGAACTCTCTGCCACAGAGGGTAGTTGAGGCCAGTTCATTGGCTATATTTAAGAGGGAGTTAGATGTGGCCCTTGTGGCTAAGGAGATCAGAGGGTATGGAGAGAAGGCAGGTACGGGATACTGAGTTGGATGATCAGCCATGATCATATTGAATGGCGGTGCAGGCTCGAAGGGCCGAAGGGCCAAATAGCCTACTCCTGCACCTAATTTCTATGTTTCTAAATTGGGAAAAGGGGAAGTACAACGGGGGTCCTTGTTCATCAGTCAATGAAAGTAAGCAAGCAGGTATAGCAGGCAGTGAAGAAAGCGAATGGCATGTTGGCCTTTAACAAGAGGGGTTGAGTATAGGAGCAAAGAGGTCCTTCTGCAGTTGTACAGGGCCATAGTGAGACCACACCTGGAGTATTGTGTGCAGTTTTGGTCCCCTAATTTGAGAAAGAACATTCTTGCTATTGAGGGAGTGCAGCGTAGGTTCACATGGTTAATTCCCAGGATGGCGGGACTGTCATATGCTGAGAGAAATGAGTGGCTGGGCTTGTATACTCTGGAATTTAGAAGGATGAGAAGGGATCTTATTGAAACATAAGATTAGTAAGGGTTTGGACACGCTAGAAGCAGGAAACATGTTCCCAATGTTGTGGGAGTCCAGAACCAGGGGCCACAGTTTAAGAATATTGGATAAGCCATTTAGAACGGAGAATAGCCTTTCCAGAGATGCAGCCATGATCACAATGAATGGCGGTGCTGGCTCAAAGGGCCAAATGGCCTCTTCCTGCACCTATAGATGGGTGTTCCATCATTGCCTCGCAAGGCAACTCCAACCCACAGGAATGCACAAGGGTGGAGAGAGTGGGGGATTCAGCCCTATCCATCGAGGGTACAACCCAAGGATAGAAACAAAATGCTGGAGTAACTCAGCTGGACAGGCAGCATCTCTGGAGAGAAGGAATGGGTGACGTTTTGGGTAGAGACCCTTTTTTAGTCTGGGAGTCAAGGGAGATGGAGACAGAGATATGGAAGTGTAAGGCGTGAAAACAAGAGATCAAAGGGGCAATGATCAAGGAAAATATAGAATGGTTCATTGTTAGCCGAGGCGGAAGGTGACGAGGAATAAATCAGTAATATTTCATCTGGAGGACAGTGGAACTAGCCGGAGAACTAGGATGGGGGAGGGATGGAGAGAGAGAGAGAGAGCGGTTACTTGAAGTTACAGAGGTCAATTTTCATACCACTGGGTTAAAACTGCCCAAGCCCACCCCATCATCAAAAGCCTCAGGAAGGTGACATCTATCATCATGGATCCCACCATCCACGCTGTGCTTAACAGGCCTGTAAAAGCCACGACCATTAATCAGAGCTGCGAATGCCCTTCCAGTGTTGCAATCAACACTTTCCCTCACCAAACTGGCCATCCACTAGTCACGGCACCAGGCGCAAAAGGGCTCTGCCTGAGCCGGATGCCTGCCCCTTTTCCAGGGTTACGTCCGCACCCAGGTGGTACTAGAGAGGGACTACCCGCTGTCCACGGGCACTATGGGGGGGTTTCCAGAACCACTGGACACTGCGGGGGGGGGTGGAATGCATCCTTAATAAGGATGGTGAGAAAGTTGGTGATGAATGTATTTGACATTTAAGAATATTTGTTTGAATAATTGGGTAATTTTGTGTTATGGTGGTGGATTTGTTGGTCGTTCTAATGATGAAAGGGTGATAAGCTTTGACACAAATAAATATCTAAATAACATTTTCATATATCTGTGCCATATTTCGCATAAATCTTAGTTAACAGTATTTTATGGATGATTTCTAATGTCCTTTAGATCTACAACAGAAGGTAATAAAGCAGGATCCTGGTTGATGTGTTTTTCCCCCCAACCAGTCATAATAACACCAATAACTTGTTTGAATAATACATGTTATTAGAAGATCAGCAAACCTCGAGGAGCTGAAAGTGGGCAATTTATTTGTGTCTTCTCACAGCAACAGAATATCACGCCTGATTAGATACATACATTAGGCATTCATGCTTACAACCCTGAACTCGGGGAATCGCTCCGGCAGCTTTTAACCTTTTACTGCCTGTCCGAAGAAGGGTCTCGACCCGAAACGTCACCCATTCCTTCTCTCCACAGCTGCTGCCTGTCCCGATGAGTTACTTCAGCTATGTGTGTATAATGGGTGCAGCTATTTTTTTGCAATTATAAAATATTTCAATATATTCATGCTTTTATTGAGACTTGCATAAACCCCAAATTGAACGTGCAAACCAAATACAACAGTACAGTTGCAGGAATATTCCCTCATTCATGACTAACATTATTTATACCACAAAAATACTGATGAAAATAATGTTATTAAATACAGGAAATGCACATAAATTTGAAGTAGAAATCTGAATTGTAGATCATTTTATTTGGACAATCACACAAGGAAAATGTGTTTTTGTTGGTTATATTGGTTGCAGTATCAATAGCTGGATTATGTCAAACTTGTGTCAAGAGGCACAAACAGAAAGTGTCTCCAGTTCACAGAGAAGGAGGTTTTATTTAATAAGGAAATTCACAAGCCTTATTCTGACGACCCACATCGCCTGCACCGCTTAAGCCTACAGGCAAGGTCCTGGCAGACAGCAAACAAACTCACCCCAGAGACCACTAACCTTGGACAGCAAGGCTCTCGACTGACATGCCTCATCCTCCCATTGTTCTTCCAGTACAAGTCGTGTTGCAGCTTCCGGAGGATGAAGATTTGGGGAACTCATCAGTGCTCTTCAAGACACTATCAGTACGACATTTTCAGAAAATGCTACTAGAGTTGATAACGAGAATTTTGTCATAGGAAATATACCTATTATATTTCTGATGTGAAAACCCGTCAAGTTTTGATGGGTTGATAAAGCTACAAAAATGGATTTGGGAGTTGTATAAATGGAGGCATGTAGCTCAAAGGGAAGAAGTAATGGTAAATCTGGCCTAATGACCAAGGAGGGTCCAGCTTTGTTTCAACACAAGCAAAGATGGTGAAGCTTTAGTGAAGGTGATATCAGGATAGCACCAAGGACTTCAGTACGAAGCAGAAATGGAGGCTGAGGATGTTCTCCTTGAAGCAGTAACCGTGACAATTGGTAGCAGGTTTGGGATTATTGGCCAAAAGATTTAAAATGAAATGAAGATGATTATTTTAATGCAGCAAATGTCACCATCAGAAACACTCTTTCAAAAGTCAGAGCCAGAGGATTTGTCTAACTTCCCAAAGAGAAATTAAAACATACTTGAATTTTGCAGAGCTCTTGAGGATAGAAGGTAGAACAAACTGTTTCACAAACAGAATGGGTGTTTAATTCCAAGATTCTTTATCTTGACCAAGCACGTCAATGCCTACATGTCCAATAATTTCACTTTGCAGCTTCTGGTTATTCCTTCAGGCCATAAAGTCATTAATGATAGGAGTAGAATTAGGCCATTCGGCCCATCAAGTCTACTCCACCATTCAATCTTGGCTGATCTATCTCCCTCCTAACCCCATTCTCCTGCATTCTCCCCATAACCCCCGACACCCATACTGATCAAGAATATATCTATCTCTGAATATATCTATCCACTGACTTGGCCTCTACAGACCTCTGTGGCAAAGAATTCCACAGATTCACCACCCTCTGTCTAAAGACATTTCTCCTCATCTCATTCCTGAACGAACATCCTTTAATTCTAAGGCTCCAGTCCTACTCTCTCACTAGTGGAAACATTCTCTCCACATCCACTCTATCCAAGCTTTTTCACTATTCTGTATGTTTCAATGAGGTCCCCCCTCATTCTTCTAAACTCCAGCGAGTGCAGGCCTGCTCGTTTTTCCTGGTTCGGTTTTAATTCAGAGGAAAATCAAAACATAAAAAACACGAGTCAAAGTAATCTCCAAACCTGGACATGACTTCACCAATGTCTACAAGTCAATCTCATGGATTTCTTTAACTTTAGTTTACCTTATTGTGTTCTTTGTTTGCACCAAAATGTCTCATCTAACCCTTGTGACTTGTACCCGGAGCAAACACCAAACACGTTAATTTTGCTCAAGATTCCAGCATTTGCGATCTCTTGTGCCTTCACTGGTACCGTATGTGACTTGAATATCCTCCAGATCCATTCAAGTGCACCTTTTCATTCATATTCTGAACCAGGTCCATACCTCCTAGCCTTCTCCCTCTGATTAGCATCTCCTGTGTTACTCACCTTGCTGGTCTTCAACCATTGTTAAGTGGGAAATTATTGCAACAGTTACATGTGAAATCAAAACCAAAACTGGTGAAGGAAAAAGAAAGCATTAAGATCTTCACATATTTGTTCCGTTATTGGTTCCCCAGAACAAGATTAAAGATGAACCATAAATATGATTATTGAAAAGCTCTTTGCCGATTAACACCCTGTATTATAACATTTTAAGAGTTACATTCTGTAATTAAATAATTTGATTCTGTTTTTAACTCATAAAATATTATTACTCGCCTCAGCTAATTACTCTTGTTTTGGAGTGATCCATCATGTTATTGTTTTAAGATGCACTATTATAATGTAATATCATGTAAGATGCACTGTTATAAATACATCTGGCTGTTAGATTCTTCCATAAATTTGCTCCATTTGTTTTATTCTGCCAGGATTACAAATAAATGCAATTGATAAAAACAGCAAACATTTATCACAAATCATAACTCTTCAGACACTGGGAATTTATTGACCACCCTACAAGCTGCTGAGGCGAGGCGGTCTATTGCAGGGTCTGTAAACCCAGTCTGTGACTTTGGGGCATCTGCTCTACCTCAGTGCGTTATAGGAAGTGACTGCAGGTCAGCTGGAGGCAGAACAGCTGTTCTCAGGATAAAATCAATGAATAAGCAATTCATCACAAGTAGAAAAATATATAAATCATAAAATATATTCACAGGGTGCAAGTTTCCAAAAACCAACATAACGGCAGGACAAAAACGACATAATTATCTGTGCAAGCACGCATTTTTCCGGAGAGTTCCATCTTTCTAATGGGAAATCATTTCCAGTTCAAAGTGAAATATTAATGGAGACATAATTGCCTAAAATAAAAGTTCCATCGTGGAATATTAAAAATCTAGGTTGCAGTGAAAAGTACACACATTTAAAAATGTAGTTCTAAGTTTTGACAATTTTCATGGGGATAAATTGCCTTACCTAAAGGCAAAGTATATTTTATAACACAGTATCTACATTTAGTCCACTTTCCTGACCATGCCGCTGTGGTTGCTGAATGACACAAAGAGCTGATGGGAGGGGACAACCCCAGAGTATTACTCTAACACTCTCTCTCTCTCTCTCTCTCTGTCTCTAACAATGGTGAAGCCCAGCACATAAGTACAAGACAGGCTGTGTCTGCAATTATCTACAGCCAAGTCAACGATGCCAAGAGATGATCTACACCAGGTTCTTGCATTACTTCAAGACGGCTTGCCTACAAAAACGGGGGTGTAATGCCAAGTCTCTAAGGCGCAGGTAAGGCCGCATTTGGAATATTGTGAGCAATTTTGGGCACCATATCTGAGGTATGATGTGCTGGCTCTGGAGAGGGTCCAGAGGAGGTTGACAAGAATGATCCCAGGAATGAGTGGGTTAACCCATGATGAGCGTTTGTCAGCACTGGGCCTGTACTCGCTGGCGTTTAGAAGAATGAGGGGGGACTGTGGATTAACCCTTATTAGGACTATATCTTTGGCAACCCGATCACGGTTGAAATGGATCACCAGCCCCATGTCAGTATCCTCAGCAAACCGATCCACACGGCACCAGCGCGCTTACAACGCATGATGATGGAACTGCAGAGATATGACATCAGACTAACCTACAAACGTGGCATGGACATGCATTTAGCTGACACCCTCTCACGGGCACCTCACCCAACCTGCAAAAAACACCCGTCTGATGATGAGCATGAGGGGTACACGGTCATGATGGTCTCCTGCCTCCCATCTGCCATTTTGGCATCTTAGTGTCACGATCAGCTGCAGACGAAACACTACAGTCGCTGGCCACTGTCATCCGCCGCGGCTGGCCAGACAAACAGCACCACCTGCCACAAGCTGTCCAACCATTTTTCAGTCAGTGACGAACTGGTCATTCAGGATGGCGTGATAATGAAAGGACACAAGGCGGTCAGTCCGAAGTCTCTTCACAGCAAGTACTGTGACATTGTCCATGGGGGCCATCCCGCTGCAGAAATAACCCTTCAACATGCGAAAGGAATGCTGTTCTGGCCACACATGGCTAACTACATTCTATAGAAGTGTTAAAGAAGGAACTGCAGATGCTGGAGAATCGAGGGTTACACAAAAAGCTGGAGAAACTCAGCGGGTGCAGCAGCATCTAAGGGGCGAAGGAGATAGGCGACGTTTCGGGTCGAGACCCTTCTTCAGACTGGTCAGGGATCAGGGAAACGAGAGATATAAACAGTGATGTGGAGAGATAAAGAACAATGAATGAAAGATATGCAAAAAAGTATTGATGATAAGGGAAACAGGCCATTGTAAGCTGTTTGTAGTGTGAAAATGAGAAGCTAGTGCGACTGGGGAGGGGGGGGGGAGATGGAGAAGGAATGTCAGGGCCCGAGGGCTGAGGGAGAGGTGGGGAGGGGGCAGCCTGGGTTAACAGAATTGAGAAAATTCAATGTTTAAGCCCAGAGGATGCAGACTCCCCAAGCGGAATATGAGGTGCTGTTCCTCCAACTTGCGGTGTTGCTCACTCTGGCCGTGGAGGAGGCCCAGGACCGAGAGGTCGGATACGGAATGGGAGGAGGAGTTGAAGTGCTGAGCCACCGGGAGGTCGGGTTGGTTATTGCGGACCGAGCAGAGGTGTTCGGCGAAACGATCGCCCAGCCTCCGCTTGGTCTCACCGATGTAGATCAGCTGGCATCTGGAGCAACGGATGCAGTAGATGAGGTTGGAGGAGGTGCAGGTGAACCTCTGTCGGACTTGGAATGACTGCTTGGGTCCCTGAAAGGAGTGGATGGGGGAGGTGAAGGGACAAGTGTAGCATCTCTTGCGGTTGCAAGGGAAAGTGCCCGGGGAAGGAGTGGAGCGGGAGGGAAGGGAAGAATTGACGAGGGAGTTGCGGAGGGAGCGGTCTTTGCGGAAGGCAGAGAGGAGGGGAGATGGGAAGATGTGGCGAGTGGAGGGGTCACGTTGGAGGTGACGAAACTGGCGGAGGACTATCTGTTGTATGCGCTGGCTGGTGGGGTGAAAGGTGAGGACCAGGGGGACTCGGCCCTTGTTGTGAGTGGGGGAATGGGGAGAGAGGGCAGTGTTGCGGGGTATGGAGGAGACCCTGGTGCGAGCCTCATCTATAGTGGGGGAGGGGAATCCCCGTTCTCTGAAGAACGAGGACATTTGTGATGACCTGGTGTGGAACACGTCATCCTGGGAGCAGATGCGGCGTAGACGGAGGAATTGGGAATAGGGGATGGAGTCCTTACAGGAAGCAGGGTGGGAGGAAGAGTAGTCCAGGTAGCTGTGGGAGTCAGTTGGTTTGTAGTGGATGTCAGTCAGGAGTGTATCACCTGCAATAGAGATGGTGAGGTCAAGGAATGGTAGGGAAATGTCGGAAATGGTCCAAGTATATTTGAGTGCCGGATGGAAGTTGGTGGTGAAATGGATGAAGTCAGTCAGTTGTGCGTGGGTGCAGGAGGTGACACCAAAGCATTCTAGAGAAGGTTGCTGCCTGCCCGATCTGCAATAGCTTGACCCCGCACCAACAGAAACAACCACTCCTCCCATGCCCCACTTACCCTGGTCCACAGTAGCAGCCGACATCATCGAGTGGCGCGGCAAACAATACCTGGTTCTAGTCGAACCTACTCAGGACGGTTCAAAATCGACCTGCTCAGTACCCCGACCTCAGCTATGGTCATCCAGAAAATAACTTGTCACTAACCTGTCCACGGAGCCCCCCTAAAGCTGCTCTCAGACAACGGACCTCAGTTCTCCAGTCAACTCTTCAAGAATTCTGCGGAAAGCTGGGACTTTCACCACATTACCAGCAGCCCCGAGTGCCTACAGTCCAACGGCCTGGCTGAACGCGTGGTAAAAAGTGCAAAGGAACGAATGGAATGCTCACACAGGGCCGGCTCCGATGTTTATCTCGACTTACTCAACCTACGGAACATCATATGTGACTCTCTCCTGGGATGTGCAGCTGAACGGCTCATGTCACGGCGAACCCGCTCCACTCTGCCTATGGCCAAACAACTACTAGAACCACAAGTTCGTGCGCCGTCACTGATCCAATCCCAGCTCCAATGCTGCCGCAACATACAAAGAAAATACTGCGATAAAACCAGCTCTCCGCTTCAACCGCTCAACAAGGGACAGGTTGTCCGCTTGCGGTCACTCCGCGGTGCCATTCTGGGGTCCACTGCAGAACCACGCTTGTATCTGGTCAGTATTGACAACGGCATTTATCAGCGAACCCTCCAGCACCTCCACGTCTCTACCCGGACCAGTCTGTCGGTCTTCCCTCATGCTCTGCCAATGCTGCTCCAGCGATTCCTCTGCCAGGGCCAGTCCTGCCTTCCCCGGTTCCCCAATCTCCACCGGTGTTTTCTCCTCCACGTTCCCACGACATGCAACTTGCTTTCCCAACGAAGGATGAGGTGTCCGCTGGAGGTTATTATCGTGCACGTGCAGGTCGTGTCTGCAAACCAAACCCACTAATTGGGAAATTCACTGGCTATACCTGAACTGTGCATGAGCTGCTTAGTTTATGTGCTCTCACATGCAGTACAATAATAGATACCGCACCTTATGCTAGTGTTTTGTAGTTACTCCACTAACCACCATATATGCTTTACTTCCTTAAGAGGAAGGATGTAGATTAACTCTTATTAGCCCTTATTAATCCATGCCATTTATAACCTTCACTACACAAATGTGCATGCCATCCTTTTAAGAGCACAAAGTCACTCTCTCTCTATTTCGGGACCAGTTGGTTAGCGAGATGCATGCAACGCTGACTGTTGATAATGTTCAAGTATGCTCGATGTAATAAAGTTGGACTCTATTATGATCATGTTCTATTCATTGAGCCACCAATAAACAGGGACCTCATTGAAACATACAGAATAGTGAAATGCTTGGATAGAGTGGATGTGGAGAGGATGTTTCCACCAGTGGGAGAGTCGAGGACTAGAGGTCATAGCCTTAGAATGAAAGGAAGTTATTTTAGGAAAGAGACGAGAAAGTTCGGTGAATTTGTGAAATTATTTTCCACGGAAAGGTTGTAGAGACCAAGTCAGTGGATTTTTAAGGAAGAGATAGGTAGATTTTTGATTAGTACAGGTAATAGAGGTTATGGGGAAAAGGAAGGAGAATGGGGTTAAGAGGGAGATACAGATCAGCCATGGTTGAATGGCGGAATAGACTTGATGGGCCAAATGGCCTAATTCTACTCCTATCACCTATGACCTTCAGACTTCTGGTGAAATACTGGGCTATTCATTGGGTAAGTTCAGGGAGGAAAGAAAATTGATCTGCAAGTCTCCAAAACATCTCGGGCAACTTGTACCACCTTTCCAGGTCCCACAATCTGTCCTCTGCTTCCTCATTGTTAAGCAATAAGACACGGGAGTAAAATTAGGCCATTCACGCCATCACATCTACACTGCCTGATCTATTTTTCCCTCTCAACCCCATTCTCCTGCCTTCTCATCGTTACCTTTGATTTGACAAGAACCTATCAATCTCCACTATAAAAATACCCAATTATGGCATCTGCAGCTGTCCGTGGCAATGAATTCCACACATTCACCACCCTCTGGCTAAAGAAATTCCTCCTCATCCCCATTCTGAAGGTATGTCCTTTCATGTTGAGGCTATGCCCTTTGGTTCTATTTTTAAGAGCTTACTACATGTTCACATAATTGTGGTTTCAACAGAAAGTTTGGGGTTAGAATGCAAATGCCTTTTTCATTACTGAAATTTGTTTATGCAACAATGAAAAACCCATTAACAATTTGTTCAATCGTTCTCCTCAGGCCAATTATTGGTAAGGATCTTTAAGAATATTAAATTACGTTTCCTTTATATTCCTGTGTCTTTTTCTCCCATCGTTTCCTTTATTCTCCATCAGTTCTTGTCTTGACTCTTAATCATGGTCGTATCTAACAATCTTCAATATCTTTGGCAAACTTTGACTCTCCTTGGTTAAGAATGTCAGCTGCTGGTCCCACTGTTAACCAGCACAGCCTGGCTAAAACAGCACCGCTCTCATGCAACACGTCTGATGAGCTGCAAGGTGCCAATAAACCACTTTGTCGTGCGAATGCTGCAACAAGAGACCATGTCAGGTCAAACAGTTGCCTGTCCATTGTTTCAGACAGTACAATGGCTTCCATTTGCAAAGTAATTTCCTTTGGAGTCACTAGTTCAGGAGCAGCGGTAATATTCATTGCATCTTCCATCACAAATCTGTGTTGTGGGATCACCAGCACACCAGTGTAACCTACAGAAATGTCCTTAAATGTTCATTCTTGATTGTCCTGCTTCACATTTACCCAAAAGCTTTATGAAAACTCATTTACTCTGTGCACAGAGATCTTTATTCTTCTCCCAAGAAAACATTAGGTACCAAATTTAGTTTTTATTGGCTGAAGCTATGGTGTCATTTGTTTCCTGATATGCTCATCATATGACTCACTGGACCAAGATATAAAGTCCCCATTGTAAACAGCACTTCATCAGTGACCTTACTTGCCTCCACACAACTGCTGGCGATTTTCAATTGGTCTTTGTGCATTTCTAAGCATTAGAAGATTAGAACATCATCATAGTGTAGTTTTGAGAAATAGATAACTCTTCCCAATCACACATTGATGGGAAGCAAACCGAGTGAGTTCCGTACATTATAACACAAATAGCTAACATAGAGGAAACAGCCCATCTTATGAAAAGGTTTATAGCTACACAATAAGTGGAGTTAGGTTTAGCTCTTATGGCTAAAGGAATCAAGGGATATGGGGAAAAAGCAGGAAACGGGTATTGATTTTAGATGATCAGCCATGATAATATTGAATGGCAGTGCTGGCTGGAAGGGCCGAATGGCCTACTCCTGCACCTATTTTTCTATGGTTCTATGTTTCTATAAGTGCTCGTTATTTCCCTGTTTAAGTGGTTGTTATGATTGCGTTGCTCTCCAACATTTCATTTAAGATTTTGAGTGCTTTTTAAATGGTTGATTTATTTTTACTGTTGTCCTGTATTGGTACTTTTGCCCAGTCTGTTTGTTAAAAATTACAGATCAAATGAAATGAACAAAAGTTTGTTGCTATTGTGCTTGCCAATTATGACATTTCAATCACTAGTCCAAACAGCACTACAGACTCCCAGCATCAATGTGTGGGGAGAATGATTGTGCGGCATGGTGGCGCAGCGGGTAGAGCTGCTGTCTCACAGGACTAGCGGCCCAAGTTCGATCCTGAGTAAGGGTGCTGCCTGTACGGAGTTTATACATTCTCCCCGCGTGGGTTTTCTCCGATATAGAAGCATAGAAAATAGGTGCAGGAGGCCATTCGGCCCTTCGAGCCAGCACCGCCATTCATTGTGATCATTGCTGATCATCTGCTATCAATACCCCGTGCCTGCCTGCTCCCCATATCCCTTGACTCCACTAGCCCCTAGAGCTCTATCTAACTCTCTCTTAAATCCATCCAGTGATTTGGCCTCCACTGCCCTCTGTGGCAGGGAATTCCATAAATTTACAACTCTCTGGGTGAAAACGTTTTTTTCTCAGCTCAGTCTTAAATGACCTCCCCTTTATTCTAAGACTGTGGCCCCTGCTTCTGGACTTACCCAACACTGGGAACATTTTTCCTGCATCTAGCTTGTCCAGTCCTTTTATAATTGTATATGTTGCTATAAGATACCCCTTCATCCTTCTAAACTCCAGTGAATACAAGCCTAGTCTTTTCAATCTTTTCTCATATGACAGTCCCGCCAACCCAGGGATCAATCTCGTGAACCTACGCTGCACTGCCTCAATCACAAGGATGTCCTTCCTCAAATTAGGAGACCAAAACTGTACACAATACTCCAGATGTGGTCTCACCAGAGCCCTATACAACTGCAGAAGAAGCTCTCTACTCCTGTACTGAAACCCTCTTGTTATGAAGGCCAACATTCCATTAGCTTTCTTCACCGCCTGCTGTACCTGCACGCCAACTTTCAGTGACCGGTGTACAAGGATACCCAGGTCTCGCTGTACCTCCTCCTTACCTAACCTAACCCCATTGAGATAATAATCTGCTCCCTTGTTTTTGCCGCCAAAGTGGATAATCTCACATTTATCTATATTATACTGCATCTGCCACGCATCTGCCCACTCACTCAATCTGTCCAGGTCCCCCTGCAACCTCCTAACATCCTCTTCACAGTTCACACTGCCACCTAGCTTTGTGTCATTCGCAAACTTGCTAGTGTTGCTCTTAATTCCCTCTTCCAAATCATTTATATATATGGAGTCTCTATTCCATCTCACCGGAGTCTCTATTCCATCTCGCTGGAGCCTCTATTCCATCACTGGAGCCTCTATTCCATTTCACCGGAGCCTCTATTCCATCTCACTGGAGTCTCTATTCCATCTCACTGGAGTCTCTATTCCATCTCACTGGAGTCTCTATTCCATCTCGCTGGAGTCTCTATTCCATCTCGCTGGAGCCTCTATTCCATCACTGGAGCCTCTATTCCATCACTGGAGCCTCTATTCCATCTCACTGGAGTCTCTATTCCATCTCACCGGAGTCTCTATTCCATCTCACTGGAGTCTCTATTCCATCTCACCGGAGTCTCTATTCCATCTCGCTGGAGCCTCTATTCCATCTCACCGGAGTCTCTATTCCATCTCGCTGGAGCCTCTATTCCATCACTGGAGCCTCTATTCCATCTCACTGGAGTCTCTATTCCATCTCACTGGAGTCTCTATTCCATCTCACTGGAGTCTCTATTCCATCTCACTGGAGTCTCTATTCCATCTCACTGGAGTCTCTATTCCATCTCACTGGAGTCTCTATTCCATCTCACCGGAGTCTCTATTCCATCTCACTGGAGTCTCTATTCCATCTCACCGGAGTCTCTATTCCATCTCACCGGAGTCTCTATTCCATCTCGCTGGAGCCTCTATTCCATCACTGGAGCCTCTATTCCATCTCACTGGAGTCTCTATTCCATCTCACCGGAGTCTCTATTCCATTTCACCGGAGTCTCTATTCCATCTCGCTGGAGCCTCTATTCCATCTCACTGGAGCCTCTATTCCATCTCACCGGAGCCTCTATTCCATCACTGGAGCCTCTATTCCATCTCACCGGAGTCTCTATTCCATCTCGCTGGAGCCTCTATTCCCTCTCATAGAAACATAGAAAATAGGTGCAGGAGTAGGCCATTCGGCCCTTCGAGCCTGCACCGCCATTCATTGTGATCATGGCTGATCATCCAACTCAGTATCCCGTACCTGCCTTCTCTCCATACCCCCTGATCCCTTTAGCCACAAGTGCCACATCTAACGCCCTCTTAAATATAGCCAATGAACTGGCCTCAACTACCTTCTGTGGCAGATAATTCCAGAGACTCACCACTCTCTGTGTAAAGAATGTTTTCCTCATTTCAGTCCTAAAGGAATTCCCCCTTATCCTTAGACTGTGACCCCTTGTTCTGGACTCCCCCAACATCGGGAACAATCTTCCAGCATCTAGCTTGTCCAACCCCTTAAGAATTTTGTAGGTTTCTATAAGATCCCCCCTCAATCTTCTAAATTCCATCGAGTACAAACCGAGTCTATCCAATCTTTCCTCATATGAAAGTCCTGACATCCCAGGAATCAGTCTGGCTCTCGCTGGAGCCTCTATTCCCTCTCGCTGGAGCCTCTATTCCATCTCACTGGAGCCTCTATTCCATCTCACTGGAGCCTCTATTCCATCTCACTGGAGCCTCTATTCCATCTCACCGGAGCCTCTATTCCATCTCACTGGAGCCTCTATTCAGATTCAGATTCAATTTTAATTGTCATTGTCAGTGTACAGTACAGAGACAACGAAATGCATTTAGCATCTCCCTGGAAGAGCGACACAGCAAATGATTTGAATAAATAATAATAAGTGTCCGGGGGGGGGGGGGGGTGATTGGCAGTCACCGAGGTACGTTGTTGAGTAGCATGACAGCCGCCGGAAAGAAGCTGTTCCTGGACCTGCTGGTTCGGCAACGGAGAGACCTGTAGCGCCTCCCGGATGGCAGGAGGGTAAACAGTCCATGGTTGGGGTGAGAGAGGTCCTTGGCGATGCTGAGCGCCCTCCGCAGACAACGCTTGCTTTGGACAGACTCAATGGAGGGGAGCGAGGAACCGGTGATGCGTTGGGCAATTTTCACCACCCTCTGCAATGCCTTCCGGTCGGAGACAGAGCAGTTGCCATACCAAACTGTGATGCAGTTGGTAAGGATGCTCTCGATGGTGCAGCGGTAGAAGTTCACCAGGATCTGAGGAGACAGATGGACCTTCTTCAGTCTCCTCAGGAAGAAGAGACGCTGGTGAGCCTTCTTGATCAGAGTTGAGGCATTGTGGGTCCAAGAGAGGTCGTCGGAGAGGTTGACTCCCAGGAACCTGAAGCTAGAAACACGTTCCACCTCCATACCGTTAATGTGGATGGGGGTGTGCGTGCCGCCCCTGGACTTCCAGAAGTCTACAATGAGCTCCTTGGTCTTCTTGGAGTTAAGGGCCAGGTTGTTGTCAGCGCACCATGCTGCTAAGTGCTGGACCTCCTCCCTGTAGGCCGACTCATCGTTGTTGCTGATGAGGCCAATCACCTTTGTATCATCTGCATACTTGATGATGGTGTTAGTACCATGTACAGGTGTGCAGTCATAGGTGAAGAGGGAGTAGAGGAGGGGGCTCAGCATACAGCCCTGTGGAACGCCGGTGTTCAGGTTGAGGGTTGAAGAGGTGTGCTTGTCTAACCTAACAGACTGGGGTCTGTTGGTTAGAAAGTCCAGTATCCAGTTGCAGAGGGAAGGAGCGATGCACAGGTTACCAAGTTTGGTGATCAATTTTGATGGTATAATGGTGTTGAATGCTGAGCTGTAATCGATGAACAGCATTCTTACGTAAGTGTCTCTGTTGTCGAGGTGGGAGAGGGCGGAGTGAAGTGCCGTTGAGATGGCATCCTCCGTACTCCTGTTCTTGCGGTAGGCAAACTGATAGGGATCCAGTGTGGGGGGTAGGCAGCTTTTGAGGTATTCCATCTCACTGGAGCCTCTATTCCATCTCACTGGAGCCTCTATTCCATCTCACTGGAGTCTCTATTCCATCTCACTGGAGTCTCTATTCCATCTCACTGGAGTCTCTATTCCATCTCACTGGAGCCTCTATTCCCTCTCACTGGAGCCTCTATTCCATCACTGGAGCCTCTATTCCCTCACCGGAGCCTCTATTCCATCTCACTGGAGCCTCTATTCCATCTCACTGGAGCCTCTATTCCCTCACCGGAGCCTCTATTCCCTCACCGGAGCCTCTATTCCCTCACCGGAGCCTCTATTCCATCTCACCGGAGCCTCTATTCCATCTCACCGGAGCCTCTATTCCCTCACCGGAGCCTCTATTCCCTCACCGGAGCCTCTATTCCCTCACCGGAGCCTCTATTCCATCTCACCGGAGTCTCTATTCCCTCACCGGAGTCTCTATTCCATCTCACCGGAGCCTCTATTCCCTCACCGGAGCCTCTATTCCCTCACCGGAGCCTCTATTCCATCTCACCGGAGCCTCTATTCCATCTCACCGGAGCCTCTATTCCCTCACCGGAGCCTCTATTCCCTCTCACCGGAGCCTCTATTCCCTCACCGGAGCCTCTATTCCATCTCACCGGAGTCTCTATTCCATCTCACCGGAGTCTCTATTCCATCTCACCGGAGTCTCTATTCCCTCACCGGAGTCTCTATTCCATCTCACCGGAGCCTCTATTCCCTCACCGGAGCCTCTATTCCCTCACCGGAGTCTCTATTCCATCTCACCGGAGCCTCTATTCCATCTCACCGGAGCCTCTATTCCATCTCACCGGAGCCTCTATTCCCTCACCGGAGTCTCTATTCCATCACCGGAGCCTCTATTCCATCTCACCGGAGCCTCTATTCCCTCACCGGAGTCTCTATTCCATCACCGGAGCCTCCATTCCCTCACCGGAGTCTCTATTCCATCTCACCGGAGCCTCTATTCCCTCACCGGAGTCTCTATTCCATCTCACCGGAGTCTCTATTCCATCTCACCGGAGTCTCTATTCCATCTCACTGGAGTCTCTATTCCATCTCACCGGAGTCTCTATTCCATCTCACTGGAGTCTCTATTCCATTGCACAAAGACCGCAAGAATCTTAACACCGTTGGACAAGTGCAAGGGCTGAACTTCTAATGCCTCCAGACCTGCCTCACACAGTCACACATCCCACTGACCAAATCTACTCTCATTAATCTCGGGGATATGACAAGATGTCCAGGTAGCTTTCTCACATCCCAATGCATCCAAGTGTCTGAGGTTCAGAGCACAGTTCACTAACTCCCAGCTCACCTCAACATGTATGCACTTACTGCAGATGGGCCCACTGTCAATCAGTGGTTTCCACACTTCCCACGTCTGTCAGAATCTACATTACTAATTGTCTTCAATTATGTATTATATTTTTAACCGACAATTATAATTTAATCCAGGTAATAACCTGTTTTTTAATTTCTTATGCTTCTTTTTGGAACTGCATTTAATTTTTTGTACAATCCCATTTACTGTAGCAGGAAAACAATCTGTGAATATTTAAAAAGACACCGAGTGCTGGAGTAACTCAGCAGGTCTGGCAGCATCTGTGGAGAACATGGATAGGTGACGTTTCACAGAGTGCTGGAGTAACTCAGCGGGCCTGGCAGCATCTGTGGAGAACATGGATAGGTGACGTTTCACAGAGTGCTGGAGTAACTCAGCAGGTCTGGCAGCATCTGTGGAGAACATGGATAGGTGACGTTTCGCGTCGAGACCCTTCTTCCTTCTACTTCCTATTCTTTGACAACTCACCAGCCAACTTCAAACATCTAATTTGCCATCACTGATGCTTGGTAATAAATCAACACTTATTTTGCCCCGCTTCACTTGAAAAAGCAGTTGGATGGATTGCACACACTGTCTCCACACACAAATCACCGATCATCTGGACACAGTGTGGATCAGTAAGCTCCGGAGATGTGAGTGAAATGGAATTGCACAAGTTTGGGCTGTGCTTGCAGAGACTGAATGACCGCATGGTCAAAGAACAGAATGAGAGAATGCACAGAAGTGGTTTGGATAAGACCAGGTCATAAGTTTATAAGGAACAGCAGTAGAATTGGGTCATTCGGCCCATCAAGTCTACTCTGCCATTCAATCATGGCTCATCTACAGTGCCCTTCATAATGTTTGGGACAAAGACCCATCATTTATTTATTTGCCTCTGTACTCCACAATTTTAAGATTTGTAATAGAAAACACAGCTGTAATTTCTACATGGTGAAACCAAAATGTGTAAAAATGGTGTTTAATAAAATCTTTGTCCCAAACATTATGGAAGGCACTGTATCTCTTCCACCGAACCCCATTCTCCTGCCTTCTCCTCATAATCTCCGTCATCCCGTACTAATCTAGAGTCTGTGTATCTCTGCCTTAAATACATCCACTGACTGCCTCTACAGCCTTCTGTGGCAAAGAATTCCACAGATTCATCACCCTCTGACTAATGAGATTACACCTCATCTCCTTCCTAAAAGAACGTCTTTCAATTCCGAGGCTGTGACCTCTGGTCCTAGACTCTCCCATTAATGGAAACATCCTCTCCACATCCACTCTATCCAAGCCTTTCACTATTCTGTACGTTTCAATGAGGTCCCCCCCTCATTCCTCTAAACTCTAGCGAATACAGGCCCAGTGCCGACCAACGCTCATCATAGGTTAACCTACTCATTCCTGCGATCATTCTTGTAAACCTCCTCCTGGAATCTCTCCAAAGCCAGCGAATCCTTCCTCAGATATGGTCCCCAAAATTGTTCACAATATTCCAAATGCGGCCTTACCTGCGCCTTAGAGCCTCAGCATTATACCCCTGTTTTTGTATGTAAACCCTCTCAAAATAAATGCTAGCATTGCGTTTGCTTTCTTTATAGACAATAGGTGCAAGAGTAGGCCATTCGACCTGGCACCGCCATTCAATGTGATCATGGCTGATCATCCCCAATCAGTACCCCATTCCTGCCTTCTCCCCATATCCCCTGACGCCGATATTTTTAAGAGCCCTATCTAGCTCTCTCTTAAAAGCATCCAGAGAACCTGCCTCCACCACCCTCTGAGGCAGAGAATTCCACACTCACCACTCTCTGTGAGAAAAAGTGTTTCCTCGTCTCCATTCTAAATGGCTTAGTCCTTATTCTTAAACAGTGGCCCCTGGTTAGACTTTCAGAAGGCTTTCGACAAGGTCCCGCATAAGAGATTAGCATACAAACTTAAAGCACACGGTATTGGGGGTTCAGTATTGATGTGGATAGAGAACTGGCTAGCAGACAGGAGGCAAAGGGTAGGAGTAAACGGGTCCTTTTCAGAATGGCAGGCAGTGACTAGTGGGGTGCCGCAAGGCTCAGTGCTGGGACCCCAGCTATTTACAATATATATTAATGATTTGGACGAGGGAATTCAATGCAACATCTCCAAATTTGCAGATGATACCAAGCTGGGGGGTATAGTTAGGTGTGAGGAGGATGCTTGGAGGCTGCAGGGTGATTTGGATAGGCTGAGTGAATGGGCAGATGCATGGCAGATGCAGTACAATGTGGATAAATGTGAGGTTATCCACTTTGGTGGCAAAAACATGAGGGTAGACTATTATCTGAATGGTGGCAGATTAGGTAAGGGGGAGATGCAACGAGACCTGGGTGTCATGGTACACCAGTCATTGAAAGTAGGCATGCAGGTGCAGCAGGCAGTGAAGAAAGCAAATGGTATGTTAGCATTCATAGCGAAAGGATTTGAGTATAGGAGCAGGGAGGTTCTACTGCAGTTGTACAGGGTTTTGGTGAGGCCACACCTGGAGTACTGCGTAGTTTTGGTCTCCAAATCTGAGGAAAGACATCCTTGCCATAGAGGGGGTACAGAGAAGATTCACCAGACTGATTCCTGGGATGTCAGGACTTTCATATGAGGAAAGATTGGATAGACTCGGTTTGTACTCGATGGAATTTAGAAGATTGAGGGGGGATCTTATAGAAACCTACAAAATTCTTAAGGGGTTGGACAAGCTAGATGCTGGAAGATTGTTCCCGATGTTGGGGGAGTCCAGAACAAGGGGTCACAGTCTAAGGATAAGGGGGAATTCCTTTAGGACCGAAATGAGGAAAACATTCTTTACACAGAGAGTGGTGAGTCTCTGGAATTCTCTGCCACAGAAGGTAGTTGAGGCCAGTTCATTGGCTATATTTAAGAGGGCGTTAGATGTGGCACTTGTGGCTAAAGGGATCAGGGGGTATGGAGAGAAGGCAGGTACGGGATACTGAGTTGGATGATCAGCCATGATCACATTGAATGGCGGTGCAGGGTCGAAGGGCCGAATGGCCTACTCCTGCACCTATTTTCTATGTTTCTATGGTTCTGGAACTACCGACTTGCAGATTATCTTTTTGGGAATCCTGCACCAGCACTCCCAAGTCCCTTTGCACCTCTGATTTCTGGATTCTCACCCTATTTAGAAAGTAGTCTAAGCCTTTATTCCTACCAAAATGCATGACTCCACACTATATTCCATCTGCCACTTCTCCCAACCTGTCCAAGTCCTTCTGCAGACTCCCTGTTTTCGTTACACTACCTGCCCCTCCACCCATTTTCACATCATCCGCACACTTTGCCACAAAGCCTTTAATCATCTTGTCCAAATCATTAATATACAACGTGAAGAGCAGCCCCAGCAGTGACCCCTGTGAAACTTCACTAGACAACCAGAAAAAGCCCTCTTTATTGCCACTCTTTGATTTCTGCCATCCAGCCAACCTGGTATACATTCTAGTATCTGCCCTTGGATACCGTGGCTCTCATCTTCCTTAGCAGCCTCATGTGTGGCATCTTATCATAGGCTTGCTGAAAATCTAAACAACATCTACCGACTCTCCTTTGTCTGTCTTGCTCTTTACTGTTTCAAAGAAACATAGAAAATATGTGCAGGAGTAGGCCATTCAGACCTTCGAGCCAGCACCGCCATTCAATATGATCATGGCTGATCATCCAGAATCAGTACCCTCTTCGGCTTTTCCCCCATATCCCTTGATTCCGTTAGTCCCAGGAACTAAATCTAACTCTCTCGGAAAACATCCAGTGAATCAGCCGCCACTGCCTTCTGTGGCAGAATTCCTCAGGTTCACAATTTGCTGGGTGAAAACGTTTTTCCTCATCTCAGTCCTAAAAGACCTACCCCTTGTTCTTAAACTATGACCCCTGGTTCTGGACTCCTCCAACACTGGGAACATGTTTCCTGCATCTACCTTGTCAATCCTCTAAGAATTTTATGTTTCAATAAGATCCCCTTTCATCCTAAATTCCAGCGAATACAAGCCCAGTCTACCCATTCTTTCTTCATATGCCAGTCCTACCATCTTGGGAATTAACCTGGTGAACCCACACTGCACTCCCTCAATAGCAATAATGTCCTTCCTCAAATTAGGAGACCAAAACTGCACACAATAGTCCAGGTACGGCCTCACCATTGCCCTGTACAACTGCAGTAGGAATTCCTTGCTCTTAGACTCAAATCCTCTCGCAATTGGCTTTCTTCACCGCCTGCTGTATCTGCATGTTTACTTTTAGTGACTGATGTACAAGCATCCTGGGTCTCGTCGAGGTGGAAATAGGAACCAAGGCAGAAGTGGGGGAGAGCAATGTTATGAGGAGGAAGTAGGCAGATACCATACATGGATCAATGCTCAACTTGGAATCAAATGTAATGCCAAGATTTCAAACAGTCTGATCAAGTTCATGTAATTTCCTGGCAGAGAGATAGAACAGCTGCAATGTTTGAAACATCAATAAACTGGTTTTAAACCTTCATTATTTAAGATTTAATTACCGACAAGTAATTTGTTTCTGTAGCACAGCGTACATTCACCTCAGTCCTGCAGTTTATCAGCTGTCAAACTAGGAGATTAAACTCACCTTTCAACTCAATGCCTACATGCATGTTCTACACAAGCCCACTTTAACCAGGCCATCCTTTCTTCTTCATGCGGAAGACGCATGTAGGTTGATGCAAGCTACAGATGCTGGCTTACAAAGTGCTGGAGCAACTCAGTGGGTCAAGTAGCATCTCAGGAGAACATGGATAGGAGACATTTTTGGTCAGAACCCATCTTCAGGTTGTTGGTCTGAACTAGGGTCCCGACCCAACCCTAAGCATCACCTAGCCATGTTCTCCTGCGATGCTGCTTGACCCGTTGAATTACTCCAATCCTTTGTGTTTACTTCAGTGAATAAGTTAACCACTGTACGGTTTTCTAAAGTACATTAAGTTTCTCCATCTATCCTTTACTAGCTTCCTCCACTTCAGTACAGAGTATCTATTTATAGGATTGGTTTTTCACTAATTTCAAATTCCCAAATATAATTTCATTATTGCTAGACCAACTTAGAACAATTTAGCAGTTTGTTTACTAGCAGATAAAATGTGGATCTAAAAAATAGAAAATGCTTGATATACTCAGCAAGATCGACACATCTACGAGTAGAGTTAACATCTTTGGCCGGTGACCTTCAAAACTAGTGAAAGATAGAAAACAGACATCTTTAAGCAATAACATTAACTTCCGAAGAAAGGTTATTGATCACAAATACTAAATCTGTTTCTCTCTGCTGATGCTGCCAGGCCTGCTGATTGTTTCCATCTTCTGCTGAAACCAAAAAGCTGGAGCAACTCAGTAGGTCAGGCAGCATCTCTGGAGAAAAGGAAAATGTGACGTTTCTGGTCGAGACCCTCATTTCAGCATTTTGTTTGTGATTCTGATTTCCAGAATCTGCACTTTTTGTATTTTTTGCTGCTTCATTGCCCCCTGCTGGTAAAGCTTGTCAATGCCAATATCCTACACTCAGTCATATCACATCGCACTGGATTCAATTTGAGCAGTAATGAAACATATTCAAACAACATGCCTCCAAATTCTAGCATCTAACATATTTTAGTAAATCACTTGAACATGATTAATTACATTTTTCATTTTATGACAGACTTCTTATGCATATTCAAATATATAATTATTGAAGGAAGTATTTTAGATTTTTTACTTACTTTAAAGAACGTTTTGCATCCTTTTTTAGAGTAAGGTTGTGATCATTATTTCTATTCTGTGCCAATTTCACACTTTACACCAAATGGACCCTGACCCAAAATTAATAATATTTGGAATTCCGGAATCAAGTTTGGTTTTGACAGTAGATCAAAGAAATTTCTTTGATTACTGTTTGATAATAGGGAAAAAAATCATATTGAAATTTTGGAAGGGAACATTATCCCCAACAATTAAAATGTGGACAGCAGAGATGCAGGAGACGTTATATTTGGAAAGAATTAGATTTGTCCTATTGGACAGGTATAATTCTTTTGAACTGATATGGTCTCCATATATACAGTATCTAGAGAAGTAGCTGTTCTTGGCATCACGGCTCGACGGGCACCCTACGGAATCCGATGAGAATAACTTATTTACATATGGGATTAATGCGCATGTCCCATTGATATAATTGTTTGAAATAATTTCATGTATAATGTACTTAGTTGTTTTTGATTTATATATATATAATATATATTTTTTTAAATTTGTATTTGTAGATTGTTTTCTATTTCTATCTTTTTTTTTCTTTTCCTCTTTATTATATATCTTTTTCTATCTTTATTTCAAAAAAAACAGACGATATTAATTATCGATGTGCTATTTGTAGAAATTTTGAATTAAGATGTTTTAAATGTGTGTTATACATTGTAAACTGGTTACTTCAAATAAAAAAATATTTAAAAAAAATATATAAACACTGCATAATTCCACAAAATATTGTACATTTATTTGACCATTTTAAAACTGTTTTAAATTTATCACTGTACATAGAATTCTATCAACCCGTAAGATTTTGTCCGAAATTGCTTACTCCTTCTCATCAATGGTGAAGTTCAAAGTTGAAACGGCAATTTGGGACAATGAGTGAATGAATGAATATCTTCCTTACATACAGTGCAAGCTGAGTCTATATCTATAAATTCATTGTCTAAATAATGTAAATCAATAAACTATTTAAATGACATAACTTCATAAAAGTATGGTCAAACACCATTCAATGTATGGGTATTAGAGAGTTGATCAACAGATTAATCAATGGCTTAAGTTTTGGAGAGAGGTGAAGTGAATTATTATCAGTAAGCATGATTACCAATGGTGGAACAAGAGATGATAAAGTGACGAGCAATGGAGAGGTTAACTGAAAGTTATAGGATTGAAGGAGAAATACAACAGTATTGAGGAATGTGTCCATATTATAGATAAAATAGATATTCTTATTTGCAACAGCTTTTTAAAACCTTCGACAGAAAATGTGAGGGATCTGTAACCAGAATGAGAAAACACCCATTTCCGCAGAGACCAATCTCCCCGCGTCTCCTTAATTCTTTCCACCCCTTCCCGCTGGATCTCCTAGTTGTCAACCATTTTAATTCCCCTTCCAATACCAAACTTTCAGTCCTGGGCCTCCTCCATTGTCAGAGTGAGGCCACACACAAAGTGGAGGAACAGCATCTCATATTCCACTTGGGCAGCTTACAACACAACATTATGAGCACTGAATTTTCAAATTTTAAGTAATACCACCGCCCAACTCCCTCTCTTTCCCTTGCCCCTCACCCTAGTGTGCACACATTTCTCTCCCCCAAAATATTAGTATACCATTTTGACTTGCATTTTTGAGTTCCCAGTTACCTTGCATTGGGCGTGTTACAGCACTGCTCGTACATCCACTGACGTGGAGCTGGTCCCATCCTTACCCTGGGTTGTTGTGTGGAGTTTGCACTCTCTTTGTGACCACGTGGGCTTCCTCCAAGTGTGTTCCAGTTTCCTCTCACATTCCAATGACATGGGTAGCTTAATTGGCCTCTGTAAATTGCCCCCAGTGTAGGCGAGTGGTCGAATCCGGGGGAGCATTAGCTGATGAAAATGTACAGCATATTTTTGGAAGAAGTGACGTATGGGTGGTTGATGATCAGTTTGGACCCGACAGGCCAAAAGGTCTGATTCTGTGCTGATTCGTGACTATTTAATTAGTTAACCTTTTATGATATCCTAAATAGTGGCAAACTCACAGGATTGCATCAGACTGTACTCTTACACTCGAGGCTAGTTGTTAATCCACAGTGGGGCCTCCTTCCATAATACACTGCAGAATTGGGCCATTCAGCCCATCCAGGCTACTCTGCCATTCGATCATTGCTGATCTAATTTTCCCTCCACCCCATTCTCCTGGCCTTTTCCCTTTAACACCCGTACTAATCAAGTAATTGTGAATCTGCACTGTAAAATCACAAAGACTTCACAGCCTCCATTGCATTCTGTGGCAAAGGATTCCACAGATTTGGCACCTTCTGGATAAAGAAATTCCTCCTCATCTCCATTCTAAAGGTACTCCCTCTCAACTCATGCATTACTGAAAACATATTTTCCATGTCTGCTCTTTCTAGGCCCTTCAATATTCTGTAGGTTTCAATGAGATCCCCCTATCATCCTTCTAGCTAATACTGAACAAATGCTCCACATACCCAATCATCCCCGGGATCATTCTTGTAAACCTCCTCCAATGACAGCACATCCTTCCTCAGATATGGGGCCCAAAACCAGTCTGCCCAGTGCCTCATAACGTTTCAGAAATACATCCTTGCTGTATCTCTCAACCATTTATCTTCTACTTCAGTCTCTCACTACATTTCAGGTTTAGTAACTGGTTATATAACCGTTTATTGCTTATTTAAGCTGTTTTTAAAACTTTTATCCTTTACATATTGGCCTGAACGATGATAATTTGAATATGGTGTTTGAGATGGAAACATTTTAAAAGCCACTCAATGTCAGTTTGCAGACAAGTTTGATAACCTGGATTATTTCAGTAGGTGTTTATAAAGAGTCCCCGAGGAACAATGCTTTGAACTTCTTTGGCTCCAAGAACCTGATTAATTATTTTTAAATCTTCATCCCACTATTTAATCCCTTGTTTCAAATCACCGACTTCCAAAGGCAATGTCCGCAAGGAAATAAACAAATTAATTTACTTCCAATTGAATTAAAAAAGAAGAAACAGTCAGAGTCATGTCTTTGTGATCACATTTATTGACATAGCCAATAGGATTACCTTTACACAGATTTGATCCTTGAACAATAAGCCTCTCCCCATGCTTTACACGTTTGCTAGTCCAATGTCAAACATCTCAGTTTATAACACATTTAGCTTTGTGCTATTTTTAAAATCTTGAATTCAATTTAATTATAAAGAAAAGCTGTGTAAAGGTTTCTAGGCTGGCACACATGCATATTACATTGTTTAGGCCAACCTACCACTAAATGATAATCCACATAAAAAGAATACAGTACTGTGACATTGCTTCAAATAAATACCCACTTGAAGTATATCTTATAATGTAACTGAGCATAACAATACTGTAAAACGGTTTTAAAAAACATTCTTCCAGCGAACAGAAAATATCTTCCATAACAATGCTAAAATTCATCATTTAAATTGCACTTAATTTAATCTTATTTTTAAATTTGACCTGATTTGTCAAAAGCTGGCCTCAACAAACATGACCACTTTCACCAAGTGACTAGGCTTGTTGATGCAGCATCTATTTTCTGTTTGCTGAATTTACACAATGATTACACGGTTGGTAAATAAAGTTATGACTTAATGCTTTCTGCCAACATACCAGTTACTTGCGACCATCACCAAACAAAGCTAAGATATATATGACACAGTCTTCCGTACTGCAATCACAAATATGTTAATACAATTTAAATTGTTCGTCGGGAGTCCAAAGTCATTAGATTTGGTTCCCAAAATAAGTATCCCCTGAAATTGCATGAATCTGCATTTCTTAAGTATCACTGACAAAAGAGAATTTCATACAATTTAGAAAATTAAGACTACAGTGGAAATTCTGTGCAAAAGGAAGGGGCTCTCCGTTGCACTTATTGCTCTATGCTTTCTTTGTGAAATGTAAATACTTTGCAAAAACATTATTGTAGGATCAAGCACTGGTGAAATTATCAAAGGCACCACTGGCAGAATTAACAAAAACAAGGCATGGAAACAGAACACCCCACAGCAAATACCTTAGATATTACCTCTAGACGTACCAAGTTTGGCACAATAAACAAAATGAGAAATAATGATACAATTCCAATTTGGAATTTATTTGGCGCATCTTGTAGAAAATTCTGTTAAATCAATGATACTTGATTTTGTTTTAATAAACCCAAAAATCTGGCATTAGTTGGTAATACAACTTTATAAGTTTCTATTACCATTACCAGAGCAAGTCAAGTTTTTTCCTTGTTACATTGAACAATAATATCGAATAATATCCATGAAAACCCCAGAAAGCCCCTGGATTTTAGAACATGGCAGTTAACATCAGTAAAGAAACTAATTCAATGGAGAAAATGCTGAAGCACAAATCCCGGTAGTGTAATATTTCATTTGACCACAGGTTAAAAATAAAACCAACTTTTCTGCAGCATGCTGATGCAGAAATCTATCACATCCAAAAAAAAGACACTACCGGCAAGAGATTTATCCACAAATCACAGCATTTTCTGCCATTCTTAGAATAAAAAGAAATATATATATATCAAAAGTGCACAGGTATAACATCTGATTAAAAACACTGAATAATTGCAACAAAACATATAATACCACAACACAGTCTCCAAATTGTGTAATATTCTATAAAGCCTTAGGTTAATCAAATCATTGACGTTTTCTTCAACACTTGTGAGTTTCTCTTCCTCCAGCAGCAACTTCAATAATGCTTTTGTTCATATTTGCAATTTTAAAATGCAACAAATTAACTGCCTTTACTATTTAGGTCTTTCAATAGCCTTTTATGCAACACACTATAGAAGCAATTTTAAAATAAACTGAATTCTTGGTCAGAAAGTCCTTCTCCAGGGACTATTTTATCGCTGAAAAAGGGAAGATACAAAAAAAATTAGCCAAAACCCTTATTAAAAATAAACTCTTGCACAAGGAGCAATTCACGAAGAATGCATAGCACAAGGTTTGCTAGGAATATTAGTCTATTAATGTAAAGAGCAAACTGTTAGTCGTCTGAGAAAACGGCTATTTTGAAATATTTCTCAGCATAAAGTTGAATACCGTATGAGGCATTTATAGGAAGCTAACCTCACAAGTATTGAATGACCGTATAGTGGTCATGCAGAGATCTCATCACAGGAATCGGTTTACAGAGCCATTAGATTAGAAACATGCAGATGATTATTTGCAGGCTGCTAGGAGTAGCAACAGCCAAATACAGCCAGAAGGCAAACGACAGCCTGCTAACAGAGGTAGGCAATATATTGATTTCTCTTGCTGTGTATTACAGCCGTTATCAAACAAATGCACATTCCAAAATTTTCAAACTTGGACACATTGCCATGTCACAAAATCGGTTTATACTTCTAAAATACATGAAACATCTTACCAAGTAACTTCAAAAACTCTCATTTGCAAATTTGGTGATTGTTTACTTTTGCCATTACTATAGGGAAGCGTCTGCATCAAAAGGTTTCCTGAAACACCAGAATCTGCTTTAAATTGAGCAACAGTGTTTAGTGTCACATTCCTAAATGATGGGTTTAGTTAAACCACTGGCATTTATTAATAGCTTAATACAATTGTAGATCAAAGGCCTTCAAAGAATTGTGCAGCATAAGAGACTGAAGCCAGATTGGATTCAACCAAAGTTCCTTGTATACAAAATTTAATTGGCAAATACAACAAGCAATCGGGATTAGATTTTAAAGATTTAAAAATAATCTTATTAGTCCCCAAAAAATCATTAAATTATGCCACAAAATCCTGCTTTAAGGTGTGTTTCAAGTTCCCATACAGCTGAATACCACATACCAACCCACTGATAGAAGGTCCAGGGGCAACACGTCCAATTATTTCAACCATGACGTCCTATCCCAGTGCCAACAGCACAGGAATGAACTAAAATCATAACTCAACATTTGAATAATCATGGCTATATAAGCAAAGTATATTTAGTTTGTCTGCCCACATTATGGAGTTCAGTTTGTAACAATGCATTATTCACTGCATTCCAACCAGTAGTGATTATAATTATATTTGAATAAAACTGAATAGGATTGCAAGAAATACCGCTGACGGATTTTGGATTTAACAACAAATCTGGCAAAAATAAAACGTGATGCCAGATCCAGAAATTAAAATTTAACATTTAATTTTATGCAAGATTTGTTTTTAAAAGTGGGAGAATTCTTGGTAATCCAAAAAAATAATGAAATGATTATAAAATACCATTTAAGATATGATTTGATAGTTAATCATGATTTTTTCTGGGAACAAAGACTAAGCATTGAATTTTCTTTGTTATTAAATCTATCTCTCTGTGGGCAATGGTTTGGTGAAACAAAGCTGCATCAATCAGAGAGGAGAACGCAGGATTCAGGATCATTTTCTTACTGCAGGTACAAGCTCAAGCGTAAGTGACAGGTAAGACAGGGATTCATGTTAAAACATTTATTTAAATGATGACAAGTGCATTTTAATGAAACTTGGTATACCATCAGTCTCTTATGTATATATTCTAATTTGTGCTTATTTGCAATAACAGCACTGGAAGGCTGTGTATTTTGCAGAATGTGCATCTGAATGTGAAGCACATTGTTTTAAAATAAAAATGAACGCATTCATTTCTATTTTTGCAATTCTAGTCATTAGGACTGTTTCTTGTCCTACATTATTACAGAGAATGGGGGGGGTTCCACACTATCTGTGCTCATTTCAATAATAAATTCAAGACTCCATTTTGAAGCCAACTGGTGCAAATACTAGAGATATAAACAGTGAAGCAGTTCACGTTTCTTTCTGAACACTGGTGTATATATACAGAGAAATATATTAACTCAATCTCTTGCTTGGAATATCAATTTACTCACTAACGTACTCAAATACCTTTAGTAAATAGAAAACTCCAACATTTTAAGCATTTACAAATGTTCTTCCCAAACATTTATAAAACTGCACATCATTTTGGAGGATTATTTTAGAAAGGGATAAATTTGCATATATCAAATACTGTAAACATGAGCAACATTATTAAATGGAGCTTTTTTCAGGAAGGTGAAGTGCAAATTAAAGCTGGGTGGAGGAAAGAAAAGCACATTTGTGCTGTACAGACTTCAGACTGTGGTGCTGGAGCAGCCTGACTGACTGGAGGAACAACTCCCTCCCGAAGATACCATGCTACCCACATAATCAACAGGTATCAAGATTAAAAAGCCCTATATCACAAGAAGGTTAGGCTACACTACTGCAGTCACTTCACATCCATGTGAATTAACAGTGAACACTCCAATACACATGAACTTGTGGCAACACAAGGAAAATGGGGCAGGGAAGCCATGTCGGACACATCTATTTATTCTCCCACATATGAAGCCCCAACAATGTACCACAGTCAATCACAATAGATTTTGTACTTCTCACTGCAATACACTTGGTTACCAACACTTACTCCCTCTTGTTTGACAACACGAGAGCGCACGTGACTTACACTCGGGTTGCTCGCTCTAGTTTTGGTCCACGATTTGGTCCGGCCGCGCTTGGACTGTTCATGGTCGAACTCTAAGTCCTCCAGCCGCTGTGTCAGTGCCAGTTTCTGCTGAATGGCCATGCGGAGAAGAGAATTCAGTGTTTTCTTTTCATCTTCAGCAGCGGCAAGCTGGCGCTGCATTTCATCAAGCTGGTTCACATATTCATCGCACCTGAAACACAAAATTAATAACTGGCTACTTTCACAAAAATATAAAGTTAACTATTCCGTTAACTACTGCCATTTAGGTTCTACTGTTTTCATTTATTTAGGTCGGTTTACACTGAAGCTCCACTGTCAAATGATTATCAAAATCAACATTCAGTAAGAAAGAAAATAATTCAATCTTGATACAGTTACAAACAACTAAGTGCTTCTGATTAAATATCAGAATACATGGCAACGCTGTAATTAATATTGGTTTGCATAAATTAATCTGTAAGATGTCAAAAATACATTTCCATATTTATATTGTATATTTCTTCACCACCATAAAAAATATTATAACTATTTTATTTACACAGGAAACTGAGATTACCCAGACACAAACACAAGATTAAAACCTGGGTGTCAGATTGAAGAGAAAATGAATAATGAATCAGTCAATATAAGCAAGACGGCTCTTGGGGAACGGCAGTGAGGGAGCGGCCTTGTGAGGGAAGTACCCTGTGAGAAAAGCGCAAGTCTTTGGCCAACAAAATGGTCAATACAGGCTGAAAAGATGAAGTACGAGGGGAAGCTGGCCAGGAATTTGAAGAAGGACAGTAAAAGCTTCTTTAGATATGTTAAGGGAAAAAGAGTAGCAAAGTCAAATGTGGGTCCCTTGAAGGCAGACACGGGTGAAATAATTATGGGCAACAAGGAAATGGCAGAAGAGTTGAACAGGTACTTCGGATCCGTCTTCACTAAGGAAGACACAAACAATCTCCCAGATGTACTGGAGGACAGAGGATCTAAGGGGGTAGAGGAACTGAAAGAAATTTTCATTAGGGGAGAAATAGTATTGGGTAGGCTAATGGGACTGAAGGATGATAAATCCCCTGGGCTTGATGGTCTGCATCCCAGGGTCCTCAGGGAGGTGGCTCTAAAAAAATAGTGGACGCATTGGTGATCATTTTCCAATGTTCAATAGATTCAGGATCAGTTCCTGTGGATTGGAGGATAGCTAATGTTATCCCACATTTCAAGAAATGAGCGAGAGAGAGAAAACGGGGAATTACAGACCAGTTAGCCTGACTTCGGTGGTGGGAAAGATGGTGGAGTCAATTATTAAAGAGGTAATAATGGAGCATTTGGATAGTGGTAAAAGGATTGGTCCAAAATGGATTTATGAAAGGGAAATCATGCTTGACTAATCTTCTGGAATTTTTTGAGGATGTGACAAGTAAAATGGATGAAGGGGTGCCAGTGGATGTAGTGTATCTAGACTTTCAGAAAGCCTTTGATAAGGTCCCGCACAGGAGACTGGTGACTAAAATTAGAGCACATGGTATTGGGGGTAGGGTGTTGACATGGATAGAAAATTGGTTGGCAGACAGGAAGCAAAGAGTAGGAGTGAACGGGTCCTTTTCAGAATGTCAGGCAGTGGCGAGTGGAGTGCCACAAGGCTCGGTGTTATTTTTTTTTTAAATATATATATATATATATATATATATATACACACACATATATATATATACACACACATATATATATATACACACATATATATATATACACATATATATACACACACATATATACACACACATACACTACATATATATACACACATATATATATATACATATATATATATATACACATATACATACATATATATATATACACACACACACATATATATATACATATATATACACACATATATATATATACACACATATATATATACACATATATACACACATATATATACACATATATATATATATACACACACATATACATATACACATATACACACACATACATATATATACATATATATATACACACACAAATAAATGATTTGGAAGAGGGAATTAGGAGCAACACTAGCAAGTTTGCGGATGACAAAGCTGGGTGGCAGTGTGAACTGTGAAGAGGATGTTAGGAGGTTGCATGGGGACCTGGACAGGTTGAGTGAGTGGGCAGATGCGTGGCAGATACAGTATAATATAGATAAATGTGAGGTTACCCACTTTGGCGGCAAAACCAAGGGGGCAGATTATTATCTCAATGGGGTTAGGTTAGGAAAGGGGGAAGTACAGCGAGACCTGGGTGTCCTTGTACACCAGTCACTGAAAGTTGGCGTGCAGGTACAGCAGGCAGTGAAGAAAGCTAATGGAATGTTGGCCTTCATAGCAGGAGGATTTCAGTACAGGAGTAAAGAGGTTCTTCTGCAGTTGTATAGAGCTCTGGTGAGACCACATCTGGAGTATCGTGTACATTTTTGGTCTCCTAATTTGAAGAAAGACATCCTTGCGATTGAGGCAGTGCAGCGTAGGTTCACGAGATTGATCCCTGGGATGGCGGGACTGTCATATGAGGAAAGATTGAAAAGACTAGGCTTGTATTAACTGGAGTTTAGAAGGATGAGGGGGCGATCTTATAGAAACATAAAATTATAAAAGGACTGGACAAGCTATGTGCAGGAAAAATGTTCCCAATGTTTGGTGAGTCCAGAACCAGGGGCCACAGTCTTAGAATAAAGGAGAGGTCATTTAAGACTGAGCTGAGAAAAACCTTTTTTACCCAGAGAGTTGTGAATTTATGGAATTCCCTGCCACAGAGGGCAGTGGAGGCCAAATAACTAGATGGATTTGAGAGAGAGTTAGATAGAGCTCTCAGGGCTAGTGGAGTCAAGGGATATGGGGAGCAGGCAGGCACGGGTTATTGATAGCGGACGATCAGCCATGATCATATTGAATGGCGGTGCTGGCTCGAAGGGCCAAATAGCCTCCACCTGCACCTATTTTCTATGTTTCTATGAATCAGGGTTTATGGTTATAGTAAAGTTCTCAGTAATTATCCATGGTGCAAATACTTAACAATATGAAAACCTCCAAATATCTTGAAAACAGATTGCATTTAACTAGTTATTTACATTCACACCGAGTAACAGTAAAGACAAGACCAGATCCGTTGAATTAATGCAGCATTAAGCAGTTATGAAATTGTATTGGAAAACAGTAAAACCGATATTCCAATTCAGAGAGTCACCTACTGCTGCCTTATTATACCAGGCAACTTTGAAATTTACTTTCACTGCTGAGAAACTTTTCTGACAATTGCACGTTGATCTAATTTGGTATTGACCAGTTATTAAAGAGAGATTTCAGCAATTGTATTAGAATGTTCTACGGTCTTTTGCTTTGTAGCTGAATTTACTCGTTTTTAACTTGATAAATATGTCATCCCACTGACAGTCCCCCTTACATTACAAAATTAATTAAGAAATCATGCATATAAAAATTGGTATTTAAGTTGAACGTGAATCAGATTTTATTTTTTAAAATGCAGTTATAGCTAACCTCCAATCCACAGATACAGATCTTCAATCCTCAGTCTGTGCAAGATTTGCTTATCCCATCTGGGATAGCAGTGGTAAAATGACCAGCTGCACACCCAGTCGGGCAGCAATGTTTAGCCTCCCACCTCAGTGGAACTGTTACCAGGCCATGCTTTGCACCCGGAGTATACTTTATAACCTCTACTGCCAGTACTTTGTCTGATTGTTCAATGTGGAATACTAATATATCAGAGGGGGGAGAGTAGATGATGATCGGGGTGCCCTACCCCCGTTTAACTAAATGCCATGGCTTAAACAGGGATTGTAGTGGAAGAGCCAACACATTGTGTGGAAGGTCCTGTGAGTATGACTACATCAGGCAATTAATCTCAGAGACAGCCCTCCCTCTAAACGAGGTGGGGATTGTAACGTTGACTGGGCTGAGCACACTTTGTCATGTCATTGTGGCTATCCCTCGAGGTCGAGGATGATGGTCTACGTTCTGTTGTTTTTATGGACTATCAGGTGGCTTACGAGTCCAATCCTGGCTTTGAAAGATCTTCGACATTCAGGACAGGTAATTGCAGATGGCAGATCGGGCTTTGGTTGTTGCTGCCTCGTTCCGTTTTTCTCTCTTTTCTTCTAATTCTGCGCATCTCTTGGCTTCGAAGGTCACTGTTCATTCTTGGATGATGGTTCGCCAAAGTTTCCTGTCCTTAGCATCGGTTTCCCAATTGTCAATGTCGATTTCACATTTCTTCATGCTGGCTTTTAAGGCGTCTTTGTATCTCTTCCTTTTACGTTTACCTACTTTAAGCTGGGAGTAGAAGGTTTGCTTTGGTAGACGCTCGCCTACCAAAATCAGCATCAACTCCATGCTATGTGGTCTCACTAATATTATTTGTTTTTAAAAATGGGACAATAAGATGACGCTGGAAGAACAAAGAAAAAACAAAGTGCTGAATTACTCAGCGGTTCCTGCAGAAACAATGGAGAGAATCAACATTCCATGCCAAGACCCTTCAGAACAATTATCCTGCTGGATCTGCACAATGCTCCAGCATCTTGACTTTGCTTCTATTTGAACACAGTAGCCATGGCACAACTGTGGCAAGGAGTGGGTGACATTGGGCATCGACCAGCTCAAGGCGGCTGATCGTCCGTAAAATTCATTGATGAACCAGATCATTTTTTTCAAAAGTAAAGTTCTAATGGTTTTGTGGTCATCGTTACTAATGGCCTTATAAACAAAATCTAAAATATTAACTGAACGCAAACAGTTGGCTGGGTAGCATTTAGCCCGACTGCTACAGGCTGTGACACTACGCCTCTGGGTAACTGAATGCTGGTCCTGGGCGTGGGGCAATCTATCATGGGCACCTTACCATCCAAGTAACTCTTTGTATTATCCAGTCTAAATTGGGGTGGAAGATTGCAACCTTCACGTGGTCCGCCCTGTTTCGACGAATGCAATCAAAACGGCGTGCACAATCAAATAGGATCAAATAGAACAAGTTGTCCTACAACTTTAGGCTGTGCACGTCATACGCAAGAAGAAACCAGTTTTAAAAAATTTCCAGGGATTCAGAAACTTCTGAACAATCTCCATATACAAAGTCCTCAATTTTGTCTCCCATAGGCAGGTAAGCTTTGAGACACTGTTAACAGGCAGGTTGGCACCCACCTGTACACCTCTCAGCAAATTTAGCCTCATGGAATACAATGGAACCAAATGTAGATGTGTATGTGAGATTAAACCTGGCACTTAGACAGGTATCAATGCTGGCACCCAAATGGCAAATCTCCCATTTTCTATGAACAGTAGGATTGAACATGAAGCCTTGGAGATAGGTACATTGAGGAACCTAATGAAATTAAATCTTCAATTAGGAAAAGCTCTTTCCCATCCTGCTGGTGAAGTGTTGGTCACAAGAAGTCACCTTGCAATGGGTGCTGGACAAAGGATGCTGGAGAAACTCAGCGGGTGAGGCAGCATCCATGGAGAAAAGGAGTGGATGACGTTTCAGGTCGAGACCCTTCTTCAGGTGCAATGGGAGATGGTAATTCAAGTGCGAATCACAAAAAATGATCAGGGATTTTCAGGTAAGTATTAACATAAATTACAATGTGTAACCTATCACCAACTACAATTTATGCTGCAATATTCCAGGAATAGATTTTAACTAATTAATTACAAACCGTACTTTGAAGCATGGAAAATTAAAATCTGGACTGTGAATTCCTTGGGTTCCCTGCTTCATGTGTGCACCATTAGTGGTACAACTGCTGTTGGAGTAGCTGGAATCTACAGTTCCTGGGTACGGCTATTACTAATTATACTACAATTTAAGTTAAAAGTTCACAAATGTGCTTTCAGACTGAATTTGTTCGGTCCTACACTCACCACTTGGTCCTTTATAAAGAAACTACAATTACTTATACATGACTGTTGTTGAGGAAACATTTCCCAGGATAAATCAATTCCATAAAAGCAGCAAATTAAAAATATAGTAACTAAATATATGTTAATCATTTTATGTATCAGAAATTTCCATTATTTTTGCAGGAAAAAATTGTTAATTTGGCCTAATATTGGTCAGTGTGAAAATGAATGATTTTTTCTGCAAGTCAAATTGTTGACTTTCTGAAAAACAATTTGCTTCTGACACGAATATTTATTAAAATATGTACTAGCTGAGGTGACCTCAGAAGAGGATGAAAACAGAGTGCAAAGGTAAGACGTTTTCAGCAATTAGGAAGCCAAAATGGTGACTTTGTGGCAGATGGATTCGATAATAAAGCCAGCAGAGGGCACTAGAACTTCCACAGCGCCCACACTACAGTACAAAAAGCCAGCATGCAGGCACTGCAGCAATTGCAACACAAGCCGCAGAAATAAACACCTGCATTTATTTATCCTACCTGATCAATCTTTGTAGAGTTTAATAACCTGAAGCATAATAATAAATTATGTATGGTTAGAAGAAGAAAATCTCACTGCGAAATTAAAGATTTCAGCAAATAAGGTGTTCCTCAATCCACTGGGCCACAGTCGGCTCCACATTAAACCACTAGCTCACTTTCCTGCACCCTTTGATATTTCCCAGTCAATATAGCAACGTGACCAGTATACAAAGAATACAATTGGCAAAGACTTATTTTCATCAAGAGTACTCATTCAAACTATATGCTTCCACTATTACTGATTAGTACTGACTACTGATAGACGTTGGGAGGTCATGTTGCAACTTTCTCACTCCCAAATAGGGGACAAAAGGTCAAAATAAGGGCCAAATTTCTGGCAGCAATTCGTTGACCAACTCGGCCGTGGCTGGGTGAATGAGTTGGCCTGGGTGCTGGACTGCACACAAAGCCCAGCCAGTGGGCCGGACATTGCGCACGACTTCACGCGCAAAGTCCGGCTCCCCATCCAACTTGTGAACCGATGATCGGCCACGAGAAGGAGGGGTGGTGATGGTGTCGCCGGTAAGCGAAGGTCCGAAGGTCGGAGCTGGCCGGGTTGCTCCGACCCAACAGTCCCCTCAGCCCAAGTAGTAGCAGTCAAAATACGGGACAAGGGTGGACATTTAGCCAAATATTCGTGATGTCCCGGCTAATACGGGACAGTTGGCAACCCTAGTTGTACAAGACGTTGGTGAGACCGCATTTAGAATATTGTGTTCAGTTCTGGGCACCATGTTATAGGAAACATTGTCAAGCTTGAAAGGGTTCAAAATATTTACGAGGATGTTGCCAGGACTAGAGGGAGTGAGCTATAGGGAGGGGTTGATTAGAGTGGGTCTCTATTCCTTGGAGCGCAGGAGGATAAGGAGTGATCTTATAGAGGTGTATAAAATGAGGGGAATTGATCGGGTAGATGCAGAATCTCTTGTCCACAGTAGGGGAAATCGAGGACCAGAGGACATTGGTTCAAGGTGAAGGGGAAAAGATTTAATAGGATTCTGAGGGGTGACTTTTTCCACACAAAGGATGGTGGGTGTATGGAACAAGCTACCAGAGGAGGTCGTTGAGGCTGGGACAATCCTGACATTTAAGAAACAATTAGACAGGTACATGGATAGGAAAAGTTTCGAGGGATATGGACCAAATGCAGGCAGGTGAGAGTAGTGTAGCTGGAACATGTTGTGGGCATGTTTGGCCGAAGGGTCTGTTTCCACACTGTATATCTCTATTTGTTAACCTATTAACTCTATCCCTTTCAATCTGACGAACAAACCAGGATAGAGCAATGAGAATATACAATGAGAGAGCAGGGAGGGAGGAGAATTGGGAAAAACTTGCACCTTCTGAAGAGTCCACCAGGGACTTTACTGGAAGTTGGACAATTTATATACTGGACAATTGTTACATTTATCAAGCCAATTAATCAAGCCAATTGACTTCCAAACCTGTATGTCTTTGGAATGTGGGAGGAAACCGAAGATCTCGGAGAAAACCCACGCAGATCAGGGGGAGGACGTACAAACTCCGTACAGACAGCACCCATAGTCGGGATCGAACCCGGGTCTTCGGTGCTGCATTTTGCTGTAAGGCAGCAACTCTACGCTGTGCCACTGTGACTGAAGTAGTAAGTAGCATGGGAAGGTGTAGATGCAACAAAGGCCATCTTCCCAGATGATTCACTGCCTGCTCGCTGGTTACCAGTGCTTAGTCTGCTAAACTCTCCTCTTTTCCCTCATGTTTAACACCCCGTTCCCACCCCCTCACTCTCCAGTTATTTTCTTCAAACAGTTCTTCCACCATTTTCTCAAATGCAAAGAATTTTCATTTTGCACTATTCAAAAAAGGCGTTTCATTATTGTTTAACATTTTAATGGGAATAATTTTTTAGTAACCTGGCATTGATAATAAATAAAATTATTGCTTGTTTTTGCACATTTCAGTTAATAAACAATTAATCTGTTTTTTCTTTCATGTGTTTATGGAATGATCATTCTATCCTTGTATATCAAGATTAGCTTTTTCAAAGAACAGGCGGATTTCTTCCATTTTGAAAGACTTTCCGAAGTGCTTATACCATTTGTATTCAAAAAGGGCTGAAAGCTATGTAAATATACATAAAATAATGTATAGTAAAGGATGCTACAATGTGCATTTAATGAAAGTGCCCACCTCCCATGTGCTGTTAGTTTGCATTCCCATTTGTTCTGTGTGTGCGTGTAAAGCCCAGACTGTGAAACACACATGTGAATATAATGAGGCAATACCTTTCTGAATGCTAGTGCAGTATCCAAAACCAATGAAAGAAACCTCTTTGTGAACATTTGAAAGCAGTGACAAATTAATGATATATTAACAATGCCATAGCAGAAATTCAGATTTTAAAATTCAAATCAATTGTGTAAGCAGAGCAAGAATCAAAAATGGTGATCATTCGAACAATCACCTCTTTGTTTGTATTAACTATAATCACATGACAAACTAAATTTGCTAAAACCAACAAAAAATTAAAGGCTGGTGTTAACCTCCAACAAGAATGGAACAAGATTGAGGAAATTGAAATTATCCTTGAGCTTGCAACCAACATTATGAGTGTGCTCAGGCCAGCTAATGAGGTCGTCCACCAGGCAGACAAAGAACTCATTAAAATTCAGAAGTCAGGGGCTGATGAGATCATTCCGATCCCCCGAGCTATTTCAACACTCCACAGCGCTGCTCAGGATCCATCAGTTGCCTTAAGCCAAAGTAGCCCCCGACATCCAGGACCCTGGGCATACCAAACATTGCTACAAACTATTCAAGCCACATTTTGATTTTCAAATACCTCTTTCCTTTAAAACTGCTTATATCTTGATGCCAATAAAATTGAGCATTTTTTATAGTCTTGGTTATTCCATACTTGTTATATCACTTAAGACTGAAACAGATCTTGAGTTAGATTGTTTCATGGTTGTGAACATATCTGTCATTCCTTCTTGTGTAAGAGGTCCCTTATCCATAACCAGTCTGAAGGGTCTTGACCCGAAACGTCACCTTTCCTTCTCTCCACAGATGCTGCCTGCCCCGCTGAGTTACTCCAGCTTTGTGTCATTCCTTCTTGTTGTTTTAATTAAACCCACATTTTGAAAAACTTCCAAAATAGTTTGTTCAGATTTCTCTCCACAGCATTGAGATGCATTGAATGTAGTTTACATTTTTTTTAAAATGAAATCCACATCCAACAAAAAATACTAGTCTATGTATTTATGCAGGCTATTTATGCAACATAACCATCTTTAAAATTCATGAAATTAGGCCTGCAAAATTACAGTACTTTCCATCCTGATGTAGAACTTAGAATCAGAATGTTGGCCTTCATTGCAAGACGATTAGAATTTAGGAGCAAGGCGGTCCTACTGCAGTTGTACAGGGCTCTAGTGAGACCAAACCTGGAGTATTATGTGCCGTTTTGGTCTCCAAATTTGAGGAAGAACATTATTGCTATTGATGGAGTGCAACGTAGGTTCACCAGGTTAATTCCCAGGATGGTGGGACTGACATATGATGAAAGAATGGGTCAACTGGGCTTGTATTCACTGGAATTTAGAAGGATGAGAGAGGATCTTATAGAAACATATAACATTCTTAAAGGATTGGGCAGGCTAGATGCAGGAAAAAATGTCCCAATGTTTGGGAGTCCAGAACCGGGGCCACAGTTTAAGAATAAGGGGTAGGCCATTTCGGACTGAGATGAGGAAAAACCTTTTTCACCCAGAGTTGTGAATCTGTGGAATTTGCTGCCATGGAAGGCAGTGGAGGTCAATTCACTGGATGTTTTCAAGACAGAGTTAGATACAGCTCTTGGGGCTAACGGAATCAAAGGATATGGGGAAAAAAGCAGGAATGGGGTACTGATTTTGGATGATCAGCCATGATCATATTGAATGGAGGTGCTGGCTTGAAGAGCCGTATGGCACCGCCATTCTGCACCTATTTTCTATGTTTCTAAATTCTATCATCTAGATCAAATCTCCAAATGAATCAGATTAAATTATCCAAATTGCTTTACTTCCTATTAAAATGTCAAAGCAGACATCCCTTTAAATTAAAATGCATTCTTAAATCTGCAATTCAGATTTACATGGTATAAAAACACTTTAAATAATAATTGTACACAATAGATGAGAAGCCAGATGACACTGAAACAAGAAAGAAATGGGAAAAGGATAGTTTACTTAACAATGTGTGGCAAAGTGACAGGACAAGCACAAGATTGAAACGTGCAAAAGCAGAAACAAAGCCAAAAAAGTCCTCTCAAGCTGACAATTAATGAAATCTTTCAATGCAACAAATAATGTAGTGCAGTTCTACGTTCTAACATCCAGATCACACAACTTTGCTCCCCACAGAGCATCCAAAGAATGATTTTTCATTAGTTCATACGTCATAAGAGCAGACAAAATGTTTAAGAAAGAACTGCAGATGCTGGAAAAATCGAAGGTAGACAAATGTTGGAGAAACTCAGCAGGTGAGGCAGCATCTATGGAACGAAGGAAAAGGTGACGTTTCGGGTCGAGACCCTTCTTCAGACTGATGTTTAGGGTGGGGCAGGGGCGGGAAGAAGAATGGAAGAGGCGGAGACAGTGGGCTGTGGGAGAGCTGGGAAGGGGAGGGGAAAAAGGGACAACGCAAGGAATACCTGAAATTGGAGAAGTCAATGTTCATACCTCTGGGGTTTAAACTACCCAAATGAAATATGAGGTGCTGCTCCTCCAATTTGCGGTGGGACTCACTCTGACCATAGAGGAGACCCAGGACAGAAAGGTCGGATACGGAATGGGAGGGGGAGTTGAAGTGCTGAGTCACCGGGAGATCGGGTTGGTTAATGTGAACTGAGTGAAGGTGTTGGGCGAAGCTATCGCCAAGCCTGCGCTTGGTCTTGCCGATGTAGAGCAGCAGATGCAATAGATGTGGTTGGAGGAGATGCAGGTGAACCTCTGTCTCACCTGGAAAGACTGCTTGGGTCCTTGGATGGAATCGAGGGGGGAGTTAAAGCGACAAGTGTATCATTTCCTGCGGTTGCAAGGGAAAGTACCAGGGGAGAGGGTGGTTTGGGTGGGAAGGGACGAATTTACCAGGGAGTTACGGGGGGAATGGTCTCTGAGGATCCAACGGGATCCCAATACTGGCCACATCTTCCCGTCTCCTCCCCTTTCGGCTTTCCGCAGAGACCGCTCCAGCATTTTTGTCTACCTTCATAAGAGCAGAAGTAGGCCATTCGACCCATCTTGTCTACACTGCTATTCATTCGTGGCTAATCTATCTTTCCCTTTCAATCCCATTCTCCTGCCTTCTCCCCACAACCCTTGACACCATTACTAATCAAGAATCTGTCAATCTCTGCCTTGGTAAAATATTTCTAATTCATCTCAAATCAATTTAACAGTTGTCAGTTTAATAGTTACTTAAGGTCACTTAGGTGTCCAGAGGATGAACAAATATAAACCTTTGGACAAATTAAAGATATTGCTCTACCTTGGGGGTATAGGCAATAGGTGCAGGAGTAGGCCATTCGGCCCTTCACGCCAGCACTGCCATTCAATGTGATCATGGCTGATCATCCCAATCAGTACCCCGTTCCTGCCTTCTCCCCATATCCCCCGACTCCTTTAAGAGCCATAACTAGCTCTCTTGAAAGTATCCAGAGAACCGGCCTCCACAGCCCTCTGAGGCAGAGAATTCCACAGATGTACAACTCTCTGTGCGAAAAGGTGTTTCCTCATCTCTGTTCTAAATGGCTTATCCCTTATTCCTAAACTGTGGCCCCTGGTTCTGGACACCCCCCAACATCAGGAACATGTTTCCTGCCTCTAGCGTGTCCAAACCCTTAATAATCTTATATGTTTCAATAAGATGCCCTCTCATCTTTCTAAATTCTGAGTATACAAGCCCAGCCGCTCCATTCTCTCAGCATATGACAGTCCCGCCATCCCGTGAATTAACCTTGCAAACCTACACTGCACTCCCTCAATAGCAGGAATGTCCTTCCTCAAATTAGGGGACCAAAACCACACACAATACTCCAGGTGTGGTCTCACAAGGGCCCTGTATAACTGCAGAAGGACCTCTTTGCTCCTATACTCAACTCCTCTTGTTATGAAGGCCAACATGCCATTGGCTTTCTTCACTACCTGCTGTACCTGCATGCTTACTTTCATTGACTGATGAACAAGGACCCCTTGATCCCGTTGTAGTGTAGCACACATCAGAGGATCTACATTGAGGAAAGTACAACGATCACAAATAAAATGAAATAAAGTTGATGGAACCTGCTGTTATTGGAAATGATAAAATCCATTTAGAAATGGAACCAAGTCCATTTTGTCTTTGTGTAAATTATTATTTGTTGCAAAAATGTGAAACATTATATAAATATCAAAAAGTAGAATAAAACGGTACAGGTTTAGAGAATCGAATCCCAAAGTGTGCGCGCACAATTACAAATTGTCCAAATCTGAATATTGTCTCAAACAAAAACTGAAGGTAAATTTTACCTGGTGGCAAACATAGCTCTTAGAGATGAAAAGGTAGCAGCGTCCTCTTTTAAAGCTTTAAGCTCGTTACGTAGTTTCATAATTGTCTCAGTAACCATGGATTTCTCAATTTCATATTTACTCTTCAAATTTGAAAGGGCCACTTCAGCAGTCTGAAAATAAACATTATTCTGCTTTTAGAAAGATTAAACTTAGATGCACATTTTTCTTAAACTGACAATACAACCTGAATAATTCAGTCAAACTCCAATAACGACTCACTGTTCTTTGTATTCTGTAAACTATAATAACTATGCAAAAACTGCACATTATTTCATTACATTTGTAGTGATTATTCATTTTACACCTAAAATTAGCAAGTTTGATAACATAAATAGCTAACTGATTAAAATTAGTTGATAATCCTAATACCTGGTCAACTCTACTACTAATATTTATCCTGGATTCCCAATTAGATGCATGAGGCTCAGGTTCACCACCCATATTACTTTAAAATAATGATTGATCTACCTGCTTGTTTGCTTTGAGCACAGCTCTCAGCGTTGCAATTTGTTCTCTCTTGGTACTCAACAAGGACCTCAGTTTCAAGATCTCATCCATAAACACTTCTTTGTCTTTGTCTGCCATTGCCCCCAGTTCATGGGAAGCAGCACGTTGTTTGGATAGTTCTGTTGATCTATCAACTGCTTTCTGAAGATGCTTGATTTGGTCACGAATGACAGCAATCAGGTTGTAAATATTCATTGGTTCTTTGCGTGGATCACTAGCACAAGACACAGGTGAGGGCAAAGATGAAGCAGAAGCTGGTACAATGTCTCCATTGTTGTCATTTTCAACTTTTCCCATCTCTCCTGGGAAAAGACCCTTGGTAAGCAGAACTGGAGATCTTCTCTCTTTACCTTCTGAACAGCTGCGGACATCTTTACCTTCTTTAAAGTAATCCAGTATTACTCGATTGGGTGTCTCGTTGTTGCAGATACAAACATGGTTGTACAGATTTGCTAGTTCTTCACTGAAGGTGACCAGTTCATCTTGTGCCACAGTCAAGCTACCTTGAGTTCCTTCAGCTACCTCAGTCACTTTCTTCAGCTCCTTTTCCAAGCAGATAATCTGCTCCTGTTCTTCCTTGTTAGTTTTTTCTAGTAGTTCAAGTTTCTCTGTCAAGGACTGGATTTCACTTTCGTTCCTGGTCTTCTCCTTTTCATATGTATTCTCGTTATCAGAGTATGTGGCCTTCAGGTTTTTGAGTTCTTCTTTGAGTTCGTTTACATCAGCTATAGCCACCTTGTACTTGCACTCCAAGATCTCAGGGCCATTGATATCTACCTCGTAGTAATCGCCATCTTCATGGCTGTCTCGCTCTTTCTCATTATCAAGTGCACTCTGCCGTTCTTTGCTAGCCTGGAGTTTTTTCATGGCACTGACATGCTCGGTAAGTCTGTTGACCTTTTCATTCTGTTCCGACAAGGCACCTCTTGCGTGTTCCAGCTGCTTCTGTGACTCCTGGAGAGTGGTAAGTAATGTGGTCTTATCCCTTTCCACCTAAAATTGCAAGTAATCAAAAAATATTGAAAAAAGATTTATAACCCTATCACAACCCTTAATGTTCTCAACAGATATTGAAATACTTTTGGTTTTATGTTATAATTTGGACGATTATAGAGACATCTCACAGAGATGAACTTAACAAGAAAAAATAAATTTAAATAAATTAAATAAAAAGTTCATTCAGACACCTCCTTTCACCAGTGAAAAATCCTAGAAAAGCTTTGTGTAAAACACAAGATGTTTAAATATTTCTAAATTTGATCCAATCACATACATGACGGCAAAAAGCTGCTTATCACTAATAATTAACTGAAAGTCACATACCTGCATCAGCTGCTGTTTCAGTTTCTGCATTTCAGATAAATTCAGCTCACTTAGCAAATCAGACACCAAGCTCGGTGCCGGCTTGAAATGATCATTTTTCTTAGGAGTGGACAGCTTATTGTCACCATTCAATTTAGTCAGGCCGTTCTCAAAACCATTAATTAGTTCATCATTGTTTGGTTCATTACAATCATCGCTAAACTTCAATCCATCCAGAGAGATATTCAGTTGGCTGGTGTACATTGAATCACTGATGTTCATATAGTGAGATAATTCTTTGCGCATGTTATTCTTCTGCTCCCGCTCATTCTTCAGCGTCTCCAAAGATTCCTCAAGTTGTCGTTCCGCTATTTCTTTTAGTCTGATAGCATCTTCCAGCTGACTGTTAAGGAACTCCGTCTCTTCTTCAAGCCTTTTAATTTCATGTTTCAGACTTTCAAATTCAACCTGCATCATAATAAGATAATTAATCCCATTTCCTGACCAGTACGATATTTCACCGGTAAACAAATTAATAGTAAAATGGAACTTTCACAAATTTTTCCAACATTTATATACATAGAACATAGAAACACAGAAAAATAGGTGCAGGAGAAGGCCATTCGGCCCTTCGAACCTGCACTGCCATTCAATGTGATCATGGCTGATCATCCAACTCGGTATCCTGTACCTGCCTTCTCTCCATACCCCCCTGATCCCTTTAGCCACAAGTGCCACATCTAACACCCTCTTAAATATAGCCAATGAACTGGCCTCAACTACCTTCTGTGGCAGAGAATTCCAGAGACTCACCACTCTCTGTGTAAAAAATGTTTTCCTCATCTTGGTCCTAAAGGAATTCCCCCTTATCCTTAGACTGTGACCCCTTGTTCTGGACTCCCCCAACATCGGGAACAATCTTCCAGCATCTAGCTTGTCCAACCCCTCAACAATTTTGTAAGTTTCTATAAGATCCCCCCTCAATCTTCTAAATTCCAGCGAGTACAAGCCGAGTCTATCCAATCTTTCCTCATATGAAAGTCCTGACATCCCAGGAATCAGTCTGGTGAATCTTCTCTGTTCTATGGCAAGGATGTCTTTCCTCAGATTTGGAGACCAAAACTGTACGCAATACTCCAGGTGTGGCCTCACCAAAACCCTGTAGAACTGCAGTAGAACCTCCCTGCTCCTATACTCAAATCCTTTTGCTATGAATGCTAACATACCATTTGCTTTCTTCACTGCCTGCTGCACCTGCATGCCTACTTTCAATGACTGGTGTACCATAACACCCAGGTCTCGTTGCATCTCCCCTTTTCCTAATCTGCCACCATTCAGATAATAGTCTACCCTCATGTTTTTGCCACCAAAGTGAATAACTTCAATTTATCCACATTATACTGCATCTGCCATGCATCTGCCCATTCACTCAGCCTATCCAAATCACCCTGCAGCCTCCAAGCATCCTCCTCACACCTAACTATACCCCCCAGCTTGGTGTCATCTGCAAACTTGGAGATGTCGCAGTGAATTCCCTCGTCCAAATCATTAATATATATTATAAATAGCTGGGGTCCCAGCACTGAGCCTTGCGGCACCCCACTAGTCACTGCCTGCCATTCTGAAAAGGACCCGTTTACTCCTACCCTTTGCCTCCTGTCTGCTAGCCAGTTCTCTATCCACATCAATACTGAACCCCCAATACCGTGTGCTTTAAGTTTGTATGCTATTCTCTTATGCGGGACCTTGTCGAAAGCCTTCTGAAAGTCTAGATATAACACATCCACTGGTTCTCCCTTATCCAATCTACTAGTTACATCCTCGAAAAATTCTATCAGATTTGTCAGACATGATTTACCTTTCGTAAATCCATGCTGACTTTGTCCAATGATTTCACCACTTTCCAAATGCGCTGCTATCCCATCTTTAATAACTGACTCTAGCATTTTCCCCACTACCGATGTTAGACTAACTGGTCTGTAATTCCCCGCTTTCACTCTCCCTCCTTTTTTAAAAAGTGGGGTTACATTAGCTATCCTCCAATCCTCAGGAACTACTCCAGAGTATAAGGAATTTTGAAAAATTATCACTAATGCATCCACTATTTCTGTGGCTACCTCCTTGAGTACTCTGGGATGCAGACTATCTGGCCCTGGGGATTTATCGGCCTTCAATCCGTTCAATTTACCCAACACCACCTCCCGGCTAACCTGGATTTCACTCAGTTCCTCCATCTTATTTGACCCCCATTCATCCAAAACAAAAACAACGTGGTAATGCTCTGGTCCATGATATTGTAAATCATGTCTGATTTTGAAGCACAAAGTTCCTATTTCTTGGACTTCCTCTTCTTAAAAAGGTTCTCGATTCCCCAGTCTTTACAAAGTCCCAGCCCATCTCCAACACTCCTTTCCTCTCCAAGTCCTCTGAAACATTAGCTCTGGCTTTCCTGTTGACTTTGTCGTCTTCCTCAAATTTATTTTCCTCTCTCCGAACTGGACTGTTCACAACTTTGGTGTTCCAGGATAGGTTCCAGCCAGGCACATGCCTACCCTGACTAAAATTATAACAGAGCAATTACTAAATATAAATAGTAAAGGCACGGGAGAATTATACCTATGTAAGAGATCGATCTCTTAGGTAGGCATAATTCTCCGTGACTTTCATCCGCAGCGCTTGTAACCCTTGATGGTCTGTGCAGCCCACGTGCCGTCAGCGCTGCTTCAAGCCGTCAATGACAAGGGGGCTGAAGAAAGCAGAAATTCTGCCTTTGCAGCACTGCGCAGGGGCAACAGTCTACTGCGCATGCGCGGCGCTGGTATTTTGGTGGGGTTTTCAAATATGGATTGGCATTATTTTAAGTGTATCTTAGGAAACAGGGAGAGAAGAATGGAGCTCGTGTACCAATGATGTGACAAGTACATTTCTTGGCGGTTTTTAAATACCATATTTCCCGGGGTGTGGGGGTGGGGGAGAGCTCCTTTCACAGCGTTTGGGGAGTCTGGAGGGGAGGGCACGAATGTTGTGAAGGAGGGGACTGGGATAATGCCACTTGTGACGCTCCTTGCACGGAGGCGTGCAATGCCACCGCATTGAGGCCGGGGGGAGAAGTAGCTCGGGTGGCCTTGCTGCCGTTGGGCCAGACAGCGGAACCAGCCGCCACCTTAGCTCCTTCTGCCGGCCCCCGCTCACCTCTGGCAGCTCTCCGTCTAAAAACCTCTCTCCTGCCGCTTGCTGGCCTCACTCAGGTTACTCGGCTGTGGGAATTTAAGGATTTGCAGGAAGCCGTTGACATGAGCGAACGGCAGATGAGAGGTGTTCGGAGAGCACTGCCAAAGGTGAGCGGGCCGGCAGAAGACGCTGAAGTGGCGGACAGTTCTGCTGTCGGGTCCCGGTGGCCGCTCACAGCCCCCGAGCTGCTTTTATCCCCGGTTACAAAGCGGTGGCGCCCGGAGAGCAGCGGCAGCGGTGAGCGAATGAGTTACTGCCATTATCCCCGACCCCCTCCTTCTCAACACTCCTGCCCTCCCTGCAACTTTACCCCGGCACAGACTCTCCACACGCTGTGAAAGGAACTCTCCCCCCAATTGGTCCCTTGAACAAGTGTTGTCATTCAATTAGATGACAACTGATTCAACTTTTCCCTGTACTCTCTAGGAAGCCTTGGGCAAATTGAATTGTTACTGTCTTTATTTTTATTTTTTATTTTAACGGAGAGAACAATCTGCGCATGCGCGGTTTAATTTTTTTTTTAAAGCTGACTGACTGCCTACCCTGAGTAATTACTCACGGCACGTGCCTGGTTCCAGCCCACATGTGGATTCCATCGCCAGCTTAGTTTTGATACAAATATTTAACATTCATAAGTTGTTTTTTCCTTTATGTATAAATTGAAACTTTTTTTGCATTTTTATCCTGTGCTTTCATTGTTTTAAGACATCAAGTAAACCCACCACCTATCACAATGCTTCACTTTTGTAGAAAAAACGAGCTCCAAGCCAAGTTAGTGATCCATACAACTTCTCAGCAATTTCTGCAAATCCTTTGTACCTGCTCCAATGCAGAATTCTGAACAGATTTTATTACTTGGATTATTTGCGGATGACACGAAGCTGGGAGGCAGTGTTAGCTGTGAGGAGGCTGCAAGGTGACTTGGATAGGTTGGGCGAGTGGGCAAATGCATGGCGGATGCAGTATAATGTGGATAAATGTGAGGTTATCCACTTTGGCGGCAAAAACAGGAGGGTAGATTATTATCTGAATGGTGGCCAATTAGGAAAAGGAGAGATGCAACGAGACCTGGGTGTCATGGTACACCAGTCAATTAAAGTAGGCATGCAGGTGCAGCAGGCAGTGAAGAAAGCAAATGGTATGTTGACATTCATAGCAAAAGGATTTGAGTACAAGAGCAGGGAGGATCTACTGCAGTTGTACAGGGTCTTGGTGAGGCCACACCTGGACTATTGCGTACAGTTTTGGTCTCCTAATCTGAGGAAAGACATTCTTGCCATAGAGGGAGTACAGAGAAGGTTCACCAGACTGATTCCTGGGATGGCAGGACTTCCATATGAAGAAAGACTGGATAGACTCGGCTTGTACTCACTGGAATTTAGGAGATTGAGGGGGGATCTTATAGAGGCTTACAAAATTCTTAAGGGGTTGGACAGGCTAGATGCAGGAAGATTATTCCCGATGTTGGGGAACTCCAGAACAAGGGGTCACAGTTTAAGGATAAGGGGGAAGTCTTTTAGGACCGAGATGAGAAGATCTATTTTCACAGAGAGTGGTGAGTGTGGAATTCTCTGCCACAGAAGGTAGTTGAGGCCAGTTCATTGGCTATATTTAAGAGGGAGCTAGATGTGGCCCTTGCGGCTAAAGGGATCAAGGGGTATGGAGAGAAGGCAGGTACAGGATACGGAGTTGGATGATCAGCCATGATTATATTGAATGGCCGTGCAGGCTCGAAGGGCCGAATGGCCTACTCCTGCACTCTTCTATGATTCTACTCACCTGATTTTGTTTAAGCACCGAGACTTGTTTCTGAAGAGAGATATTTTCCTCTTCAAGTTCAGAATAATCTTGCAGAAGTCTTGTTTCACGAAATTTATATTCTTTAATATCATCACGCAGGCGATTTCTTTGCAACTCCACAACCTGATTGCTCTAGAAACAAAAAACATGTATTTACAGACATTAGCCAATCTGAAAACCTGTAACACATATGGCAAACTAGCTTCATTGTGGTAGTGCATTAAATTAAAACAGTAATTCTTTATCCTTATTCAAGAAAGTCCAATGAATGTAAAATTATATGCAAACCCCAAAGCAGTTAAAATATTCTATTGTCAACCTATTCAGATAGAATGTCATTGTTTTCACAACATAAAAATTACTGTGCTGTTTGCTTTAGCACTGGCTTTCCCAAAGTATTAATTGCCTTTACTGTATAGATGAGTGATAGAATCTTGGTGCATTTGATGTGAATGTGTGGAGAATAATAATGAGTCACGTAGAATGAGTGCAAATGTATGTTTGGGTGGAGCGTACACGTTCTCACTGTGACTGTTGATTACCTCCTTATCACATGCTTAAAATGTGCAGGTCAGAAAGGTCATTGTCCTCAACAAATCTGCTCCTGGTGCAGCCTGGTGCTAGAATTGGTGGGAAAGTAGAGAGAACAGGCTACTGTGACAATAGGTTTCTTGATTAATACAGGTGTCAGAGGTTATGGGGAGAAGGCAGGAAAATGGGGTAAGGAGGGAGAGATAGATCAGCCTTGATTGAATGGCGGAGTAGACTTGATGGGCCGAATGTCCTAATTCTGCTCCTATCACTTATCTGTGGGAGAAGTGGATTGCTCAGTAAACTGTTGGACTAAATGGGCCAAAGTGCTTCCTTCTGTATCACAAGGAAACATGGATAGAAACACAGAAAACAGTTGCAGCAGTAGACCATTCAGCACTTCGAGCCAGCGCCGCCATTCAATATGATCATGGCTGATCATCCAAAATCAATACCCCATTCCTGCTTTTTCCCCATATCCCTTGATTCCAATAGCTCAAAGAGCTAAATCTAATTCTTTCTTGAGAACATCCAGTGAATTGGCCTCCACTGCCTTCTGTGGCAGAGAATTCCACAGATTCACAACTCTCTGGGTGAAAAAGTTTTTCATCACCTCAGTCCTAAATGGCTTACCCCTTATCCTTAAACTGTGACCCCCTGGTTCTGGACTTCCCCAACACCAGGAACATTTTCCCTTCATCTAGCCTGTTCAATCCCTTAAGAATTTTATATGTTTCTATATGATCCCCTCTCATCCTTCTAAATTCCAGTGAATACAAGACCAGTCAACCCATTCTTTCCTCGTATGTCAGGGAATTAACCTGGTGAACCTACGCTGCACTCCCTCAATAGCAAGAATTGACAAATAGATAACATTGTCACTAACACCTTCTCTCACTTCACTGTTATTGAGAGCAAACTGATTGGGCAGTAATTAGGCCAAAAGGATTAGTCCTAACTTTTATAGTGCTGACACAGTTGAGCAGTTTTATACACGGTCGATTAATCGTGGGTTAAGTCATTAAACATTGAAAAACAAAATTGGTGGCATTGGGCCATGCAACGCAACAGTCAGGGGAGATACTTCTAGCCACAAAAACATTGCTGAGGATCAAGGTTAGTTACCACAGCTCTGGTCCCGTCTCAAAAGCACCCGCTCACATAAATAATGGAAACTTTGGTTCGTGATAGCAGCAGGGGGGTCTTCAATTATAACACCCAGGAGTGAGAAGAGCTTGCATTATGCAGGATTTTCTGGCTAAAAGTGTATTTAAGTACTTTTGGACTTAGAAGTCTAAAATTAAAAATCTGATTTACATTAGGCGTGCTTTGTAACTTTGTCTGTGAAGTAGGTGGCTGCTATTTGTATACGTTGTGTATGCAAGCAAAGAATCTCACTGTGACTGGTCGCATGTGACAGTAAAGTACTCCTATTCCCATCTCACATTTACTTGCTGAAATGCTTGTCCGAATAACAAAATTTGACTGAAGTTGCCTTTCACACAATCGCACAACACCAACAGGCTACGTGCTTGCTGCCTGCTTCTCCCTGGACATTTTTCCCCGTCCCCTTGACAACCGCACTTGTGGAGGTCTTAGAACTATAGTTTTTTCCTGCCACAAGTTGGGTGGTAACAAAAGAGTTGTTCCCATTTTGTTTGCTGTGGAACATTTTCCAAACTTATTGTACCCTAGAAGAGGAATGAAAGAGAATCAAGAGCCAACTTGTGCAGATCTAAAGCTATCTTTTAAACCTTTGAATACTTGGGTATAGTTAAATATAAAGGTTAAAAAATAACTCCTTTTCAGACAGCTGATCTTTAGCCACAGCTGTGTTGAATTGAACCAGCACCGTCAGATTCTGTACAGTTAATTCTTCCTTGTGGATCAAGGAAAGAAAAACTGACAGCTCTACAATGAGAATTAAAATACCAATATATAATAAAAAATATTTTCGGATGACAAACTAATTAAATGCATACCTATTACTGCAAGTATATGAATACATTTTAATTTACAAATTGAATTAATATCGTGAGCCATCTATTATAGGACATTGAGGGTACACTAAATGCTGGAGAAACTCAGCGGGTGCAGCAGCATTTATGGAGCGAAGGAGATAGGCAACGTTTAGGCCGAAACCCTTCTTCACACTGATGGGGCGTGGGGGGGAGGCGGGGGGAAGAAAGGAAAAAGGAGGAGGAGGAGCCTGAGGGCTGAGGGAGAGGTAGGAAGGGGAGGAGACAGCAAGGGTTAGCAGAATTGAGAGAATTTGATGTTCATGCCAAGAGGATGCAGACTCCCCAAGCGGAATACGAGGTGCTGTTCCTCCAATTTGCGGTGTTGCTCACTCTGGCCGTGGAGGAGGACATTGTCAGACAAATTTTGCAGCTGCCTGGATTATAAGATTTATATTAAACTAGGTTGTGATTTTTTTTAAAAATTCATTCACTTAATGTGCACACCCATATTTATTGCCCATCGCTAATTGTTCCTGATGTGAGGACAGTTTGGAGTTATCCACATTGGCGAGGGAGTCTACAATCTCACATCATTTATCCGTTGGATAAAGGCAACAGATTTTCTGCCCTGAAGGACAACAGTGAACCAATTAACTCAAATAATTTGGAAGTTTCATGATTATCATTATAGAAAACAACATTAAAAAAATATATATTTAATGATTTGAATTTAAACTAATTAGTTGTCAAATTGACACAAACTCATACTCCTGGATCCAACTGTTTCAACTCAGGCTCCTAGTAACAATTTCATTGTTCAATTTTGGAAAAAGTAACAATAAAACCCTCGACCACCTATTTTGTTTAATTGAGCATTTTCGAACGTGCATTAACCCCTGGAATCACACTGTAGATTCAATGTTTTGATGATCCTTATTCCATCTTATTCTTAATTGGAATCTTCTTGAAAAGTCACCAGATGGTGGTTCAATTACTGAAATTGCCCAAGAAAAAGTCAAAACTTACTGGCAATGCAAACCAAAGATACTAGAGGAGCAAGATAGACCACTCCTGACATGTAGTATGCAACGGAACATCACTTCCGCCATTTTAGGAATAAGACCACTCCTCTAGTATCTTTGGTGCAAACTGCTTGTGTGTGTTTGGATAATGGTATCAACATTGAATTCTCCAACTTTAGGTAACCAAACTACAAACAAAACCAACCCTTCTCTCCCTCTCTCCCCTCCCCCCCAATTATTAACACAACTCTACACACACTAGGGTCAATTTACACTTATACCAAGTATACAAACCCAAGCCAATTAACCTTCAAACCTTAACATTTTTGGAGTGCGGGAGGAACCCAAGATCTTGGAGAAAACCCACGCAGTCACGGGAAAAACGTTCAAACTCCGTACAGACGGCACCCGTAGTCAGGTCACCGGCACTGCAAGTGCTGTAAGGCAGCAATTCTACCGTTGCGCCACCGTGCTGCCCTCAGTTAGCCTAAAGTTTGTTTAAAAAATAAACTTTTGACTTGTTGACTGAAATTTGGAGTAGCTAATCTAATGACAAATCCAAGATTAAAAATCAAATAACGAAAATCTGAAAGGAGGCAGAAATTTGTGGAAACACTAAATAGTTCAAGCAAGCGAGCATCTGTGAGTAGGAAACAATGTGCCGATCCTTCGCCACAATACACATTTTACGTGTTTTTAATACCGAATATTTAAAATGTATCAAATCAGAACTAGAGCATATCTTTTATGTTGTCTGAAAAGATATTCTAAGACATCAAATTAATCATAAGATTCTTGTTTCGGGCTTGCGCCTTAAACCAAAACCGACGACTCCAAACAGTCAAACGTTGAGATTTCTGCCATCAATATTTAATAGCACAAGATAAATGCAGACATTATATTTGCGGGTGATTTTCCAAATGAAACAAATAGAGCTCTGTAATAATAGAATGGCATTTAATCCAAATGTAATATTTGCCCCAGTTATCTATGTCAAACATCTGGCATATCATCAATCAAATCCAAAATCAGATCAAAGCAAAAGATTAAACTGCCACAGGCTTTTCCAGCTTTTAACCAAGATTATCAGAGAAATAAAGAGATTCTTCTTTATTAATATCTTAAGTAAGACAAAATTCCGTCACACAAAATTGGTGGCCATGCAAATTTTTCTCTTCTCCAATATTTTTCTTCAAAACAAGCCATATCCTTTTACTGAAGGTAGACACAAAAAGTCTGAAGAAGGGTCTCAACCTGAAACGTCACCCATTCTTTCTCTCCAGAGATGCTGCCTGTCCCTCGAGTTAAACCGAAGATAGACACAAAAAGCTGGTGTAGGCCAGCATCTGCAGTTCCTTCCTACACATCTCCTTTTACCTCTTGATATAAATTTGTTTAGTCAATTGTTGAATTTTAGCTGAAAGCACTTTCAATGAAATACTGTAAGAAGGAACTACAGATGCTGGTTTACAGTGAGGATAGACACAAAAAACTGGAATTACTAATGGGTGATGTTTCTTCGTGAACCCATTCCTTCTCTCCAGACATGCTGCCTGTGCCACTGAGTTACTCCAGCTTTTTGTGTCTATCTTCTATGAAATACTTGTATTTTTGACTGGGTCAAATAAGAGGAAAAAATAAATATGAAACAAAGCTGTCACATGCATTGGCTGATGCAAAACAAAGATTATGGTTGCTGCATATTCCTGACTGAGTTGATGCTCTGCCATCAAAATAAGGCTAGTTAGATCTTTGGAAACATAAATAGGTCAACATCCCTGTCCCTGCCGTGTATAGTTGGAAGGGAAATAAACCTTTCTTGCGCCAGAATGGCAAGAAACTGGGGCAGTGGGACCATGACTGGCTTCCAAGTGAATCATTTGCAAAATGTGCAGTAGTTTAATTTGGGGAATACCTGCGAGAAGACACTGTTTCACCTAGGTCCATGGATACATTGTTTGAAATGTTAGTAGTACCAAGGGGAGTAATCAAAGAACGTGAATGCTGAGCCTATTGCCAGCCATTATTGAATAGCATTCAATCTATAACTTGAATTGTTTGTCTCGCACTATTTTGAGTGGCCTTTTATTCAAAATTCATTGTCATCTAGAATGCCATTGTTCATCTATGCATGAATCAAACATAGAAACATAGAAAATAGGTGCAGGAGAAGGCCATTCGGCCCTTCGAGCCTGCACCGCCATTCAATATGATCATGGCTGATCATCCAACTCAGTATCCCGTACCTGCCTTCTCTCCATACCCCCTGATCCCTTTAGCAACAAGTGCCACATCTAACGCCCTCTTAAATATAGCCAATGAACTGGCCTCAACTACCTTCTGTGGCAGAGAATTCCAGAGACTCACCACTCTCTGTGTAAAGAATGTTTTCCTCATCTCGGTCCTAAAGGAATTCCCCCTTATCCTTAGACTGTAACCCCTTGTTCTGGACTCCCCCAACATCGGAAACAATCTTCCAGCATCTAGCTTGTCCAACCCCTTAAGAAATTTGTAAGTTTCTATAAGATCCCCCCTCAATCTTCTAAATTCCAGCGAGTACAAGCCGAGTCTATCCAATCTTTCCTCATATGAAAGTCCTGACATCCCAGGAATCAGTCTGGTGAATCTTCTCTGTACCCCCTCTATGGCAAGGATGTCTTTCCTCAGATTTGGAGACCAAAACTGTACGCAATACTCCAGGTGTGGCCTCACCAAAACCCTGTAGAACTGCAGTAGAACCTCCCTGCTCCTATACTCAAATCCTTTCGCTATGAATGCTAACATACCATTTGCTTTCTTCACTGCCTGCTGAACCTGCATGCGTACTTTCAATGACTGGTGTACCATGACACCCAGGTCTCGTTGCATGTCCCCCTTTCCTAATCTGCCACCATTCAGATAATAGTCTACCCTCATGTTTTTGCCACCAAAGTGGATAACCTCACATTTATCCACATTATACTGCATCTGCCATGCATCTGCCCATTCACTCAGCCTATCCAAATCACCCTGCAGCCTCCAAGCATCCTCCCCACACCTAACTATACCCCCCAGCTTGGTATCATCTGCAAATTTGGAGATGTTGCATTGAATTCCCTCGTCCAAATCATTAATATATATTGTGAATAGCTGGGGTCCCAGCACTGAGCCTTGCGGCACCCCACTAGTCACTGCCTGCCATTCTGAAAAGGACCCGTTTACTCCTACCCTTTGCCTCCTGTCTGCTAGCCGGTTCTCTACCCACATCAATACTGAACCCCCAATACCGTGTGCTTTAAGTTTGTATGCTAATCTCTTATGCGGGACCTTGTCGAAAGCCTTCTGAAAGTCTAGATATAACACATCCACTGGTTCTCCCTTATCCACTCTACTAGTTACATCCTCGAAAAATTCTATCAGATTTGTCAGACATGATTTACCTTTCGTAAATCCATGCTGACTTTGTCCAATGATTTCACCACTTTCCAAATGCGCTGCTATCCCATCTTTAATAACCGACTCTAGCAGTTTCCCCACTACCGATGTTAGACTAACTGGTCTGTAATTCCCCGCTTTCTCTCTCCCTCCTTTTTTAAAAAGTGGGGTTACATTAGCTACCCTCCAATCCTCAGGAACTACTCCAGAATCTAAGGAATTTTGAAAAATTATCACTAATGCATCCACTATTTCTGTGGCTACCTCCTTGAGTACTCTAGGATGCAGACTATCTGGCCCTGGGGATTTATCGGCTTTCAATCCGTTCAATTTACCCAACACCACCTCCCGGCTAACCTGAATTTCACTCAGTTCCTCCATCTTATTTGACCCCCGTTCCACTGCTATTTCCGGCAGATTATTTATGTCTTCCTTAGTGAAGACAGAACCAAAGTAGTTATTCAATTGGTCTGCCATGTCCTTCTTCCCCATGATCAATTCACCTGTTTCTGACTGCAAGGGACCAACATTTGTTTTAACTAGTCTCTTTCTCTTCACATATCTATAAAAACTTTTGCAGTCAGTTTTTATGTTCCCTGCCAGTTTCCTTTCATAATCAATTTTCCCTTCCCTAATAAGCCCTTTGTCCTCCTCTGCTGGATTCTGAATTTCTCCCAGTCCTCCGGTAGGCTGCTTTTTCTGGCAAATTTGTATGCCTCATCTTTTGTTGTTATACTATCCCTGATTTCCCTTGTTATCCATGGATGCACCACCTTCCCCGATTTATTCTTTTGCCAAACTGGTGTGAACAACTTTTGTACTTCATCCATGCAGTCTTTAAATACCTTCCATTGCACATCCACTGTCAACCCTTTAAGAATCACCTGCCAGTCTATCTTGGCCAATTCACATCTCATACCTTCAAAGTTACCCTTGTTCAAGTTCAGAACCCTTGTTTCTGACTTAATTTTGTCACCCTCCATCCTAATGAAGAACTCAACCATATTATGGTCACTCTTGCCCAAGGGGCCACGCACAACAAGACTGCTAACTAACCCTTCCTCATTACCCAGTCTAGAATAGCCTGCTCTCTCGTTGGTTCCTCCACATGTTGGTTGAGAAAACTATCCCGCATACATTCCAGGAAATCCTCTTCCTCAGCACCCCTGCCAATTTGATTCACCCAATCTACATGCAGATTGAAGTCACCCATTATAACCGTGTTACCCTTGTTGCACGCATTTCTAATTTCCTGTTTGATGCCATCCCCAACTCCAATACTACTGTTAGGTGGCCTGTACACAGCTCCCACTAGCGTTTTCTGCCCCTTAGAGTTTCGCAGCTCTACCCATATTGATTCCACATCCTCCACGCTAATGTCCTTCCTTTCTATTGCATTAATCTCCTCTCTCACCAGCAACGCTACCCCACCTCCTTTTCCTTTTCGTCTATCCCTCCTGAATATTGAATATCCCTGGATGTTCAGCTCCCAGCCTTGGTCATCCTGGAGCCATGTCTCCGTGATCCCAACTATAGCATAGTCATTAATTGCTATCTGCACCTTCAACTCATCCACCTTATTACGAATGCTCCTCGCATTGAGACACAAAGCCTTCAGGCTTGATTTTACAACACTCTTACTCCTTATACAATTATGTTGACAAGTGGCCCCTTTCACATCGATCCCTATTACACTTGGCCATACTCTCCTATCCCTTTGTGAGCTTTCTTTCCCGTTAATTCTGGGGTCATTAACTATCCCTTTACTCTCTTTCCCTTTAACTCCGTTCTCGATTATCCCATTTGACACCCCACCCCCCTTATTCAGTTTAAAACCATCCATGTAGCAGTGGCAAACCTGCCGGCCAGAATGCTGGTCCCCCACCTGTTAAGATGCAATCCGTCCCTTTTGTACAGTTCCCCCTTACTCCAAAACAGATCCCAGTGATCTAAGAATCTAAATCCCTGCCCCCTGCACCAGTTCCTCAGCCACACATTCAGGTCCCGTATCTCCCTGTTCCTGCTCTCGCCAGCACGAGGAACTGGAAGCAAACCGGAGATAACAACACTGGAAGTCCTGCTTTTCAGCATTTTTCCGAGCACTCTGAAGTCCCGCTGCAAAATATTCATCCCCTTCTTTCCAACATCATTTGTGCCAACATGCACGACCACTTCCGGCTGTTCACCTTCGCCCTTGAGGATTGTCTGCACTCTGCCCGTAACATCCTGGATCCTGGCACCAGGAAGGCAGCACACCATCCTGGAATCCCGTCTGTTGCCGCAAAAACCCCTGTCCGTACCTCTCACAAAGGGGTCTCCAACTACAATTGCGTTGCCCGACTTTGGCCTCTTTGGTTTTGGCTCATCAGCCCTTTTTGTTTTGCAAGCCAGTCCGCCGCTCAGTGAGATACCGTCTTCTGTCCCGGCAGCTTCCACGTGGGTGAACCTGTTCACAAGAGGTACAACACCCGGGGACCTTTGCATTCCATGTTTTCCTCCCTTTCTCACCGTCACCCACCTTCTCTCTTCTAGTGCCTTGGGTGTAACAATCTCACTGAAGGACTTATCGAGGAACGACTCAGTTTCTCGGATGAACCTGAGGTCATCCACTTGTTTCTCCAGTTCCCCAACACGGTCCTTCAGGAGCTGTACCTGGATGCACTTCTCACATTTGTAGCATCCAGAGGCACCAGCAGTGTCCTTGACCTCCCACATACTGCAAGCATCACACTGCATCAGCTTGCTTGACATCTCCTTCTTTTGCCTCGGTCTCTCCCTATCCAGTGTTTTGCGCAGCCTCCTCTCCGAAGACTCTCGAGCCAAAAACTCACACTTTACTCACAGGGCACTTCCCTCACTGCCGCTCCCCAAGAGCTGCCTTGCTTATATTGACTGTTCAATTGCCTAATTTACAAACCAAATCCCTCAGTTTTCAACTGCTTTCCCCCTCTGACTCACTGAGAACTCTCCTCCCACTTGGGCTAGAGCCAATCAGTGCTTTCTCCTGCTTCTCTTTGTTGCTGTTGCTTCAAAATCCACGGGAACACTGAGTACATTACATTAAATTTAAATACAATGTGACTATTTATCACTGTTTATAACGATTTTTCAAATTATGCCTCTGTGGGCAAAGTTTTACACAATACAATTTCACTTCCTCAGGGAGGAATTTTTGAAAGAATTTAAAATAAATGGACAAATAAACTTGTTAAACTGATTAATTTTATAATGTTGGCTTGTCTAAGCATAAATAGACTTGCTTTGTCAGAAACTAGCAAACATTTGTCTGTGACTATTTCCTTCAAATTTGTGTCTGTCTAATTAAAATCCAGCTCATTGTTATCTTTTGTGTTAAAGAAGGAACTGTTATCTTTTGTGTTTTTTGTTGCCATCTCCACCAAGATTAGTTAGCAGCAGAAATCCAAGAATCAAATGAGAGAATTATCTGGTTTGAATGGTACAGACTACTCCAACCTTATCAAAAACCTGCATTCAAGGGAGTAGGGAAATAAAGGATGAAACGATGCACAGAGAAAATGATTCAAGGAGTTGAAAAGTTGATTTTTTGGTAGGTCAGTATTTTTTTATTACCTCCTTCAGCTGCTGTGTGATGGAAGCGAGATGGTCATTTTCAGACTGGGCATTGGTGAGCACATTTTTCATCTGTTTCAGCTCTGTCTGTAGCTCCAGAATCTTGGCCACATAATACGCTTCTTTGGAAGCAGACTCTTGAATCAATGACTCCTCACGACTCTCTCCATCAGCTGCCACCTTTTTCTGGTTGCTATAAGCCTGACCAAAAGCCTAAAAGAACAAATAAAACACAAGGTCATGATTTTAGGAGCTGATAAACATAATATACATCTAACTAACCACACCGTGTATAAAACAGGCCAATTAAAAACAATGTCCAGAATTATGACCACATTTGAATCCATGAAAGCTTTATGAAATTAATAGATATCTGCAGTAAAATATATTCAAGGCTACCAATGCTCCTGTTCATTTACTGAGCTTTCGTTATTTCAAACTGCAGATGGGGAGAAGTACAAACACAATACATCACGTGACATTATTGCCATTATTCAGAGATTCAGAATTTCTGAAACACAAGTGGTCCAGAATTATGTATGAAATATAGAATGAACACAATTCAATTATTATTCACTGGGTTGGGCTTCCTCCATTGGCAGACTGAGGCTCAGCACAAATTGGAGGAACAGCACCTCATATTTCACTTGGGCAACTTACACCCCAGTGGTATGAACATTGACTTCTCTAACTTTAAGCAACCCTTGACTTTCCCTGTCTCCATCCTCTCCACCATTCCAGTTCTCAGACCAGTCTTACCATCTCTGGCTACATTTTATCTGTTTGCTTTTTTGTTTTCTTCTCCCAACTAACAATCTATTCGACATTTTCCTGGATTCCTTTGTCCTGTTTTCACACTATACACTTCCTTATCTATGTACCACCCCTGACATCAGTCTAACGGTCTCGACACGAAACGCCACCCATTCCTTCTCTCCAGAGATGCTGCCTGACCCGCTGAGTTATTACTCCAGCATTTTGTGTCTTTCAACTATTACTCATCTTTATTCCTCCTGCTGCTGTACGTAATTTGACCTTCAAAGCCCATCTGGACCTTTCAGAAACAAAAATATTAAATTGTCATGTACTTAAAAAGGTTGCTAAGGAACTAAACATTAGACCTTAACTTGGTTTATTTAAGCAAATGAATCATTGATCTAATATAAATGCACTCACTGGGTGCAATTCCAGGAAATAAAACTAATGTTGTGTTGCATTTGTATTTCAGTTACTTTCCACAATGCTTCAAAGGCGAATAAGAAAAAATGCATTCTCAAATTATGACCAATGAAGATACATCTCAGCAAAAACAAGAGAAAATACAGAAGCATCTTATTTCAGTCAGTCACTGGAAAAGTCATTCAAGGGTCCTTCACAACAGCCACTTCAGTGTGAACATTGAGGCACAGCAAACAGCAGCACTGCTGCTTTACATGACCTTCTTCAGCAACATAAATACATTTGCCTCCGTCAATGAAGAGAAATCTGGAAAACATTCTCCTCAAATCCATCTGCCCACAGCAATTCATCCGTTTTTCTTTTGCTTCGTTATGGTGCCAAGCTATGACACTAACAGCAGGGCCAATAAGTGAGTGTGGTAATCCAACTGCACATGCCCAGTTCATAGGTCACAAGCTATAAAGTCTTGGCAACGGTGGTGCTGTATTGTGCGCAGGCTTGCGTTCCGTCCAGGCTGTGGCCGTGGGCAAACTGGCACTTGTCGCCACATTGGCCCATCGAGGAGCGGGTTCCTCTGGACTTGGCGCTAGCTGTGGGTCTGTGCTGGCGGTGGGCCTGGGGTCTGGTGTCCAATCGGTCCGGACGTCTCCGGTCGTCCCTCAAGCGGGGATGGGACATTCGAGTTGGGGGGAGAACCGGGGACGGTCCAATGGAGGTCCGGCAGCGCTTGCAGGGACACGGGTTCGATCCTGGCTGCAAATGAGGTGCGGTTCTGCAGATGAGAGCCAGTCCAGTCTCTCCTCTTTCCTCTCTCCCCCCCCCTTCCTCCAGTCTCTTGAGCGGCGCTGAGCTGCTTTGTGTAAACAGGGCTTTATATCCTCCGTATGTTCGATCTTTCATTATTCTAGGGAAGGAAATACAGTTTTAAAACTATTGGTGGTAGACAAAAATGCTGGAGAAACTCAGCGGGTGAGGCAGCATCTATGGAGGAAAGGAAACGGGCATTGTTTCCGGTTGAGATTCTTCTTTAGACTTGTTTTAAAACAATAGACAATAGGTGCAGGAGTAAGTCATTCGGCCCTTCGAGCCAGCACCGCCATTCAATGTGATCATGGCTGATCATCCCCAATCAGTACCCCATTCCTGCCTTCTCCCCATATCCCCTATCTTTAAGAGCCCTATCTAGCTCTCCCTTGAAAGCATCCAGAGAACCTGCCTCACCAGCCTCCGAGGCGGAGAATTCCACAGACTTACAACTCTGTGAGAAAAAGTGTTTCCTCATCTCCGTTCCAAATGGCTTACCCCTCATTCTTAAACTGTGGTCCCTGGTTCTGGACTCCCACATCATCGGGAAAATTGTTCCTGCCTCTAGCATGTCCAACCCCTTAACAATCTTATATGTTTCAATAAGATCCCCTCTTATCTTTCTAAACTCCAGAGTGTACAAGCCCAGCCGCTCCATTCTCTCAGCATATGACAGTCCCGCCATCCCGGGAATTAACCTTGTAAACCTAGGCAGCACTCTCTCAATAGCAAGAATGTCCTTCCTCAAATTAGGGAACCAAAACTGCACACAATACTCCAGGTATGGTCTCATTAGGGCGCTGTACAACTGCACAAGGACCTCTTTGCTCCTATACTCGACTCCTCGTGTTATAAAGGCCAACATGCCATTCGCTTTCTATTAATTAGATGCATTTATTTTGCCTTTGTACAAAGCTGCGATGTTTTTCTCATTTTTATTGATTCATGCTTCCGTGAGTGAGCGAGATCGCGAGGATAAATGACACCATTTTTTAATTTTTTTCCCTCGAGGGCAAATGAAATTCAATGTATGATATCTATAACTTTCAATAGACTTTAAGGAGTTATTTGTGCTGATTTAAATTGCTGCAGCAGGAGCTGCAAGTTCAGCTTTTGTACCTGTTATTTTTTAAACCCACTCTTCAAAGCATCGACTTTCCATTACAAAATCTTCCAAAGTCAAAGTCAAACAAACTTTATTGTCATTTAGAAATACATTGATATATGCAGTTCCAAACAAAATTACGTTGCATTTGGCTCCCTGTGCAACACAATAAATTAACCGAAGGATAGGTATGTATGAAAAGGATAAATAGACAATAGTGGCAGCCCATTTACATGGCATTCAGGAGTCTGATGGCTCGTGGGAAGAAGCTGTTGCGGAACGTTGATGTTCTGCTCCTTATGCTGCGGTATCTTTTTCCCGAGGGCAGCAGAGTGAACAGTCCGTGATGGAGATGTGTGGGGTCCTTTATGATACTGCTGGCCTTAGACGCACAGCGTTTGGTCGCAATATCCCCGATTGAGGGGAGATAGGTCCCGATGATTTTTTCCGCTGTCCTCACCACTCTCTGCACAGACTTCCAGTCGGAGGCTCTACAGTCCCCAAACCAGACAGAGATACAGCTGGTCAGAATACTCTCTATGGTGCCCCTGTAGAAAGTAGTGAGGATGGGATGGGGGAGATGAGCTCTTCTCATCCGGCGCAGAAAGTGCAACCGCTGCTGCGCTCTCTTAACAGTTGATGAGATGTTAGTCGACCAGGTCAGACTGTTAGTGATCTGCACCCCAAGGAACTTTGTGCTACTGACCACCTCCACATCGCTGTCATTGATGTGAAGTGGTGTGGGACTGTGCCGGGTTTTCCTGAAGTCGACGATAATCTCCTTTGTTTTCTCGACATTCAGGATCAGGTTGTTCGTATTGCACCAGTCCACCAGTTGTTTCACCTCCTCCCTGTAAGCCAGCTCATTGTCGTCCCTGATGAGGCCCACCACTGTTGTGTCATCTGCGTACTTCATGATGTGGTTTGTACTAAACCTGGCACAACAGTCGTGAGTCATCAGGGTGAACAGCAGTGGACTCAGGACACAGCCCTGAGGGGAGCCGGTGCTTAGAGAGATGGTATTGGAGGTGTTATTTCCAACCCTCACAGACTGAGGTCTGTCAGTGAGGAAGTCCAGTAGCCAGTTACACATGGGGGTGCCGAGGCCCAATGGAACCAGTTTGCTTATCAGGTGCTGGGGGATAATGGTGTTGAATGCTGAACTGAAATCCACGAACAGCATTCGCACATAGGTGTTTTTCTCCTCTAAATGTTCCAGGCTCAGATGGAGCACGGAGGATATAGCGTCCTCTGTGGAGCGGTTTGGCCTGTAAGCAAACTGGTATGGGTCGAGTGTGGAGGGGAGTCTGGAGGTGATGTGGTCCCTGACCAGCCTCTCGAAGCACTTCATCATTATGGGGGTGAGTGCTACAGGGCGGTAGTCATTGAGACATTGTATGTTGGATTTTTTTGGCACAGGTATGATGGTGGCAGTCTTGAAACATAATGGGACGACCGCCTGGTTCAGAGAGGTGTTAAATATGTCCGTAAGGACATGTGCCAGCTGATCAGCACATTCCCTGAGCACCCGCCCTGGTATGTTATCAGGGCCTGCCGCCTTTCGCGCGTTCACTCCTTTTAGGGACCTCCGAACATCCACTATGTCAAGACTGAGTGCCTTTTCCTCACAATGAGGAATACCTTTGCTTGCAGGTGTGTTATTTAGCGCCTCGAACCGACCAAAATAGTTGTTGAGTTCATTGAGGAACTCAATGTTGTCATCACAGGGCGGTGAAGCAGTCTTATAGTCCGTGATTGATTTGATTCCCTGCCACATGCGCTTAGTGTTCTTGGGGTCATGGAAGAAGCTCTGGATTTTCTGACCATGGGCACGCTTGGCCAGCCTGACGACTCGGTTCAGGTTGGCTCTTGCGGATCTGAGTACCACGTCGCCGGATTTAAACGCGGCATTACGTGCTCTCAGCATTCCACGTACCTCTGTGGTCATCCAGGGTTTCTGGTTGGCCCGTACAGTGATGGTCTTGGTGACACAGACATCCTCAATGCACTTCTCCATGTAAGCAGACACGGACGCAGCATACTCCTCTAGGTTGATGTGTTGGCTGACAGTTGCAGCCTTCTTGAACACGTCCCAGTCCGTGCATTCAAAACAGTCCTGTAGTGTTGCCATAGATCCCTCTGGCCAGACCCTAACCTGCTTCACAGTAGGTTTTTCTCGGGTCAGCAGGGGCCTGTATGCAGGGATTAGCATCACAGAGATATGGTCAGAGGAGCCAAGGTGGGGGCGGGGGACTGCCTTGAATGCCTTCTTGATGTTAGTGTAGGCTTCATATCTTGGTACTTTGAATCAAATAGAAGCTTAAAAAAAGACCAAAAAAAGCAGATCAAAAGTATACTCACTGTATCTATAGCGCTGAGATCCATTTACCGGTATAGCTTACAACCTTTGACAAATCCCATGATTCCTTGCGTTTTTCGGAATACCGAACTCGATTATAACAGTGAATGATGTCAAACAGAGCCGAGTCACTGCCCAATGTTGTTAAAGTGCACATTGTTAGATTTTAATAAAGGCCATTTTTACACATTTTGGTTTCACCATGTAGAAATTATAGCAGTGTGTATACATAGTTCCCCCATTTCAGGGCAGTGCTCACCATTGCTCTCTTTCTTCTTAATGATGTTCCAAACAGTTGATTTTGGTAAGCCTAATGTTTGACTGATGTCTCTAACAGTTTTATTCTTGTTGCTCAGTTTCATAATGGCTTCTTTGACTTTCATCGTCACAACTTTGGTCCTCTTGTTGACAAACAGCAATAAAAGTTTCCAAAGGAGATGGAAAGACTGGAGGAAATACTAGGTGCTGAGAGCTCTCTTATACCTGCATTAAGGAGCCAATGAAACACACCCGAGCAATTACAAACACCTGTGAAGCCATGTTCCCAAACATTATGGTGCTCTGAAATGGGGGGACTTTGTATAAACACTGCTGTAATTTCTACATGGTGAAACCAAAATATATAAAAATGGCCTTTAATAGTAAGATTAAACGAGAACTTACCAGTTTGAAGTTTGATCTTTATTTTATGAGGAGTTGCGATGAGGGATTTCGTGAAGAACCCGCCAGCACGCATGCGCGACATACTTCAAAGCCGCGGTGTGGAATCACAGAAAAAACCAAGCCAAGAAATGACTTGTTATAGTAAGATTGAAGAGACTCTAGTTACCAGTTGACTTTATGATCGAGGGTTGGGAGCGGAGGGCACGAAATCCCTCATCGCAACTCCTCATAAAATAAAGATCAAACTTCAAACTGGTAAGTTCTCGTTTAATCTTACTATTTCATTTCGGAGTCACGCGAGTGACTTCGTGAAGACTTCAAAGCTTCTGTGATTTCACGCCCTGGACAACGTCCATGCTATCACACACGCTACTGAAAAGGTGGACAGCAGTAATCAATTTCCGTCACTGTTTCTCTGAAAAAGTAATAATATTTATTAATAACAACAAGAAAGGCCCCTCACTGAGGGGTAACTGTATGCTCTCGGCCTGCATCCAGCACGGCTCCTGCGAACATTCCAGGTACGGTGACGGGTTTGTTGTAAAACCGTTGAAAAGTGGCTTCACTGGCCCATCCCGCTGTGGCAAGTATCTGGTCCATGGGCACCTCCATGACCTTTGCCGCCGATGTTGATGCTGCCCTGGTGGAATGGGATTTAAAAACATCAGTGTCAATACCTGCCTTGTTCAAGACGATCCTGAGCCATCGGGATATCGTCTGCACCGTCACTCTATGGTGAGGTTTTTTGTGACTGATGAACAGGTATTGCTCCATTCCCCTTATTTTCCTCGTCACTTTGATATAGTGGCGGATATGGGTGGCTATGCATAGCCTAGCATCAGCGGGGTATGCTGGAAACTCCAGCTGCAGCCCTGTAAATCCAGGTCTATGCTGCTTGAGCAATTCATCAATGAAGAAAGTGACCCGTTCAGGGGTAGAGATCATTCTGTCGATCTTGGCCTTGAAGCGTTTGCACCCTTTGTGCTGAAGTAAGTGCCATCAACATCACCACCTTCAGGGTGAGTTTGTCCAATTCGAGCCCCGTCATGGGTGACCATGTTCTCAGCAGGGTCAGCACTTTGCCAATATCCCATGTGACGTTGTAACGGGGCCTCGGCGGGTTGGAATTAAATATCCCCCGCATAAGTTTGGAGACCAATTTATTGGATCCTACCTCAATATTGAGGTAGGACGATAGCGCACTCCTGGCGCTATTGATGGCACTATAGCTGAGATGTTGATCATGGTGTAGCCCCGCAAGAAATTCCAGCACATCTGTGATGGAGACGGAGTGCCTCGAAGGGCATGGGTGGGGAGAGGTCGGCACCCGACGCCGCAGCGTGGTGACCCGACGTCCGCGCGGGCTTGCCGACTGTCCTTGATCTGGACCCAGACGGCGTACGGTCCCGACCTGCCCCCAGCGGGGGAAGCGGTGACCTAGGCGAGGCTCCACCCTTGTGACTCCTCCTGGTCCCCCTGGGTGGTGAGTCGACACTGGCCCTCCTTGGTCTGCCAGTGGACTCGGGCCTGCCTGATTCACCAGACCACTTCCTAGTGGCTCCTGGTGAGACCTCAACCCGCGAAGGGCTAGGTAGTGGAATTGCATCCCTGCCTCCTTCAAGAGGGCTCAGGGAGAAGGGCCGTGCATCAGCACGCGAATCCCTCTTGCTCGTCTCTGCAAACGACCCAGTGGGTGAGAGCGAGATGGAGTCAGGATGCACCTGCTCCGGCGCTGTACCGACTGTTTGTACTGCAGGTACCCCGCTAGGGCATAGCTGCGTCGGTAAACCGGATCCTGTGAATACAGGGCTCCCCGGCTTGCGCGCCTTTTTCCCGGCCCGTCCTCCTGCCGTGGAGGGGGGCTCCGGGTTGGGTTGCCGACAACTCCTTGTAGAAGTTTTACGGCCTTTATTTTTCCCGCTGTCCATGTTTCTGTGGAAGAAAACACAATTACTTACACAGAACAACCAACTCAAGGTTGTTAGTACTTACCTGAGTGGCCCTTATGAAGGGCTGGTGACGAGCCGCGCTCCTCTCCAGCCGTCGACTGCAATGCGAGCGACGATATGTCGCGCATGCGTGCTGGCGGGTTCTTCACGAAGTCACTCACTCAAATCAAGGCTTTCAAAAGAGAACTGAAAAGCCATATGAAGAGAGAAAAAATAGGGCCACGAAGAAAAAACAGAGAAATAAAAATGACTGAATTATTCTACTGAGAGCCAGATGTGCACAGCAATATTTGCATGGCCTTTATCTGTGCTGTAATGATATTCTGATTTTTCATTCACTCACCATCTAAATCATGGAAAATATATATGGGCAAACTACAATATCCATAACATTCTAAATTAGAGAAACCAATAATTAAGAGGGGGAGAAATGTTAACTGATAACTGCAAAGTTACCACCTATTCAATAGATCCTTCAATCGATGACTATAAAACATTTTTTTCATCTTGAATTCAAACTCTCACAATGCAAAACAGGAAAAACAAAGGAAGTGGAAGACCTTTTTTACAATTATGACTCATAGGATGTTGCATTTAACTTGGGGGGGGGGGGGGAAGACAAACTACATGGAGGTCATAATACAGAAATAAATGGTTGAACACAACTTAGCATTAAGGTTCCAGCGTTGAAATATTAACTATACTTCAAAATACTTAATTGGATGCAGACCACGTTGGGACTTCCCAAAGCCATGAAAGATGATATATAAATACCCGTGTTACTTTTTTGCATTATATACTCGCCATATTGTGCTCTGAAGTTATTTTTACCTCACCAGCCACAGGAGAAAGTTGAGGATGCAAGTCATTGCATATTTTACTCTTACGCGCTACATCACAAAATCGCCATTTTATCCCACAGCATAAAACAAGATCTCAAAAAATACAAATAGCAACTACATGATAACAACGAACTGAACCAAAAACAAATTAGTTGTTCATTTGCCTCACCAAATATTTTGCATATTTACTAAGGAGGCTACTAACCTTTATAACAATCACGCTGCAAATGCATGATCAGAGACAACATCCACATGATCACAGACAATTTCCAGAGTTCAAAGCTAAGAAGTGAAGAAGATCACTGATCAGGATTAGAAATGACTAATCAAACTAGGCTAAGGGCATCCATCAAGCCACTAATAAGCCTTTTAATAATCATGAATCAGATTTTAATACTCCTGTTTAAGCAATGCTTCTTGTTCCCCCTACCCACCCTAGCATTTCCTACAAAATTAAGCATAATAAGTGAACCCCCCCCTAACCAAAGAGTAAGGATTAATGGGCCCCGTTCAGAATGGCAGGCAGTGACTAGTGGGGTACCGCAGCTATTTACAATATACATTAATGATTTAGAGGAAGGGATTAATCAATAATGTTTTATTATTAATGTTTTATGTGTCATTCCTAAATGACAGAATGGCAGGCAGTGAAGAAAGCTAATGGCACATTGGCCTTCGTAACAAGAGGAGTATAGGAGCAAAGAGGCCCTTCTGCAGTTGTATAGTAACCTAGTGAGACCACACCTAGAGTAATGTGTGCAGTTTTGGTCTCCAAATTTGAGGAAGGACATTCTTGCTATTGAGGGAGTGCAGCATAGGTTCACCAGGTTAATTCCCGGGATGACGGGACTATCATATGTTGAAAGAATGGAGCGACTGGACTTGTATACACTGGAATTTAGAAGGATGAGAGGGGATCTTATTGAAACATATAAGATTATTAAGGGATTGGACACGCTAGAGGCAGGGAACATGTTCCTGAAGTCCAGAACCAGGGGCCACAGTTTAAGAATAAGGGGGAGGCCATTTAGAACAGAGATGAGGAAACACTTTTTCACCCAGAGAGTTGCGAATCTGTGGAATTCCCTGCCTCAGAAGGCAGTGGAGACCGATTCGCTGAATGCTTTCAAGAGAGTTAGATAGAGCTCTTAAAGATAGCGGAGTCAAGGGATATGGGGAGAAGGCAGGAACAGGATACTGATTGTGGATGATCAGCCATGATCACAGTGAATGGTGGTGCTGGCTCGAAAGGCCTACTCCTGCACCCATTGTCTATCGTCTATAATACAAAAAAACATACAAAACCATATCGCAGCAAGTTTCAGATAGCGGGAAGATATACTAATCAAGTCAGCTGGGCAGAAAAAAGGCAAATAGAATTTAATTTAATTGAATTTAACACTCAGCAGGTCAGGCAGCACCTATGGAAATAGATGGCATTTCAAATCTGAGACCCTTGATCATAAATGAAGGATCCTGAACATGAAACATTAATTGTTTACTGATACTGAAAATGCACAGCAGGTTAGGCGGTGTTCTCAGTTTCAATCTAATGGGAACACACAATAAATGGAAAGATAATAAGTGGTGTGGAAAACCCTGGGGAGGCAGCATAATTGGTTGGAAAAGGTGGTCCATCTCAACGCAGGCAGACATTTTCTCCAGCCATCTTTACTACCCTATCTCTGGGAAGGTAATTAGGATCGGCAATCCTATTAGTATGTTTAAATTACACAGCCTCTACAGGCAAGCGATGTTCCACGGAAGAACTGCTTCGACTGTTTGATTTCACTGGTCAGTGAATCTAAATTAATATCACTTAAGGAGCTGCTGTCTGGAGCCCAGCATCAAGCTATATCCCAGCTTTAGCTTAATCCCAACTCAAGGACATGACAAAGGCAGAAAATAATTCCAAAACATTAAAATCAAAACAAATTTGAGGCAATATTATTTGATATTATGCATGAAGCAGCTGAGGAAATATTGAATTAATTGCAATGTGAAAAATAGGATTTAGATAGACACAAAATGCTGGAGTAACTGTACATCGTCAAGACCAAGCTGAGACTCGGTGATCGTTTCACTGAACACCTCCGCCCAGGCCGCCTTAACCTACCTGATCTCCCGGTTGCTCAGCACTTTAACTCCCCCTCCCATTCCCAATCTGACCTTTCTGTCCTGGACATCCTCCATTGTCAGAGAGAGGCCGAACACAAATTGGAGGAACAGCACCTCATAATTCACTTGGGTAGCTTACCCCAGTGGTATGAACATTGACTTTTCCAACTTCAAATAGCCCTTGCTTTCCCTCTCTCCATCCCTTCCCCCTTCCCCCACCAGTCTTACTGTCTCCGACTACACTCTATCTCTGTCCTGCCCACTCCCCTGACATCAGTCTGAAGGAGGGTCACCCATTCCTTCTTTCCAGCGATGCTGCCTGTCCCGCTGAGTTACTCCAGCTCTTATGTCTCCCTTCGATTTAAACCAGCATCTGCAGTTCTTTCCTAAAGATTTAGGTCATGTTTTATAGACCAGAAAACCTCTTTTTTTTTAAACAAGCAGTTTAAACAAATACAAGAATCAAAAATTAACCAAAAAAATGCAGTGGAAAATATTGAAGTTTTTTTTGCTGGGCTCCTTGCCAATATTATACACAAGTTGTTTGAAGTTGCAGAAAAAAAGCACCAAAGCTGCAAAGCAAAAGATCTTAAATGTTAGGGGGTTGTCCATTTTATAACAGATTGCAATAAGATTTAATCATTTAAGGTTATATAGGTTATAAGATTTAATCATAGTTCATTACAATACAGAAGGCTGGGGTGGGCAATCCAACAATTCCATACTGTCTCTCAGAAATCCCCCTTATTCCCAGTGAAGTACTTCGGACACATTCCCATGAACACCATCATCATTTTCCTACTACCTTGCCACACTTAGATTCTAATTAATGCAATAATCACTTTTTGGGATGCTTAAAGAATGCGATGTATCAGGAGAAACCCACACAATTACAGGGAGAATGCGCAAACTCCACACAGTGCACACCAACTCCAGGTTGCTAGAAATGAGACAGTTACAATACACTACAATACTGTGCTGTCCTCTTATTAATCAACACACTTAGGGATAGCGGAGTTATGGGCTATGGAGAGAAGACAGCAACGAGGGTACTGATTGTGGATGATCAGCCATGATCACATTGAATGGCGGTGCTGACTCGAAGGGCTGAATGGCCTACTCCTGCACCTATTGTCTATTGCTATCACATGGATGAATGTCAGATAAAGATGAGAACGCTAGCTCTGTTAATGTTTGGAGATGAGATCGGACTGATAATGGCTCCTCTTGCACCCATTTTAAAGCAAGAGCTACATTTTGACTGGACGAATTTGAAGCTCAGTGACCTGGTGGCTGCTGATTGCTATTCCACTGCGGAGATAGGTGAAAATTATGAACCATTTTAGTGCTCTTTGCAAACTAAGGAATTTTCCATTTATTGAGGGTTTTGGTATGCATCTTTCAACTACATTTTGCATGAGATTAAGAACATTAATCTACAAAGTGAAACAAAAAATTTAATCCCCAAGGAATTTCAACTGTGAACATGCATAACAGTGCAGTTGCAAGGTAGAGGCCATTATAAGTAAACTCAATCAGTCCATTGCAACTCTTCTACACTTTTAAACACTTTCAAAGGATATACCCATAATTTGCATGTTTATTGCCAGTCCCCAAGAATCAATTATTTGCTTCACAACTGGATAGATGTGACGTGTTAAAGAAGGAACTGCAGATGCTGGTGAATCGAGAGTTACACAAAAAGCTGGAGAAACTCAGCGGGTGCAGCAGCATCTAAGGAGCGAAGGAGATAGGCGACATTTCGGGTGTGACTGCAGGCAATCCAGGTCAAACAAAATCTAAACTGCGTATTACACAGAGGAATGCTGTGACAGATGATATTTATGAACAGACACATCTCTGCATCTGAGGTATTCCAATAATGTAGATCTTCTTTCCCATTACTTCCCAAATCAACCCCAAAGGCTCTTTGCATCAAAGCAAAAGAAAAATCCTTGAGGAAATAATGCAAAGTAATCTAAACTGCAAATAGTGGAACAAAAATAATCTTCTGCATATACTTTAAAATACCAACATCCATTACTGTATCAAAATCCAAGAAAAATGTAATCTATTCTCCCATGAACATTTTGCAGGCTGCCAATACAGAAGAGAAAGCTCAGTTTGATTCCCAGTAACACGGGATATGCGATGGTACCTGTACTAGAAACTGCTTTAATCAATCTTTAATAAGCAAGTCAAAGCAACATATCAAGTTTCACTTATCCAAGATTAATATTCACCCATATATTTTGTGATATCAGAAAGGTAACTTTGAGGGTATGAGACGTTAATTGGCCAAGATAGACTGGCAATTAATTCTTAAAGGGTTGACGGTGGATGTGCAATGGAAGGCATTTAAAGACTGCATGGATGAACTACAACAATTGTTCATCCCAGTTTGGCAAAATAATTAATCAGGGAAGGTAGTGTATCCGTGGATAACAAGGGAAATCAGGGATAGTATCAGAACAAAAGATGAAGCATACAAATTAGCCAGAAAAAGCAGCCTTCCAGAGGACTGGGAGAATTTCAGAGCCCAGCAGAGGAGGACAAAGGGCTTAATTAGGAAAGGTAAAATAGATTATGAAAGGAAATTGGCAGGGAACATAAAAACTGACTGCAAAAGTTTTTATAGATATGTGAAGAGAAAAAGATTCGTTAAAACAAATGTAGGTCCCTTGCAGTCAGAAACGGGTGAATTGATCATGGGAAACAAGGACATAGCAGATCAATTGAATAACTACTTTGGTTCTGTCTTCACTAAGGAAGTCATAAATAATCTGCCGGAAATAGCAGGGGACCGGGGGTCAAATGAGATGGAGGAACTGAGTGAAATCCAGGTTAGCCAGGAAGTGGTGTTGGGTAAATTGAATGGATTAAAAGCCGATAAATCCCTAGGGCCAGATAGGCTGCATCCCAGAGTACTTAAGGAAGCAGCCCCAGAAATAGTGGATGCATTAGTGATAATTTTTCAAAACTCTTTAGATTCTGGAGTAGTTCCGGAGGATTGGAGGGTGGCTAATGTAACCCCACCTTTTAAAAAAGGGTGGGGGGGGGGAAGAGAAAACGGGGAATTACAGACCAGTTAGTCTAACTTCGGTAGTGGGGAAAATGCTAGAGTCAGTTATTAAAGATGGGATAGCAGCACATTTGGAAAGTGGTGAAATCAGTGGACAAAGTCAGCACAGATTTACGAAAGGTAAATCATGTCTGACGAATCTTATAGAATTTTTCGAGGATGTAATTAGTAGAGTGGATAAGGGACAACCAGTGGATGTGTTATATCTGGACTTTCAGAAGGCTTTCGACAAGGTCCCACATAAGAGATTAGTATACAAATTTAAAGCACACGGTATTGGCAGTTCAGTATTGATGTGGATAGAGAACTGGCTGGCAGACAGGAAGCAAATAGTAGGAGCAAACAGGTCCTTTTCAGAATGGCAGGCAGTGACTAGTGGGGTACTGCAAGGCTCAGTGCTGGGACCCCAGCTATTTACATTATATATATTAATGATTTGGACGAGGGAATTGAATGCAACATGTCCAAGTTTGCGGATGACACGAAGCTGGGGGGCAGTGTTAGCTGTGAGAAGGATGCTAGGAGGCTGCAAGGTGACTTAGATAGGCTGTGTGAGTGGGCAAATGCATGGCAGATGCAGTATAATGTGGATACATGTGAGGTTATCCACTTTGATGGCAAAAACAGGAGGGTAGATTATTATCTGAATGGTGGCCGATTAGGAAAAGGGGAGATGCAACGAGACCTGGGTGTCATGGTACACCAGTCATCGAAAGCAGGCATGCAGGTGCAGCAGGCAGTGAAGAAAGCGAATGGTATGTTAGCATTCATAGCAAAAGGATTTGAGTATAGAAGCAGAGAGGTGCTACTGTAGTTGTACAGGGCCTTGGTGAGACCACACCTGGAGTATTGCGTACAGTTTTGGTCTCCAAATCTGAGGAAAGACATTCTTGCCATAGAGGGAGTACAGAGAAGGTTCACCAGGCTGATTCCTGGGATGTCAGGACTTTAACATGAAGAAATACTGGATAGACTCGGCTGGTACTCGCTAGAATTTAGATTGAGGGGGGGATCTTATAGAATAACAACAAAATTCTTAAGGGGTTGGACAGGCTAGATGCTGGAAGACTGTTCCCAATATTGGGGAAGTCCAGAACAACGGGTCACAGTTTAAGGATAAGGGGGAAATATTTTAGGACCGAGATGAGAAAAACATTTTTCACATAGAGAGCGGTGAATCTCTGGAATTCTCTGCCACAGAAGGTAGTTGAGGCCACTTCATTGGCTATATTTAAGAGGGAGTTAGATGTGGCCCTTGTGGCTAAGGGGATCAGGGGGTATGGAGAGAAGGCAGGTACAGGAAACTGAGTAGGATGATCAGCCATGGTCATATTGAATGGCGGTGCAGGCTCGAAGGGCCGAATAGCCTACTCATGCACCAATTTTCTATGCTTCTATGTGATCATAACTTTCTAGCCTCCAATTGTACTTTGCAAAGACATGCAAGAAATGTAGTCAGAAGAGTGAACATTTCAAACTGTAGATATTTGATAAGGGTTAACCAATTTAAATCAGACAGATAAATGGAGGAAAGCAAGAGTGCAAACTAAACACCCCTTTATGCAACTTTAACATTCTATTACCATTCTGAAGAATGCTGCCAGTACTTCAACTCAAATTCAACAATTGATGTGGACATTCCAAATTTTGAACCCTTTTAGTGGATTGATAATTCATCCTTTTTATTGGAGAATTAATAAAGGATTAAGCTCTAATTCAGTCCCTTTGTAATTAAAAGTTGGAGTTAATTGTGGGAACAATTGGCAGAGATACACGCAGCTGAAAAGGTTTACAAAAGGCAGACCGTTTGGCAGAACGACAGTACATCCAATATTATGAACGCACCAGCTGAGGGTTACCACCCATCAGACAGCTGATTTTCTTTTTCTTCCCCCACAGTTGACTATCGCATAAGGCGTGATCATGCACGCAAGACAGCAATTATTCAGCTTCATGTTGTGGAAATGCAGCTGCTACCTGTTTTGCATGTCCAACACCAAGCATACAAAAAGCTGCATTCATCAGTATGCATATCAGAAACCAAGCTCTGTTCAGTCAACATGCAGTCGTTTTCAGTACATTGCAGATTTTAATCTAGATATTTTACTTTGAAATTCAAACGTACTCAAAATTCTTACATACCAATAAGAGATTTAATTTGCAATCGCCTAGCAAGACATTTGATAACAGAACACATGAACAACTATGAAGTTAAAAGGTAAAGTAAAAACATCAATGAAAAGGATTGTGCATACAAAACATTTAACTTAAATCATAAAATATACAAGATTTGGTAATATATTGGAATCCATACCCAATTACCACATCTTTATTCAGAAGTGTTATTGGTGACCATGGAATTACCAAGACGTCCAAAAAAATCCACTATACCTCAGAGAAGTAAAATCTGACACCCTTGTCTGGTGTAATGCAATTCCAGTCCCACATCTACATAATCTACATTAACTGCAAATTGCAATGGCAATATCTCCCGTCAATTTTAAACAGAAAATACATGTTGTGCTAGTGACATCCACATCCCTTTTTCTTTCAAATTCTCAACCAAACTGACAAATAATCTAGATAAAACTGCAGATGATGCAAATCTGAAAACATAGAAAATGCCAGAAATACTTCACCTGAAGGGTCAATTGCCTGAAAACTTTGTTTCTTCTCCTGACCAGCTTGATTCAAATAATGAATGCCTTATTTTTTTATAGAACAGTAACTCAAAAGGTCAAAGCTCTATAAGATCTATTGTCATCCAAAGTACAGTTCTGCCAGTGACTTCATGTGACATAAGTGATTCATTTTATGATTAAACTTAAGAGAACAACTAGAATTCTAAATCATAAGTGCAACATTTATAGCATATTTTACTTGGAATTTCTACAAATTATTTAATCATAAATTTTTGAAAGATATACCAATAGCACAAATTATAAAAGTCTGTGTTTATTCGTTCTTCAGTACTGCTCCCTACTCCTAACACGGGGCACGGGCGTTACCCGACCTTATATACTCCCCAGGGAGCCCCGTGACCTGCATGACACTCGACTCTCCCTCCAGAGCCGAGGGTTCGTACTGCACGTGGCTTACCACCAGGTGCCACCACATGTGACATTTCTGGTCAAGATCCCTCATCAGAATGCTGAATAGCAGCAGGATAGCCCATTTTATGTTACATTTTACTTAGTTCCATTTTAGACCCAAAACTTCACATAACAAATGAAATGCTAATATATTTATTTCATTGTGAAAGTTATGAAATATATTTCTACGGTGAAATAACACCTCGCTCCTTTTATTTGAAAGCCAACAAAATCCTTCTGAGCTACTGATATTTTACCTCTGTAACTGTCCAAGAATCTAGGACTCCAACTATAATTAGTTCAAGAGATTCCCTCTTCAGCTGTCAGAGCAAGTGACCTCCATTATTGGACCCCCACCCGTTGGATTCCTGGGATGGGATGTAATGTTCTACAGTTTTCCCAGCATTTAGATTGGGAATTTGCCCACTGAACTACTCATCCAGCTGACCCATGCATTTTAATAAAACAAAAAACCTTAAAATTGTATTTTGATTTAAATGTTGTCTTTTTATGTGCTCCTTTTTAACTGCTAAACCATGAAGTGTAAACAATATTGTTAAATGCTTCTGAACATCAGAGACCTTCATAAATAATAAATTTCCTGTATAATCCTGCAAAGAATGGAGGGACATGGAACTGCAGATGCGGGTTCACTACATGCAGGCAGATGGGATTATTTTAAATTGGAATCAAGGTCAGCACAGACATCAGGAGCAAACGGACCTGTCCATGTGTTGTACACTTCCCCGTCACTGATATCCCACAAGAGCACGGCATAACTAGCTGTCAAAGAAAGTGGGCAGGTCTTGACAGTCTCAACCAGGAGTTGGTGCCTTCCGTAACCACAGGGGAGCCCAGGAAATCATTTCAAGTGCGTACATGTTTCAAAGACACCTAGCAAGCTATTTTGTTTAAATTTGAGCAATTAGACAAAATAAAATTATCAGAAGTTAAAAGAAATCAGAGAAAAAGAGCTTACAACCTCTTCTTGTATATCTTGAAACAAATTCCTTTTCAATTTACTGAATCTGGCAAAGAAGCTTTACAAGAGTTATGTGTTCTCCAGCTGAATCGCCCTCTTCTGCTTGGCATTTTGTTTACAATCAAACAATGTATACCAAGCATCTATTATACAGTATAAACCAAAATACTGGAATTACCAGGCACAACTAGCATTGCATAATGCACTCAAACATTTTCCTGTATAAGTACTAAACACGATTTGTACTGAAGTAATGAGGCTACAGAGACAATATTTGTGTTATTCGTTTTCATATTATTCAACCAGATAATACATCACCACTGTTGACAGCTGGATATAGAACAGTACTTTGAATGGTTAATTATTTCTGGATTAAGCCCAGCCTCTACTTACTTTTTAAATAATGTATAACTGTTAATGAAAGTAAACAAAGTAATTGCAATGGAATACCACAGTTAAAAACGTGCCGGGGAAAGATTCAAGATAGTTTATTGTCATGTGTCCCTGATAGGACAATTAAATTCTTGCTTTGCTTCAGCACAAAAGAGGAAGCATTGAATCCTTTTGTTACTTTAATGGGAGAGAAAGGGATTTTCCAACATGTCCATTAGAAAAATATTGCTACTTCTTCCCAGGAGTTAGCAACTACAATAATCGCATACATACGTTCAGGCAGTTTTATGGGAAGAGTACAAACCCATGGATTGATTAAAATAAATCAACTAGTCTTATGGAGTGACATTTTTTAGACTGATATTTTTTGATGAAAATATTGGCAACACAAAATATTTATCCATTTCTTGTAGATCATAAATGTCACAGACATGTCAGAAACTGCAACTCTGCCTGCCAAGTAAATCATGCATTCTAATTGCAAACGTTAATAAAATAAACAAATGGTGATACAAACATGTCACAAAAATATTGCATTGCCTCAAAATATAACTTGCAATATAAATTTCAGACTTCAAGCAGACAATTTAGCAACACAAAAAGTTGATAGCTCCCATTTGTTACCAGAAAAAAATATAAACTGGATTATTCATTTAATCAGCAATTTTCTTCATTCTCAAAGTTAAAACATTTCAAATATGGTAAAAATAAAAGTATACGAAATGAATAACAAAAGTAATCATCTTTGGAAAGGAAGAGGCAAGTTAATGATGCAAGAACTGTTGTGGTATGCCAACAAACCACACTGTCGTTTGTAAGACAGACTAGTCTTTTCCCTTAAATTAGGGCAAGAGTTGAAAAGATGTGCAACACCCTTGTGCATGATATATTGTGCCTGAATGAACAGGGATAATTGTATCATCTTAACCTATCGACTCCTCAAAAGCATTGAATGGATTTGAAATGAACAAGGATGTATAAATCAGAGAATGGAAAAACTCAGCACGTACTGCAGTTTCTGAGGGGAGAGAAAAAGCATCTCCATTGATCCAGATAAAACATTCTTTTAAGAGAACTATGCAATACCATCTACTTAAATATTGGTTTTGTTTTTAATTGATTGCTGTTACAGATAGAACACAAGCCCTTCAGCCCACAATGTTGGTGCCGAACATGATGCCAAGATAAACTGATCTCATCTGCCAGCACATGATCCATACCACGCGTATCCACGTGCCCATCTAAAAGCCTCTAGAATGCTATTATATCTGCCTCCACCACTACCACCGTGCCTGAAGGCACCTACCATCCTCTATGTAAATAAAGACTTGCCTGGCACATCTCCTTTAAACTTTGCCCCTCTCACCTTACTGCTCTGCCCTCTAGTTTTTGATATTTCCACCCAGGGAAGAAAGGTTATAAACTTTTATCATGTCGCCCTTCAGCCTCGGACTTTCCACAAGCAACAATCCAAGTTTGTCCACCCTCGAAGCCTTCTTATAGTTAATACCCTCTGATGGAAACATAGCAAATAGGTGCAGGAGTAGTCCATTTGGCCCTTCTGAGTCAGCACCACCATTCAATATGATCGTGGCTGATCATCCAAAATCAGTACCCCGTTCCTGCTTTCTCCCCATTTCCCATTATTCCGTTAGCCCTCAGAGCTATATCTAACTCTCTCTTGAATACATCGTTGCATACATTTAATCCAGGCAGCATTTTGGTAAACCTCTTCTGCACCATCTCCATAACCTCCACATTCTTCCTGTAGTGGGGTGGCTAGAACTTTACGCAATACTCCAAATGAGGTCCAACTAAAGTCCTATAAAGCTGCATCATGACTTACTGACTCTTATACTCAATGACCCAACCAATGAAGGCAAATACTCTATTTCTTCTTTACCACTATCTACATGTGTAGCCACTTTCAGGGAGCTATGAACCAAAATCCCTCAGCTGTTAGGGGACTTGCCATTAACTATATGCTTTCCCCTTACATTTGACCACTCAAGGTTTGTCAAAGGTCATTCACATCATCAAAATCAAAACATCTGTTTTTCTAAAAAAGAAAGTGCTGAAGTACAAGGCAGATTTTTATCTGAATGGTGTCAGATTAGGAAAAGGGGAGGTGCAATAAGACCTGGATGTCATGTACATCAGTCACTGAAAGCAAACATGCAGATACAGCAGGCAGTGATGAAAGCTAATGGCATGTTGGCCTTCATAGCGAGAGGATGCGCGTATAGGAGCAAGGATGTCCTACTGCAGTTATACAGGACCTTGGTGAACGGGGTATTGATTTTGGATGATCAGCCATGATCATATTGAATGGCGGTGCTGGCTCAAAGGGCCAAATGGCCTACTCCTGCATTTATTTTCTATGCTTCTAAAATGCACTTTTCAAGTGTATTGTTTAAAACTATTTAGTTTGGGACAGAGCAGACAATGCAAATAGATTTCCATGTTTTGCAGATAGTTCTCTTATACAAATTTGTTTACTTCTTCCAAGATAAAATGAAACTGGATAATCAGTTCAAAGCAAAACAAATAAATCTGTTTATTGCAGAATACAACAGTGCTACGTTGAATGTGGCAATAGGGTCAGTCCAAACTCATGATTTTCCTAAATTAATCCAACATGCTTGACGCAGGAGCCAGAAAGAGCGCAATGTTTTCTCGAGTGGAAGTCAAGATGAGTCATTGCATTCAAGAATTTCCAAATGGCTAATTACAGTATGGCTGCAGAATATATTGTCTGCCTTCATCTGGATATATATATATATACACACATTATACCCATGGCACAATAAAAGTTTTGTTTTGCTATGTCGTGTTAAAATTGAAATTTACCATTGCGTGTGGATAAAAAATTCCCGACTAAGCCCTTCCCTCAACAAACTCAAGTCAACGGATATGTACAGCCAACATTTTTTGAACAGGAGGAGGGGGGGGGGGAGAGATATGGCAATTGTTCGTCATCTCGTAATGGCAGACAGGAGGGGTTGTGCCTCCCGGGGATATGGTGGAGGATCCCAGATGGAGATCAAAGGACTGAAAGGCAAAGTACAGAACAAATGTCTTCCCCCAGTTGTATCGGGGATTGAAGGATGTGAGCTGCTAGCAAGCTGCGGATTGTGAGCGCCCGTTAGTGGGTGGACACCAGTCCTGGCTAGATCAGCTCAATGCATTCCTATTTGTGTAGGAAGGATCTACAGATGCTGGTTTATACCGAAGATAGACACAAAAATGCTGGAGTAACTCCGCGGGACAGGCAGCATCTCCGGAGAGAAGGAATGGGTGACGTTTCGGGTGGAGACCCTTCTCCTATTTGAAATGTGTGCGTTAAATGCCAATGACTCTTTGTTCCTGCGGAGAAGCCTCACCTCCCGCAGTTGCTCCAGCTCCTGGCGGACCGTCTCGTACTCGCTCTCCAGCTCGTCGTACTGCAGCTTGAGCGCCTGCTTCTCCTCCAGCACCACCAGTCCGTACTCGGCCGCCTGCATCTTCTCCTCCGTCGTCTCGCTCAGCTCGCGGTTCAGCCGCTCCACCTCGGTGCGGAGCTGCTGCTCGCCCTCCATGCTGGCCGGCCCGCCTGCCTTCGTGTTCAGCGGGAGCGGGGTCGGGCTCGGGCTCGGGCTCCGGGGGCCGCCGTCAGCCAGCGCCGCCCTCCGCCCGCCTCAGGGCGCTGCCCGGCCGGCCGCCTCAGAGCGCCGCTCGCCCTCCACCATGGCCGCTCGGCTCAGCTCAGCTCTGGCTCTGGCCCACGTCAGGCGGTGGTGGAGCAGGAGGAGGAAGGGGCTGGGCGAGGAACGCCGCCCCACGCCCGTTCCAGCGGCGCGCTTCTCCTCCTCGTGCCCGCGCCTCAGCTGCTGCCCGCCAGCCCGCTGCGCTGATTGACAGCTCCTAGGCAGGCGCTGACGTCAGCGCATTGGCTTGCAGCGAGGAGCCGGCGAGAGGGGCGGGGCCTGGCGGGGGCGGGGCACGCCGGTAATAAGGCGGGGCACGGCGGTAATGGGGCGGGGCCTGAGCTCGGGCGCGCGCTTCAACTGCCGCACGTTCAAACCCTTGGTTTAAACTACCGCGCGCCATCCTCACCAACGATGACAGAGTTCAAGTTCAAGTGAGTTCATTGTCATGTGTCCCTGATAGATCCCTGATCTTGCTTTGCTTCAACACAACAGAACATAGTAGGCATTGACTACAAAAATAGATCAGTGTGTCCATATACCATTATATAAATACATACACACATGAATAAATAAACTGATAAAGTGCAAATAACAGATAATGGGTTATTAATGTTTAGAGTTTTGTCTGAGCCAGGTTTAATAGTCAGATAGCTGTGGGGAAGTAGCTATTCCTGAACCTGGTCGTTGCAGTCTTCAGGCTCCTGTACCTTCTACCTGAAGGTAGCGGGGAGATGAGTGTATGGCCAGGGTGGTGTGGGTCCTTGATGATGCTGCCAGCCTTTTTGTGGCAGCGACTGTGGTAGATCCCCTCGATGGAAGGAAGGTCAGAGCCGATGAAGGAACGGGCAGTGCTTACTACTTTTTGTAGTCTTTTCCTCTCCAGGCGCCGTACCAAGCCACGATGCAACCGGTCAGCAAGCTCTCTACTGTGCACCTGTGGAAGAGCTCCGGAGTTCCGTTCTATGATCTTTGATCTTCACTGCCAACGGACGCCCCGGGAGAGACACTCCCTCACTCCCACACCCGTGGGGCACTCCCTCACTCCCACACCCGTGGGGCACTCCCTCACTCCCACACCCGTGGGGCACTCCCTCACTCCCACACCCGTGGGGCACTCCCTCACTCCCACACCCGTGGGGCACTCCCTCACTCCCACACCCGTGGGGCACTCCCTCACTCCCACACCCGTGGGGCACTCCCTCACTCCCACACCCGTGGGGCACTACCTCACTCCAACACCCGGGAGAGGCGCTCCCCCACTTCCCGCTCGAAAACCTCAATATTCATCCAAGGAACTGTTGTACGTTGATATTTGTCATTTCAGTGGTCACCGACGCCAGCAGCCCGTGGACTAACCCGCTGAAAGAAAGCCCATATCACCTGGAGGTGGGGTTCAGTGAAATAAGCCGGTGGTCCATCGCTCGGAGACTTGTGTGGGGCTGAAGTATAAAGCATAAAAATAAGTTTAATTTGACACCTAATTCACTTTCATATCTTCAGTATTAAAAAAAGTTATGGTCATTTTCATACTCGAAAATTAACATCTTGTTCCCTTTGCTTTTCCATTGACAACTCAAAAGCTGTGATCAAGGACAGTCAAAAGACCATAACTTAAAAATTAAGAGAACTGAATGAAATTTTTAGTTATTATAGATTGAAGCATTCTGAAACAAATATGAAACAATCTTACTTGGATGACCTGAAATTAAAGCATATAAATAGTTAGTTACCTAATTGTAGCTAATTACAAAATTCAATTACTAGATCTAAACATCTATCCATTTCTTAAGAAAAGGTTAACATTTTTAAATAGCCTAAGTGTCCAAATAACATTCACACAAGAATTCACAATATAACATGATTTTTAAATCTCATTGTCATGAATTTATAGGCCAAATGAAAGGAATTTAGTGTTTAATTCCCGTAAATTAATGGCCATTTAAATCATCTTGCGAGTGAGATTTTGTGGAATGCGATCGATTGGAACGTTGCATTTGCGGTGAATTTAAACCCCATATCGGCAGGAAAAACTCTGCCGGTTCATATGGGGCCTAAATCACCTTTTCGCAACATGAAATTTTGATTAAAGGTATCTTCAGAAGCAAGTTTATATGTAAAAATAAACGGTGTACCTTGCTTTGTCCCTTACATGAGATCCGTCCTGTTGTCGGCATTGACGGCTTTAGAAGACTATTTTAATTTTACTCCTGCTACTAAATTATCCAGCACTATTTTTAATAAACTTGATAAAACGGCAGTCGGAGCGATTTTTCTTCAGCAACTAAACGGACTGACAAAGATCGATTTCAACAGGCTGGGAAAAAAACGGCATTTTAAACCCGCCCCCCACTCAAAGGCGCCAAAGTCGCGCACACGGCCAGGGACAGAACTGCAGCGCCGCTGAAGGTAAGTTTTGTAACATACCTACACAAAGGAGGTGGAAGTGAGCATTCTCCTCCCCCATACCTGCCCCATGCCGATGTGTGACTTTAGAACCAATTGACGTCCAATAAAACTTTACCAGGAGCAGAGGAAATCTACAATCAGAGGACATAGGTTTAGGGTAGACAAAAGTGCGGGAGAAACTCAGCGGGTGCAGCAGCATCTATGGAGCGAAGGAATTTAAAAAAATCTATGGAGCGAAAGAAATAGGCAAAGTTTCAGGCCAAAAGCCTTCTTCAGACTCTAGAGCGCTAGTATCGGTGTTGTGGACATAGGTTTAAGGTGAGTGGGGTAAGATTTATTAGGAATCTGAGGACAGCTTTTTCCTGCAGACGATGGTGGATATTTGGAACAAGCTGCCAGAGGAGATGGTTCAGGCAGGTTCTATAAAAAGACTTGGGTGGGTACATGGATAGGAAAAGTTTAGCAGGATATGGGCCAAAAGAGGCTTGGATGGGTCATCTAGATCAAAATGGACAAGTAGGGCAGAAGGGTCTGTTTCCATGCAGTATGACCATGATTTTTAAACAAGAATAACTAATGGCCATTTCCAAGTATTTACATCACTATTATTCTTGACAATAGATAATAGGTGCAGGAGTAAGCCATTTGGGCCTTCAAGCCAGCACCGCCATTCAAAGTGATCATGACTGATCATCCACAATCAGTACTCCGTTCCTGCCTTCTCCCCATATCCCTTGACTTTGCTATCTTTAAGACCTCTGTCGAACTCTATCTTGAAAGCGTCCAGAGAATCGGCCTCCACTGCCTTCTGAGGCAGAGAATTCCACATTCACAACTCTATGGGTGAAAGTATTTTTCCACATCTCCGATCTAAATGGCCTACCCCTTATTCTTAAACTGTTCCCCCTGGTTCTGGACTTCCTCCATTCCTGCCTCTAGGGTGCCCAATCCCTTAATAATCTTATGTTTCAATAAGATCCCCTTTCATCCTTCTAAATTCCAGTGTTTTCAAGCCCAGTCGTTCCATTCTATCAACATATGACAATCTCGCCATCCCGGGAATTAACCTTGTGAACCTATGCTGCACTCCCTCAATTGCAAGAACTAGACTAAGTGGGACCCGTTGAGTCCCAGCATCAGACAGGAGGGCTGGTCCCCCAACGCAATATTCCACCTCTCCACCAATTCCAATATTGGTGGCCAGTAGGGGGGGGGGGCTGAAGGGACTGGTTTCCAGGGCTAGTATGGACATTGTGGGCTGGCGGCTCAGTCACTCAAGCCTGTTGTGCTGGCAGCTCACTCACTCACGGCTGGTGGGCTGGCAGTTGACTCATGGCTATTCCTTGAAATTCCATTTCAAGCAGGTGCAAGGCCACCAAACTCAAGTGCAGTTTCATACCATTTCAAGCAGGGTGCAAGGCCACTAAAGACAACAAATCGTGACCTCTCCCTCCTCCATCTTGCAGAGACTGAGCCACGCCCACACTTATGGGTTTTATAGTCCCTCCCCCCTCCTACCAGAAGGCATGTGGCCTTCATGGCATGATTGACAGGAGAGAGAATCTCAACATTTTTTAAACACGAATAACTCTTTTATTTTTAATTGATGGGAAAAATCCTCGGCACCTGATGAATGGGGGGGGGAGGGACTCTGAGTAAGATGGCCAAAAATCACAACAGTACGTGATTATCACCAATGCGTCCACAATTTCTGGAGCCACTTCCTTAAGTACCCTGGGATGCAGACTATCAGTCCCATCAGTGTACCCATTTCCCGCCTTATGTAAATTTATTTCAGTTCCTCCGTCACCCTAGATCCTCTGACCACTAGTACATCTTGGAGATTGTTTGTGTCTTCCTTAGTGAAGACAGATCCAAAGTACCTGTTCAACTCATCTGCCATTTTCTCATTCCCCATAATCAATTCACCTGTTTCAGTCTTCAAGGGTCCAACTTTGGTCTTAACTAATTTTTTCCCCTTCACATACCTAAAGAAGCTTTGTACTATCCTCCTTTATATTCTTGAGTGGTTTTGTGTAACCTTTGAGCAACATGATAGTGCTATAATTCTGAGTTTGAAGAATGTTTTAGCGTGAAAAATGTTGGGCTTTCAATTAGGTAATACTTAGCGTTGTCATCCTTGTACAATGGTCAATTATTATATATTTATGTCATAGAATAAATAACAGTTTGTTAAATAAGGTAGAAATTTAAAACCAGACAACGCAATATATTCCAAAACTAAATTACTTTACTCAAATTGCTTATCATCTAAATTACGAATGTCTGATTATTAACACCTCTGAATACTAATATAGTTTCCCAAATGGTTTTCTGCAATCAATTTAATTTATTGATCACATTAATAATATTTGCTGTCATATAAACTTTATTCTCCCCCGGGCCCTCTCCTGAATCTGTATAATGTGAACTGATGTGAACTTGTCCATGCTGACCAAGTTTCCTAACCAACCTAGGGTACACAAAAGGCTGGAGAAACTCAGCGGGTGCAGCAGCATCTAAGGAGTGAAGGAGATAGGCGGCGTTTCGGGCCAAAACCCTTCTTCAGATTGATGGGAGGTGGGGGGGGGGCAGGGAGAAGAAAGGAAAAAGGAGGAGAAGGAGCCCGAGGGCTGGGAGAGAAGTGGGAAGGGGAGGATTCAGCAAGGGTTAACAGAATTGAGAAAATTCAACGTTCAAGCCCAGAGGATGCAGACTCCCAAAGCGGAAGATGAGGTGTTGTTCCTCCAATTTGCAGTGTTGCTCACTCTGGCCGTGGAGGAGGCCCAGGACAGAGAGATCGGATATGGAATGGGAGGGGGAGAAGAAGTGCTGAGCCACCGGGACGTCGGGTTGGTTATTGCAGACCGAGCAGAGGTGTTCGGCGAAATGATCGCCAAGCCTCCGCTTGGTCTCACCGATATAGATCAGCTGGCATCTAGAGCAGCGGTTGCAGTAGATGAGGTTGGAGGAGGTGCAGGTGAACCTCTGTCGGACTTGGAAGGACTGCTTGGGTCCCTGAAAGGAGTGGAGGGGGGAGGTAAAGGAACAAGTGTAGCATCTCTTGCGGTTGCAAGGGAAAGTGCCCGGGGAAGGGGTGGAGCGGGAGGGAAGGGTAGAATTGTCAAGGGAGTTGCAGAGAGAGCGGTCTTTGCGGAACGCAGACAGGGGGGGTGATGGGAAGATGTGACGAGTGGAGGGGTCACATTGGAGGTGGCGAAATTGGCGGAGGACTATGTGTTGTATGTGCCGGCTGGTGGGGTGAAAGGTGAGGACCAGGGGGACTCTGCCCTTGTTGTGAGTGGGGGAATAGGGAGAGAGGGCAGTGTTACGGGGTATGGAGGAGACCCTGGTGCGACCCTCATCTATAGTGGGGGAGGGGAATCCACGTTCTCTGAAGAATGAGGATATTTGTGACCAAGCTAGTCTCACTTGCTTATGCATGGCCCATAATCACTCAAAACCTTTCTTATCTTAAACCTTTAAATGTTCTATTTGTACCATCTCTACCACTTTCTCTGGCAGCTCATAGAAACATAGAAACATAGACATAGAAAATAGGTGCAGGAGTAGGCCATTCGGCCCTTCGAGCCTGCACCGCCATTCAATGTGATCATGGCTGATCATCCAACTCAGTATCCCGTACCTGCCTTCTCTCCATACCCCCTGATCCCTTTAGCCACAAGTGCCACATCTAACGCCCTCTTAAATATAGCCAATGAACTGGCCTCAACTACCTTCTGTGGCAGAGAATTCCAGAGACTCACCACTCTCTGTGTAAAGAATGTTTTCCTCATTTCGGTCCTAAAGGAATTCCCCCTTATCCTTAGACTCATTCCACATACTAGCTCATTCCACATACTCACCAAACTTTCAATCTTTCCCCTCTTACCTTAAACCTATGCCCTTTAATTTTAGACTCCGCTACCCTGGGATAAAACCATGGCTATTCTAATTATCTATGCCCTTCATGATTATATTATTCCCTAGAGATCACCTTCAACATTCAATGCTCAGGATAAAGCTCCCAGCCGTACCTTTATAACTCAACCCTCCAGACCCGGTAACATGCACTCGTTCCAGCGTAATGACATTCGTCTTACAGTAGGCCGACCAGAACTATATGCTTACTCCAAATATGACCTAACCAACGTCTTGTCCCATCTCCTGCATTCAGTAACGATCATCAGCTAATATTCTCCTGATATTTGAAGCATTCCTATCAACACCAGCTGTTCTACATTAAAACAGGATTCCAAGAAGCAAAAACATGTAGCTACTTGTCTACACAACCAGTCTATGTTTATCTATTATTTTTGTGATATAATCTACATGCCTTGAATTTACTCTTTTGCATTGCTTTGCACATTCTCTCCACATTAAATTGAACTCTGATCATAGAAACATAGAAACATAGAAAATAGGTGCAGGAGTAGGCCATTCGGCCCTTCGAGCCTGCACCGCCATTCAATGTGATCATGGCTGATCATCCAACTCAGTATCCCGTACCTGCCTTCTCTCCATACCCCCTGATCCCTTTAGCCACAAGTGCCACATCTAACGCCCTCTTAAATATAGCCAATGAACTGGCCTCAACTACCTTCTGTGGCAGAGAATTCCAGAGACTCACCACTCTCTGTGTAAAGAATGTTTTCCTCATTTCGGTCCTAAAGATCAAAACTCATTACATAGTATTTTATTAAATATTACATTTTCATGGAACCTCTAAACAAAATTAAATCTAGTCAACTCCACTGTTTTGGTGCTTTCAACAATTAAGTTTTGTATCGCTGTTGCCTTAGTCTTTTCAAACTTTCCAATTTTTGCTTAAACTGTCTATCAATTTACAGTAATTCAACATTCTGTGAAAGTACATTCAAATGAAATTACATTTTCAATCCAATGTTTGGAAATTAACTTCAATCAATTTGAGGACACAATACTAAAGTTCATGAAAGCAAACAAGATAATTAGGTTAATGTGTCATTCAGTCAATGCATTGACAGATATTTAAGGGAATTTTCAGTGTTTAACTGAAAAAGGTAAAGACCGTATCGAACATCAAGAAAAAAGTTGGTGATTGTACAAAATTGGGTGGCGATTCAGATTAGGCTGATTTGAAAAACGGCAAAGAATGGCCAAACAATTAATAAGAAAAAAATAAAGCTAATTAGAAATATAAAAACAGAATAAGAAGTTTGACAGATGTTAATTAAAAAAATAACAAAGTGAGTTTTGATCTCGCAGAAAGCGAGTCTGGGGTGTTAAAAATCGAAATCAAGGAGATGGTACATCTTTAACCAAGTATTTGTCATCAGTCGTATGTTTAAAAGATAAATATAAAATGCCAGAAATAAGAATCAAAAGGTCCATATTGAAGTTAAGCAAGCTAATGGAACTGCACTCTGTGAAGTCCCCAGGTCCTGATGGACCATCCTAGGGTCTAAAAAGTAATGGCTAGAGAAAAGCCATTTAGAGCATAAATAGGGTGAATGCAGAGCCTTTTTCCCAAGATTGGGGAATCAAGAACTAGAGACCATAACTTTAAGGTAAGAGGAGAAAGAGTTGTTAAGAATCACAACTTTTTCACAAAGAGGGTGGTCAGTATATGGAACAAACTGAGCCAGAGGTAGGTACAATAACATTTAAAATAACAGCAATGTTGAAATAAATTTGGACAGAAACATGATTACAGGGTGCACAGTAGAGAGCATGCTGACCGGTTGCATCGTGGCTTGGTTCGGCAACTTGAGCGCCCAGGAGCGGAAAAGACAACAAAAAAGTAGTAAACACTGCCCAGTCCATCATCGGCTCTGACCTCCCTTCCATTGAGGGGATCTATCGCAGTCGCTGCCTCAAAAAGGCTGCAGCATCATCAAGGACCCACACCATCCTGGCCACACTCATCTCCCCGCTACCTTCAGGTAGAAGATGCAGGAGCCTGAAGACTACAACGTCCAGGTTCAGGAATAGCTACTTTCCCACAGCCATCAGGCTACTAAACTCAACTGAAACAAATCTCTGAACATTAATAGACCATTATCTGTTTATTTGCACTTCATCTGTTTATTTATTGATGTGTGTATATATTTATATAATGGTATATGGACTCACTGATCTGTTCTGTATTCATGCCTACTATATTCTGTTTTGCTGAAGCAAAGCAAGAATTTCATTGTCCTATTTGGGACACATGACAATAAACTCTCTCTTGACTCTTGAGGGATGCAGACCAAACCGTGGAAATGCAACTAGCTTTGATGGGGCATCTTGGTCGGCATGGAGAAGGTGTTTCTGAGCTGTATGAGCCCATGAGATTTCTTGGGTCCAGGCAAGATTCCATTAGATTGGAAAATAGCAAATGTAATTTCTTTATTCAAATAAGGAGCAGGAAATGGCAGACCGGTTCATATAACAGCTGTCCAAGGAAAAATGTTAGAAGCTGTTACAATAGAGGCTGTAAATATTAATGTGGTTCTGTGAAAGTGAAATCTTGTTTGACTAATTTATTTGAATTATTTTAAAAAAGTAATGTGCTGTGGATAAAGACATCCATGTACTAAACAGAAAAGCTGAGATCAGGATTTTTTTCTTCATACAGAAGATGATGAATCTGCACAATTCTCCACCAGGGAAAACTGGAGGCCAAGTCACTTAATATATTTAAGAAAGCGACAGATAGATATCTAGTCAGAAATATGTCATGGATTTTGGAAAGAAAGAGTGGGAAAACGGAGAGAGGCCATGTTGAAGGATAAAGCAGGCACAAAGTTTCTAAATTACATAGGAGGTTGTTTGGCCCTCAAATCTATGCTGGCTCACAGAGCAACCTACTTTCCATGTATCCTATTCTCTTCTCCGTGGATTGTCACCTTGTCATGGAGAAGCTTGTGTGGACCTGAGATCCTACGTACGATGCTGTCTGGAGCGATGCTCCTGGTAGGGCCACCCATGGCGGTCAGGTCAAGTTTGAGTTCTCTGACAAAGAGCAATCCAACCAAGACCTCAACGGTGGAAGAGGCGGAGGACGATGGCTGACCTTAGTGGAGCGTCGTAACGGCTGGGAAGGCGGATGAAGGCTGCAGTAGAAAAGGGTCTCCGGTCGTCTTGGACTCCATGCCACTGGATCCTGACCCAGATCTGTCAAGGACCGTGGGATGGCTGTCTGTGCACCAGTCTCCCCATGTTAAATAAAGTCAGGCACAGGCATCCTCCATATAGGGAATAGCACCCTGGAGACAGCCATTGCTGAAGGGGGCCTAAGAAGATTCTCAGCTATTTTTTTGTGGTAGTAAGTTTCACCTTTTAACTACTCCCTGAATTTCAACTTGTGTGAATTGTGCGTGTAATTTCTAGTTTATGTCACATCCATGTCCTATACTCACAAATCAATAATCCATATGTTATCCCCTTTTGTAAAGTGCTCATCAAACAACTAAATCTTCCACTTTCTACCCATTCAAAACATCCATAAACATCTCATTTAACTTTCATTTAATCTTCTGTTTCTGTGAGAAAAAACGTCTATGTTTCTGTTTTACTGAACACTAGTGATTTCTGAAAACATTCCAACGTATTTTGCTGTTACTTACCCTGACTCTCATTGACGATACAGGGCCTCAGGATATTTAACCTTCACAAGATATAATACTACATAAATTAGTTAATTTATTGTGTTGTCACGTGTACCGAGGTACAGTGAAAATCTTTTTTGTTGCATGCTGGTCAGTGGAAAGATGATATATGATGACAATCGTGAAAAATATACATCTTCTAGATGCGCTGGGACGCATCCTCAGTGATGTGACCTGGAGTCATCGGGTGTTTCGGGTCTCACAACATCAGACAACCTCGCCCAGGCGACCCAGCCGGGGTTGATCAGGCCCCGACTTGCGTCCCAGCAGCAACTGCCCACGGATCAGCCATCTTAATAACTACTCTGCAGGGGTTGGGAGACTCTAGTGCATGGAGGGACTGGGCTCTGTGGGGTGGCTCCCGGCCGGGCTCCTCCTGCGTCTCACCAGGTTCAAGGCCTGTGCGCTGCACCTCTTTCTCCTTCTCCGAGCATTTCAATATATACCACAGTGTACATATAAGGATAAAGGGAATAACGTTTAGTGCACGATCAAGTCCAGTAAAGTTCAATTAAAGATAGTCCCAGGGTCTCGAATGAGGTAGGTGGTAGGTCTGGATCGCTCTCTAGTTGGTGATAGGATCGTTCAGTTGCTTGATAACAGTTGGGAAGATAGACACAAAAACTGGAGTAACTCAACAGGACAGGCAGCATCTCTGGAGAGAAGGAATGGGTGACGTTTCGGGTCGAGTCCCTTCTTCAGTCTGATGAAGGGTCTTGACCCGAAACGTCACCCGTTCCTTCTCTCCAGAGATGCTCCTTGTCCTGCTCAGTTACTCCAACTTTTTGTGTCTATTTTTGGTTTAAACCAGCATCTGCAGTTTCTTCCTACACAACAGTTGGGAAGAAACTGTCCCAGAATCGAAATAAAATATTAAGAAAACCCATTGCAAAGTAATAGGGTGATTGCACGGCCTGCAAGGTCACGACATTTGACCCGTAATGTTGCCACGCAAAGCCTTCTGGAGGACAAGTGGTGTTCTGGAGGCAAGCATGAGTGTGTTGATTACTATGGCTACCAGTACAACGAGACCGTCTTCAGTCCCAGCAGCCGTTGAATTGTCGCAGTATGCTTCCAATCTTTCAACAGACGAGTGGCACGACTTGTTCAAAACGTTTCTGTGATTGGTATCGACCCTTATTTAGTGCCTGAAAGAGAGAAATCACGTGATCTTTCCCAACTTCCATGGACATCATGGCATATCTGATATCAACGGCCAGTCTATACGTCAAATAATTTCCAGGCATATGTCATCGGAGTCTTACAATCAATTTACAAATGGTTGGTTGCACGACACAAGACAAGATTAATCTTTTGTTTTTTAACATGAGTTATTATTAAAAACACACAAAAAACTTTATGGGTATGCAAGTAATGATTGATTTGATGAACTGTTAAATCTGCAAAACTATATAACAGAATTATATTATGCATTGTATTCATGGTATTGGCATGTGCGTGCTACAAGCAAGGACCGGAATTATAGCTTTCTATTTTCTCATAAAGGTTACATTAAACAGGCTGAATTATTTTTATTTATTTCAAGTTAAACATTTTTTTTCTGGTATCTTTTAGATGGTCTGAAGCTTGAAACTCGGGTAACAAGACGTGTCTGTTAAATTATAGATCTATGGTTAAATAAAGCAAAACTAGAAAGGAGATCACCATGCTCAGTATAATGTAAATTGAAAATTGGTAGCCAGATGAAAACTAGAAATTTCAAGCATTGGATTTGCAAAGCAAAATTGCCACACAAGTTTTAATACTTCCTAATCAATTTTGAAAACCCTTAGCATAAAAAATAGCCAGTTCCATTTCAAAATTCACTTTTGTTGTTTGGTAGCCTGGAAAATTAAAAAGAATGCTATGCAAAATTTTGGAATTTTCTCATAAAACAAATATTATTGCGAGATGTTTTTTACAACATCTCCAGGATTTAGCCATCAATAGTCACTTTAATTGATGACCGTGGATCTCAAGGTAATCTATAATCTAATGGCTACTACACTCATTAAAAAACAATGCTGCAAATCCAACGCTTGAAAATTCAGTGTTTCTTTTTTAAATATTCAGATTATAATCTTAAGTGCATTCACTATTACATAAGCCTACTGTTACTGTACAAGATCATTGTACATGTCTGCATCGCTGTAAACATGGTCATTTTTCAAGTACAATTTTTGTGCTAAAAAAAATTTACGTCTAAGCCAGTAGACAATTATAAAAATCATGTCATCTTCATGTGATTCGTGAAAACATGCTGCAAATTTCAAATTGTATAGTAATTAAATTGCCCGATGAAACCTTTTAAATGAACATGAATGGAATTTGAATTTGTTATCATCTTAAAACTACAAAGTGTGGTTGTAGTTCTGTGTTGTGATTCAATGATTTGCCAATTTCCTACAATTTTATTCATAGTAAATTTCATGCATAGTATCTGCACTTACTGTGAGACTATGGATTCATTTAAGTTGAAAAGTGCACATCAGATCCTTATCAATTTTATCGTTCCATGTTGCAGGATGTTCTGTAATGCAAAAATAAGTAAATGTGAGTAGGCATTGAAGATGTAAAATTGAAATGTATATTTTGGAAAATAATAATATGTCCAGAAAGCTTAAAAACCCCCTCCCTTTCAAAGATATTGTCAATTGACTGAGCTGAGTTATGTTCAATTACTAGCTAACAATTCTGCCATTCCTTGGTTTGTATCTATCTGAGTGAAATGTAATTCAAAACCAACGTATCATTTTGTAGGCCCTAAGTTCAATTATGTAAAAGATTTGCAATTTTTTTCTGAGAAATTTCCCTTCAGAAGCGTTTTTTGCATGTAAACACCCACTTGAGAACCATGGTAACTTCTAAAACTTTTTAGATACCAAAGGAATCAAGAAAAAATCACAAAGAATGCCTGACTGTTGATGAAATGCAGTGAACGAGATCATTCTCGATCTTTTCCATCTTGATATCTGCACGGCCAATGTTCACCAAGCACTTTAGCAGTTGTTGTCCCTTCAGCTCTCACTTCTCTTTACCATAATTTCTCCTCACTTTTAGAATTTTTATGTACGAGAAATGGCTCTCACGGTTAGCCCGATTCCCACAATTTTTAACAGCACAAAACTGCCCGTTTTGATGGTATTTTCCAGGTAAGAACATCAAATGTAATTTGGTATAGCGGTAGTACGTGTTGCGTGTGTGACAAGTGTATGCCGGAGGCTTGCTTGTCCTCCAGTATGCTTGAACGACTCCGTGGGTCACACACATTGACCTTTTGACCTACCGTGCAATCGACCTATATCAAAAAATGAATTATAAATAAATGTACTATTTCAAGTTTGTATGTTCTGTGAAATAGTATTTCCCAGATCTACATATAAACATTGTAATAAAATTCTGTAGACATGTGAAAATATGTAGTCTTGTAATAAAATGAATTGCGTTAAGATAAATTTGTTAACCTGTCAGAATATAGTACACTCTCTGTATGTTTTTCAAAGTTCATTGTAACAGCTTCCTGAGAAGATTCTTAACTGATATTTAAGCTTGTCAATCCATCCTGAACTCAGCAATGTTATTGTTTAACTCACGTGTAGGAGTCTTGTGATGCAGTACCCATGACTAATTGTCTTCCCTGAGTAAAATTGCCTTGTCAGCTGAACCACTCCTTTCCCCTACCCCACCCTTGTGGAGCAATTAACTACATTGCAAATCTTCATCTACTAATTCTCAAGCAAAAGTCACGCAATTAAACACGTTTCAATATGACTCAAAATTCAGGTTTATCAGCTTCTGATTGGACATTTCCTCCACATTTTTATGCTTGGGCTGCCCGTCGTTTAATATAGAAATAGGAAATGCTCAGTATATCAGTCAACACTTGCTGTTTGTGGTTTAAATGTGGAATGTACAGCATGATTAATAAGTTTGCAAATGACACAAAAGTGGGTGGTTTTATAGATAGTGAAGATAGTTAGCACGAATTACAGCAGCATCTTGGTTAGCTGACCAGCTTGGTTAGCTGATACAGCAGCATCTTGGTTAGCTGACCAAGTGGGCTGAGGAATGGTTGATGGGGTTTATGCAGATAAGTGCGAGTTGTTGCATTTTGGGAAGTCAAACGAGGGCAGGACCTTCACAATGAATGGCAGGGCCTAGGGAGTGTGGTAGAGCAGCGGGATCTAGGAGTGCATGGAAGTGGCATCATATGGTGGTAATGAAGGGTTTCAGTACATTGGCCTTCATCAACTGTACAAGACATTGGTGAGGCCGCATTCGGAGTATTGTGTTTAGGTTTGGTCACCCTGGTTTAGGCAGGATGGTGTTAAACTGGATAGATTGCAGAGCAGATTTACAAGGATGTTGCCAGGACTTGAGGGCCTGAGATATATGGAGAGTTGGGGAATCTGGGACTTCATTCCTTGTAGCGTGGGAGGCTGAGGGGGAGAGCTGGGGTGAATGGAATGAGCTGTCACAGGGCAGGTACTATTACAACATTTAAAATACATTTAGACAGGTCCATGGATTGGAAAGGTTTAGAGGGATAGCAGGCAGGTGGGACTAGTGTAGCTGGGACATCTTGCTTAACATGGGCAAGTTGTGCCGGAGAGCCTGCTACTGTGCTGTATAAGTGCGAAGGCAGACATCTAATTAATGACCTTTGATCAGAACAGTTCTGAAGAAGTTCAATCTCAGTAATGCCAAACGTGCTCTGCTTAAAAGGAAAATATTTCATGTTGCATCTGACAATGGAAGTCATTCCACATGAAGTTGGAGCTTGCTAGAACTAATGGCTGACAATGCATTAAAATGGCAGTGTTAATTATAGACAATAGACAAGAGCAGGCTATTGTGGTGTAGGAGTAGGCCATTCGGCCCTTCAAGCCAGCACCGCCATTCAATGTGATCATGGCTGATCATCCACAATCAGTACCCCGTTCCTGCCTTCTCCCCATATCCCCTGACTCCACTAACTTCAAGAGCCTATCTAGCTCTCTCTTGAAGGTATCCAGAGAACCGGCCTTCACTGCCCTCTGAGGCAGAGAATTCCACAGACTCACAACTCTCTGTGAGAAAAAGTGTTTCCTCATCTCCGTTCTAAGTTTATGATCAAAGAGAAGGACATAAATAGAGGGACCATCCTTCCACACAAAGTCTGGAATTCAGATACATTATAGAGGTGCACAGACAATTCGCACAAGTCTAAATAAGCGCAAGGATTCCTACTTCATGACTACTGAACTTTCCATCAAAAATCTAAGCAACTTTCTGGGAAAAAAAATTGAAATCAACTAAAATAAATATTTAAAATTAACAGGAGTTTATATAATTTGATTCAATAGCGTTTATCTGTAATGGATGAAAAAAAACTTGCACTTTTTATGGCAAATATGTGTCCTTGTTTAATGGCCCCTCTTCTGGAGGGGTGCAATTTATACAACTCCAGTCCCTCGTATCACTCTCCACACAAAATGCTGGAGTAACTCAGCGGGACAGGCAGCATCTGTGGAGAGAAGGGATGGGTGACGTTTCAGACCCGAAACATCACCCATTCCTTCTCTCCAGAGATGCTGCCTTCCTGCTGAGTTCCTCCAGCATTTTGTGTCTACCTTCGATTTAAACCAGCACCTGCAGTTCTTTCCCACTCACTCTCCACACAGCTGAGTGCAGCAAATCATGAGTGGGAGATGACCTTTTGCCTTCCTATTGCGAAAATTCAAAATTAACATAATGCGTTGGACATTTATGACTATTCCTGCATTTGAAAGAAAACATTGTTTGAATTTAAAATCAAATCGCACTGATGACATAATCATACATGATTTCATTAAACGGAAGCCACAGCTTTTAAATGAGGCCTTTTACTTGCCAAAGACACTCGAATTCTGAGTACATCCATATCTGAAGGGATAATGTTATTATCGCAATGGCAGCACAATGAGAGTGAAAATGAGATTGTTTCTGACAATCTTAGAGTTCTATCAGTAACAAGGTTGGGACAATATGTTCAAAATATTGATAGATGGATGATTGCCTGGAGCGGTATTGTGGTTTTCTGTAACAAAACCATGGCAAACCAGATCCAAATTGGCTTGGTGATAAGAGGCAGAAGATAATGATGGAGGGTTATTGTTCTGACGTTAAGCCTATAACCGGGGGTGTACTGGGGATCAATGCCGTGGATCAATGTTGGGACATTTGTTGTTTGTCATATATATATATATATATATATATAAATGGCTTAGATGAGAAAGTTTGTGATCTGCTTAGTATGTTTGCTGCTGACAGGAAGATTAGTGGAGTTGTAGATGGACAGGATGGTTGCCTAAGGATACCAAGGGATATGGATCAGCTGGGAAGGAGAATGGTTGAGGATAGAATTAAATCCAGACAAGTTTGAGGTCATCTAATACTGGCCAGACATAAACAGTAAAAGACAGCGACCTTCGAAGCAATGATACAAAGGAACATGAGGGTGCAAGTTCATAGTTCAGTGAAAATGGCAACACAGGTGGATAGAATAGGGAAGAATGTGTTTAGCATGCTTGCCTTCACCAGCAGTAGGTGTAGAGAAGGGTTTCGGCCCGAAACCTTGCCTATATCCTTCAGTCCATAGATGCTGCCCCACCCGCTGAGTTTCTCCAGCATTTTTGTCTACCTGTAGTGTATAAGGGTTGGGACATGAGTGTGAGAGATTGCAACTGTATGGGATTGAATAGCCGCACTTATAATATTGTGTGTAGATCTGGTACCCACACTATAGAAAGCATGTGGGAGAACTGGAAAAAATGCAGATGATATTCAACCGGATACTGACAGGAATGGAGTGCTTTAGTTAGGGATTGGGTAGGTTGGGATTGGAGCACAGGAGATTGAGGGGTGATCTTATAGAAGTTTAGAAAATGATGATGGGCAGAGATGTCACAGTCTATCTAAGGATAGGGGAATCTGAAACCAGAGGATATAGGTCAACGGTGAGGGAAGATATATTTAAAGGAGATTTGAGGGGAAAGATTTTCACATTGAGGATAGTGGGTATATGGAACAAGCTGCCAGAGAAGGTGATAGAGACATGAATGATCACAGAGTTTGAAAAGCACTTGCACAGGTACGGCAATATTCACTGTTTTTTTTGTTTTAGTTCCATTAGTACCAATGTCAAATACCATATTCAATCCTATATCACTAATTTAGTGATGATATGGTGTTGACATTTTCACATAAATAGCAGATTCTAAATGAATTATATTTTTCTTGAGTAGAATTTGTTCATCCTACAATAGATGATATGTCCAATTTGCAATATGCTCCCACATAAAATAGACAGAAATAGATACAGATTGCTTGGAAAACTAAATATGGTACAGATTGCCAATATCAATCCCCACCATGATGTGGCTCATTTGATTTTAGGATGTGGTGAAAATAATGACATTTATTAAAAATGTTTATGGAAAAGAAGACAAATGGGGAAACAATAAAATTATCAACAGGAAAGGCGGGTATTAGTGAAAGGAAATTGAGTTAAACTTAGATTTTCATTTGTTAAAATGTCAGTGTTAACTGCAATGACCTGCAATATAAACTGTGATGGAAAACTTTAATGTCAGAACAAGTTCTCTCCCCTTTGACAACAATAATATAAACAGTGTAGCACAAGAACAAGCCTACTGCCCACAAAGGTGTGAGTCGACATTTAAGGACAAGACCTACCTCAGGACTGGGATGAAAGAGAAGGATTGCTGGCATGTAGCGGTACATATGGGTTTGTGTTGGAGGGATGCTGGTAGATGATTGTTCCAATCGGATTGGGAAGGGGTGATGGGCAGATGGAACCAGATGGGGGGATGAGGATGGGAAAGGTAAACAGGTGGGTGTGTGTGTGTGGAAGGAAAGCACAATGGTGAGGGTCATCTGGCATTTGAGAATTCAATGGTTATATATGAGTTGTAAACTACCCATGTGGAATATGAGATGTTGTTCTTCCAACGTACTGTCTGGTAATGGAGAAGGCCGAGGACAGACAGGTCGGTGTGGGAGTGGGAAGGAGGGTTAAAATGAGATGCAACTGGAAACCTGAGCTAGTTGTTGCAGAGTGCACACGCTCCACAAAACAATCATCCAGTCTCCTGATGTTGGTGAAATGTTGGGCCGCTGCACCAGTGGATCAATTAGAGTCAACAACTAAATGATGTGCAGAAGCATATCATGTCATGTATCTGACAAGCCCACTGCTATATATCAGGGGTGGGAACTGGGCAGGTAGATACTCTTTTATTCCCCTTGTCATTCTCTAGCACTGTAAATGCTTTTATTGCCGTGAGTTGTCACATGAAATCAGAGCCTCATTAAACCACGGATCAGAAATAAATGTCAGGTGTCTCCATTGAGCACATGAATGCACAAGACAGGTGCGGCCAGATTCAATGGTGACACATTCACTAATTACAGGCCTTCTGTCTGTAAAAGTCAACGATGTGATTGGCTGTTAAGCTCTCAATTACTTAAGTTTGTATTTTTAGATTCATCATTCTGGATCGTTTCTCAAATTCGACACTTGGTCTGGGTTTTGTCCCAGTTCATATTTTGTTTACTTTGGGTGGAGTAATTCAAATTTTCTCACGGACTTGCAGCTTTAATTGCAATTGTTAAATGCCTGAAGATGGAAATTGCTCTCCATGTAATTCTTATTAATGATCAAAGGCTGATCTGATTACACAGAGATGGTCTCCATGGAGCCCACCATTGCCTAAAGTGCTGGAGTACCTAAGACCAGGCAGCATCAGAGGAGAGAATGGAGAGGTGACATCTGGGGTCAGGACTCTTTGTCACCTATCCATTCCCTTCACAGATGCTGCCTGACTTGCTGAGTTACTGCAGCATTTTGTGTTTTAATCAAGGTTCCAGCATCTGCAGTTCCCTGTGTCTTCACCATTAACTAATTAGTTGTTTGGTTACCAGACTGCTTTGATACATCTGAGATCTTCATTCATTTACTGTCCTTCACCCGAGGGACAACCAGCTGTTATAATATCACACCAATCCTTCAAACAAGGTCGCTGCTGTGTCTCTGAGATGGAGAACATCTTGAACAATCTCAGAGATCACGGCCAGCAACATCATAGCTCAGGGAAGGCTTGATATGTTAGGAAGAATGTCAACATTTGGAAAACTGCCAGCAATACAAAGAGTACTTAAGGGTTTGGTAAATGTTGCCCCCTTCTCACTGCTACCCCACACCGCCAGGTTCAGGAACAGCTACTTTCTTACAACCATGAAGTTCTTCAATCGAATCTCACAACCCAATCGACATTGGCAACAGAACACCACTCGCACTATCACCAACTTGGTTTCTAATTGGGTTTTGCATTGATGTCTTGATTTTTTTCACAGTCCTTTTCACTGGCGTAACATTGAGGTGTAATCTATGCACAATTTATGAATGATTTAACGGTTTGAGTGTTATCTGAGTCTATGTACCTGTGATGCTGCTGCACTGATCGCCCTGTTCCCCGGGCGGATCTGGGTCTCTCTGATCATTGTCTAGTTCACCTTATTCAAACCTACAGGCGGAATCTAAAAGCTGCTAAGCCTGTGGTCAGAACAACTAAAAGGTGGACGAAGCGAGGGCATTGAGAACCTACAATCCTGCTTTGACTGCACGGATTGGAATGTGTTCAGGGAAGCAACCACAAGCCTCGATGAATATACGGACACTGTATCATCATATGTCAGCTTTTGCGAGGACTGTTGCATTCCAACTAAGACCCGGACATGGTTCAACAACAAGCCCTGGTTCATTGCAGAACTCAGACAGCTCCGACGGTCTGAAGAGGAGGCCTACAGGAGCGGGGATGCAGACCTCTACAAGCAGGCCAAGTACAAGCTGAGAAGAGGAATCAGAGCTGCCAAGGAAAGGTACTCTGAGAAGTTGAGGAGCAAGTTCTCAGCTAGTGAGTCTTCTTCAGTTTGGAAGGGGTTGCAAGAAATCACCAGCTACAAGAGGAAATCCCCCCACTCTTTGGACAATCATCAGCTGACCAACGACCTGAATTAGTTTTACTGCAGGTTTGAAAATCAGAAACGTAATCCTGGTACCCCCTCCCCAACCAACACAGCCAGACCCCAGTCTGCAAAGAATGGACTTTTCTACACCCACGCCTCCCCATTCACCACTTCACACCTAGTCAAAGCAAGACTCCAGTCTGAAAAGACTGGACCCTTTCCCACCCACCCCTCTCCAATCACCACTTCACACCCAATCACCCACACCCTCTGTGCTGCACACAGATCACTTCTCCATCATCAAAAATAGAGGAGGTGGAGAAGCTTTTCAGAAGACAGAGAAGCTGGAAATCTCCAGGACCGGACAATGTTTCCCCTCTACTCTCAAACTCTGTGCCGAACAGCTGGCACCGGTCTACACAGACATTTTCAACCTGTCCCTGCAAACATGTACTGTCCCTGCCTGCTTCAAAGTCTCCACTATTGTCCCTGTACCCAAAAAGGCAAGGATTACTGGTCTTAATGACTACAGGCCTGTCGCACTGACCTCTGTAGTCATGAAGACACTGGAAAGGCTTGTGCTGGCCAAGCTGAAAAATTTCACAATCCGTCTGCAGTTTGCATATCGGGCCAATAGATCTGCGGATGATGCAGTCAACCTGGGCCTGCACTTCATCCTACAGCACCTAGACCGCCAGGGGACCTATGCGGGGATTTTGTTTGTTGATTTTAGCTCTGCATTCAACACCAATGTGCCAGAGCTACCACACTCCAAACTTTCCGAGTTGACTGTGCCTGAACCCCTCTGTCGGTGGATCACCAGCTTCCTGACAGACAGGAAGCAGCATGTGAGGCTGGGAAAGCACATCTCGGACCCGCAAACGCTCAGCATAGGAACACCCCAAGGCTGCAACCTTCCCTCCATTGATGAACTGTACACTGCAAGGGCCAGGAAGCGAGCAGGCAAGATCATCTCTGACTCCTCTCACCCTGGCCACAAACTCTTTGAATCACTTCCCTCTGGAAGGCGACTCCGGACTGTCAAAGCTGCCACAGCCAGACATAAAAACTGTTTTTATCCACAAATAGTTGCTCTACTCAATATCCAAAAATCTGTAGCCTCCCTTTGATCTGGTATTTAATTTAATTCACATGTTTAATCAATAATGTTTTATTATTAATGTTTTATGTGTCATTCTTAACTGTCACTGTATGTCGTGTTGTCACTTGTGGGCGGAGCACCAAGGCAAATTCCTTGTATGTGAATACTTGGCCGATAAACGTATTCATTCATTCATTCCTGCAAATGACAATAAACCTGATTCAACTCAATGCTTCTCCCATAAAGAATGTCCCTGAAGCATAATGTCCTCTCCTGTCCCATTCGCCAACATTGACCTGCACAATAGCTCTGCATGTATGTAACACTCATCATTTAAATTGGACATTTAACATCTTCATCAAAGTTGCTATCTTGAACATTTTCTCAAAAGTAAGTTCAAGCAGAGTAAGTATTTTGATACTCATTCAATTAACAGTACCTGTCCACGTGCCTCTCTTACAGATCCACCAAAGTTGCAATGTATTGAAAGATTTGTAAATGCCACAATCACGAATCAATATCATTCATCAATATCACTCATCGAGGACTGATTGGGTCAGGACGCATCTGTGGGAGAAGATGGACAGTCAATGTTTTGGATAATAGACACAAAAACCTGGAGTAACTCAGCGGGACAGGCAGCATCTCTGGAGTGAAGGAATGAGTGATATTTCGGATCACGACCCTTCTCCAGACTAGTTCGGGAAAAGGGAAAGGAGAGATATAGACGGTGGCATAGAGAGAGATAAACAACAATGAATGAAAGACATGCAAAAATGTTTTAGGTTGAGACCCCGCACAGGATCTGCTTGCCCGCTGAGTTCCTCCAGCAGTTTGTTGTTGCACGATAAGGCACAACAATTCGCATTTCCCCGTGTATCTCAAAGCTCAGCAATATCTCATCATCGATGTCATGGTTTTTTTCACTTCTCTTGCCAAAATGGACAATATCAGTTTCCCCACCCAGTACATTTCCCAGTCCTTGGCCCTGTCTACGTCTCTTTGTAACCTCTAGATACCTTCTACACTTATCTCTCATGGGATACTTACTATGCAAGGCCCAACAAGCTTTAATCACCACATGACATTCATTATTACACCAAACTGTCTGAGTCATGAGCTAAAAATGAACAGTTGCCATTAATGTTTGAGCTGCTTAGAGATCTCTTCAATTGGTCTTTGTTGCTCTTGTTATTGTGTCATGAATTGTACCGTAAACCATTTCAATATCTATTGTCCAACAGCAAGAGCAGGAAGTGACATCTCCAATGCTATGTCCTGTCCTCTGCCTCTTTCACCGTCTGCTTGAAGATGTTAGAAAGCCAAAATTCTGGAGGATCTCACTGTATTAGAACGAGTTTACATCTCATCCCTGGGTTTCCTATTCAAGGCAAGTGCTGACTTATTTCTTGAATTGAATGCTGTGCAGATAATTGTCAGACGAGACCAGCAAGTTAGCGCTCTAATGAATCGTTGCCAGCTGTAGATGATTCAGATACAATACGTCAGATCTAGTCTGAACCACATGATTAACCCTCATGCAGCCATTTTCTTTAGTTGTTCCTTTCGTGTCCCTCAGGATATGTTAGACAATGTTAGACAAGAGATGAGAATCCTGCAACACTGATCCAATCCTGCCTCTTTCATTGTCAAACCTTTCTGCCCTGTTTCTGCACCTGGGGACAAAGTGACAGCCACGTGCCGTCAGGGTAGGCAAGGCAGGCACTGCCTACCCTGACTAAAATTATAACATAGTAATAACTAAATATAAATAATAAAGGCATGGGAGAATGATGCCGATGTAAGAGATCGATCTTCTAGGTAGGCATAATTCTCCGTGACTTTCATCCGCAGCGCTTGTAACACGGGAAGCTCTGTGCAGCCCACGTGCCGTCAGCGCTGCCTGAAGCCGTCACTTTCAAGCGGGGCTGAAGGCAGCAGAAATTCTCCCTTTGCAGCACTGCGCATGCGCATCAGCCTACTGCACATGCGCAGCGCAAGTTTCTTGGTGGGGTTTTCAAATATGGATTGTCAATATTTTAAGTGTATGTTAGGTAACAAAGAGAGAAGAATGGAGTTTGTGTACCAATGATGTGGTAAGTACATTTTGTGTTTATGTTTTTAAATACCGTATTTCCCGGGGTGTGGGGGTGGTGGGGAGAGCTCCTTTCACAGCGTTTGGGGAGTCTGGCCCGGGGTAAAGTTGCGGGGAGGGCACGAATGTTATGAATGAGGGGATTTGGATAATGCCACTTGCAACACTCCTTGCACGGAGGCGTGGAATTACACCGCATTGAGGCCGGCGGGGGGGGGGGAGAAGTAGCTCAGGTGGCTGAGCGGCCGCCGGGCCGGACAGCGGAACCAGCCGCCACCTTAGCTCCTTCTGCCGGCCCCCGCTCACCTCTGGCAGCTCTCCGTCTAAAAACCTCTCTCCTGCCGCTCGCAGGCCTCACTCATGTCCTTAAATTCCGACAGCGCGATTGAGGTTACTCGGCTGTGGGAATTTAAGGATTTGCAGGAAGCCGCTGACATGAGCAAAGTCGGCAAACGGCAGGTGACGGGTGTTCCGACGGAGAGCACTGCCAGAGGTGAGCGGGCTGGCAGAAGGCGCTGAAGTTGCGGCCAGTTCTGCTGTCGGGTCCTAGTGGCCGCTCGTAGCTCCCCGAGCTGCTTCTATCCCCAGCTACAGTGCGTGGCTTCGCGCCCGGAGAGCTGCAGTAGCGGTGAGTGAGTGAGTTACTGGCAGTATCCCCGACACCCTCCTTCTCAACACTCGTGCCCTCCCCACAACTTTACCCCTGGCACAGACTCTCCACATGCTGTGAAAGGAACTATTCCCCCAATACTCAGCAGGGTATTATACTGTATGTAAACCACATGCTGGAAACATCCACAGTTCAGGTGGAGTGAATAGAGGGGGAAACAGTTAATATTTGAAGAAGGGTTTCGACCCGAAAAATCGCCTATTCCTTTCCTCCCTAGATGCTGCCTTACCCGCTGAGTTTCTCCAGCATTTTTTGTCTACCTTCGATTGTTCCAGTTCTTTCTTAAACACTTTAATATTTCACCCTGTTGATCTATCGCCACATCATTGGAAAGAAATGTGCCGCCCATTACTCTGTTTCTACCTGCACAGGAGTAACGTTTGGTTCTGATGTACATGATCCACATTTTATGTTTCTACTCTGCACTTCCATTGTATTTTGTTCCAATAATTTTGAAGTGCAGTAATTGTTAAGGTAAGAAACAATAACTATTTGGTCACCGCAAATTCCCACGATGTGGTGATGATGAGATCATCCATTTTTTAGTGCTGCTAATTGCAGTCTCTCGCCAGGGCAACTCCCTTCAAAATCATCACATGGGAGGTTGTTATTAACATTGAGCGAACAAGCAGGGCCTCACTTCCAAAAATACAATCCTTCCTCACTGGAGTACTGGTGTGCCAAAGGAACTGTGCACCTTATACCAACATCAATAGGAAACGTCACGTTAAGGAACTTTGAACAAAATCAACAAAAAGGAAATAAAATGCTGATAGTTTATAAAGAACCATTGAACCAATGATTTCTTCTTTGGAGTATTTTCATGTTTGGGCAAACAATAGTGATAATGAATGGACGGAGTTGGTGGGTGAACCAGACTTACAGCCCACGGTGTGGGTGGTGCATCGGAGCAGTTGTTTATATGGCTGTCAGGCTGTGGGTGGGTCAGCTCTGGAACGTAATTGCAGGCGTTATTTGTCACACCCTGCCTCAAGGCTGCCTCTGGCTGCAACAACTTTCCCAGCAGTACTCTGCTTGCTAGTGATTGAGACTGACCTCCTGTCTGACGCACTGAATCCCTCCAGCAGATTGTTCGCTGCTTCAGATCCCAGCTCCTGCAGTCTCTTGTCATAGTCCTACAGGCCGTCCATCCCCACCAACATGCCCCATCTAAGCTAGCCCACAGTTGGTCCACATCCACATAAACCTGTCCTATCCATGTACCTGTCCAAAGTATTTTAAATGTTGTTATAGTGTTGTTATCGGGTGGCACAGTGGTAGAGTTTCTGCCTTACAACACTTGCAGCGCCAGAGACCCGGGTTCGATCCTAACTACGGGTGCTGTCTGTACGGAGTTTCTAACTTCTCCCCGTGACCACGTGGGTTTTCTCCAAGATCTTTGGTTTCCTCCCACATTTCATAGACTTACAGGTTTGTAGGTTCATTGGCTTGGTATAGATTTATAAATTGTCCCTAGTGTGTGTAGGATAGTGTTAATGTGCGGGGATCGCTGGTCAGCGCGGACTCGGTGGGCCAAAGGGCCTGTTTCCGCGCTATATCTCTGAAACTGAAGTAGCACAACTGGCGCATCATTCCATATGCCCACCACCGTCTGAGTGAAAAGATTGCCCGGCAGCTCGATATTAAATCTTTCCCTCTCACCTTAAAGGGGCTATGACAGAAATATTTCAAATGTCATTAGAAACGGGAATAGTGCCGGAGGATGGGCGTACTGCGCATGTTGTTCCATTGTTTCAAAAGGGTTCAAAGAATAAACCTAGCAATTATAGACCTGTTAGTTTGACGTCAGTGGTGGGCAAATTAATGGAAAGGATACTTAGAGATAATATATATAAGCATCTGGATAAACACGGTCTGATCAAGAACAGTCAACATGGATTTGTGCCTGGAAGGTCATGTTTGACAAACCTTCTTGAATTTTTTGAAGAGGTTACTAGGGAAATTGACGAGGGTAAAGCAGTGGATGTTGTCTATATGGATTTCAGTAAGGCCTTTGACAAGGTTCCCCATGGAAGGTTGGCTAAGAAGATTCAATCTTTGGGTGTTAATGGCAGAGTAGCAAGATGGATTCAACAGTGGCTGAATGGGAGATGCCAGAGGGTAATGGTGGATGGCTGTTTGTCAGGTTGGAAGCCGGTGATCAGTGGGGTGCCTCAGGGATCTGTGTTGGGTCCACTGTTGTTTGTCATGTACATCAATGATCTAGATGATGGGGTGGAAAATTGGATAAGTAAGTATGCAGATGATACTAAGATAGGGGGTGCTGTGGATAATGAAGTCTATTTTCAAAGTCTACAGAGAGATTTGGGCCATTTGGAAGAGTGGGCTGAAACATGGCAGATGGAGTTTAATGCTGATAAGTGTGAGGTGCTACATCTTGGCAGGACAAATCAAAATAGGACGTACATGGTAAATGGTAGGGAATTGAGGAATGCTGTGGAACAGAGGGATCTAGGAATAACTGTGCATAGTTCCCTGAAGGTGGAATCGCATGTAGATAGGGTGGTAAAGAAAGCTTTAGGTGTGCTGGCCTTTATAAATCAGAGCATTGATTATAGGAGTAGGGAAGTAATGTTAAAATTGTACAAGGCATTGGTGAGACCAATTCTGGAGTATGGTGCACAATTTTGGTCGCCTAATTATAGGAAGGATGTCAACAAAATAGAGAGAGTACAGAGGAGATTTACTAGAATGTTGCCTGGGTTCCAGCAACTAAGTTACAGAGAAAGGTTGAACAAGTTAGGTCTTTATTCTTTGGAGCGCAGAAGGTTAAGGGGGGACTTGATTGAGGTCTTTAAAATGATGAAAGGGATAGACAGAGTTGACGTGGATAAGCTTTTCCCATTGAGGGTAGGGAAGATTCAAACAAGAGGGCATGACATGAGAATTAAGGGACAGAAGTTTAGGGGTAACATGAGGGGGAACTTCTTTACTCAGAGAGTGGTGGCTGTGTGGAATGATCCTCCTGCAGAAGTGGTGGAGGCAGGATCGATTTTAACATTTAAAAGTAAAGTGGATAGGTATAAGGATGGGAAGGGAATGGAGGGGTATGGTCTGAGCGCAGGTAGATGGGACTAGGGGAAAATAAATGGTCGGCACAAACTGGAAGGGCCGAGAAGGTCTGTTTCCGTGCTGTAATTATTATATGGTTATGTGGTTATATGGTTATAAACATATGTCCTGTTGTTTTTGATAAATCTACACTGGGAAAATTACTCAATGCCTTCACCCTATATATTTCCATCAAGATTTTAAACTCTATAAGATCAGCCTCCTGTGATCCAAGGAATAAAGTCCTAGCCTGCTCCATTTCACCATGGAGCTTAGCTTCTAAAGTCTTCCCCGCAACTTCCCCGCAAATCTTCCCTGCACTCTGTCCTGTTCACTTGCGTCTCTACATTAGTGCAAGTGCACAACTCCACCATGATTATGAAAAGCCCACACTGGAAGCTTCCTCAGTTGACTGCATGATCTAGTGCAAGGACATATTCCAGCATTGGCAAGTACTTATTATTTCTGTTCCGACAGCTTCATTGTTTGACTGAGACTGGATAAAGATAGTCTCCTTTCAGGCATGAAGCCAATCCCCCATTCCGTTCACCTTGAACGAGTGCTAGAACGGTGGCTCAGGACTGTCACACATCATGAACACGCTAACTCCACGTCTGCAACATGTCATCCTTGTGTGTCCATGCACCGTCTGTGTCTGGAGCTCTGAAAATAACCACATGCACAGGTTGAATAACGGCTTTTGATAGTGGTCGGCAAAAATGCAGAGGCAAGATTGGAATGAGTTCATGCCTGACATTATTAGTGAAGGAGCAGGTTGGAGTTGGGGAGGGGCAGAGTGGGGGAGGGGTGGTTGGGGTTGGAGGGGAGATGGTGGCGGGCATTACCCCTGCTCCTAATTCACGTGTAAAATAAGTGAACCATGAGTTAAAAGCAAAAGACTAAATCTGAAGTCAGAACAGAAGTGTTGGAAATGGTCTGCAGGTGAAGAAGGAAGTTTGTGTTTGAATGGCAGCACGGCAATGTTGCAGTTAATGTGTCAAGTGGATGATATCTAAACTTGGAACATTTAGAAAATAAATGTACTGAGAAGGGAGAGGAGCGGATGTCAGTGAAGACCCGTGGCAAACAAGCTGTGCCATCAACAACACTGTCTTGCTGTCATGTTTAACTCACCTCCAGGAGACGAGCTAATTCTCAGAATGCAGGACATCCAGCTGTGATGACTGCGCTAGAGACAAGATATGAATGAAGGAACTGCAGATGCTGGTTTACACCAAAGATGCTGGAGCAACTCGGCAGGTCAGAAGGCATCTCTGGAGGAAAGTATTAGGTGACATTTTGGGTCGAGACCCTTCATCTGGAGACAGGGCACCTGAATATCACAAAACCTTACCTGAACATCTGAGAGAGGATTGTAGATGATCAGTAACTGGAAGCTCCTTGCCCATTCCCAACCAGGTGCGTGTCAATGTTAAACATTTTATAGACCATTCCCACCCAAATCTACACCATATGCTGTTGATATTGTATCCAGTTTTGTTCCGGGTGTACGCCTGAACTCACAGAAATCTTCGTTTGGAGCAAAGCAAAAGGATTTCTTTCCTAAAATCATTTAATGAATGAAAAGGATTGGAATTTACCTCACCAGTTGACCTGCAGCCAGGTTTGAGACTGCAGAGGTTTCAAAGTAGCACGGACTATCCTACCCTGTGTACGAGTTGCATTTGTTAGTAAATGTATCTGTGTCATTGGGCGCGGTGGAGACGCTGCTGCCTCACAGCACCAGAGACCCGGGTTCAATCCTAACTTTGGGTGCTGTCTGTGTGGAGTTGTGCATTTTCTCCGGGTGCTCCAATTTTGCCCACATGCCACAGACATGCGAGTTTGCAGGTTAATGGGCCTCTGTACATAGTCCCTGTGGGATAACACAGAACTAGTGTGAACGAGTGATCGATGGTCGGCATGGACAGTGGCTCTGAGCTCGTCTCCGTGCTGAATATCTAAACATAACGTTGTTTTTGCCCATAGACTTCACAGTAAACATTAAAATTCAAGTAGTTTGACAAATTTATAACTCTCAATTTGGAATGTGAAATCACAAGTTTTATCTTACAGTTTTACAGGGTGTTTGGTCACATATGTTTGGTCATAAATGTGGATTACACTGTTAGGAGCAAGACCAAACAGGTCTACAGAGGACGCCATATCGGCGGCCCTACACTCTGCCCTGACCCACCTGGACAGCAACAACACCTACATCAGGCTGCTGTTTATTGACTTCAGCTCCGCCTTTAACACTGTCATACCCGCTAGCTTGATCACCAAACTTAGCGGTCTTGGCATCTCCACCTCCCTCTGCAATTGGACACTGGATTTCCTCACTAACAGACCACAGTCTGTTAGGGTCAACAACCTCACCTCCTCCACTATAACACTGAACACCGGCGTGCCACAGGGCTGTGTGCTCAGCCCTCTCCTCTACTCCCTCTTCACGCATGACTGCATCCCCAAGTATGGCTCCAACGCCATCATAAAATTTGCCGATGACACCACGGTGGTAGGACTGATTAGTGATAATGACGAATCAGCCTACAGGGAGGAGGTCCAGCACCTGACTACCTGGTGTGCCAACAATAACCTCGTCCTCAACTCCCAGAAGACGAAGGAAATAATTGTTGACTTTCGGAAGAACAGAGGGGGCAGACACACCCCCATCCATATAAACGGGACTGAGGTGGAGAGGGTCTCCAACTACAAATTCCTCGGGGTACACATCTCGGAGGATCTGTCCTGGTCCCTCAACACCTCAAAGCTGATCAAAAAGGCACAGCAGCGCCTTTACTTTCTGAGGAGGCTCAAAAAAGCCCACCTGTCCCCCCGGATCCTGACGAACTTCCACCGCTGCACCATTGAAAGCATCCTGACCACCTGCTTTACGGTATGGTACAGCAGTTGCACCGTGGCAGACAGGAAGGCACTACAACGGGTGGTGAAAACCGCCCAGTACATCATCGGTGCCCCGCTCCCTGCCATGGATGCCCTCCACCGAAAACGGTGCCTGAAGCGGGCCGGGAAGATCATCAAGGACCCCTCACACCCTAACCATGGACTGTTTGCCCTCCTCCCATCAGGGAGGCGGTACAGGAGCCTCAGGTCCCGCACCAGTAGGACGAAGAACAGCTTCTTCAACTACACCATCAGACTGCTGAACTCGGAGCCCAGCTGATAGACTTGTCTGTACCCTGTATTTATTTATTTCCGTACTGCTACCACTGCACTCTGTATTTATTTTTTTATATCGCTATCACTAAGAATGACGCTAAACTGCATTTCATTGTACCTATACTTGTATTTGTGCAATGACATTAAACTTGAAATGAATTGGATGACATTGTAAGTTAGGTAAACGTCTGTTAGTTGGGATAGTGTGGTGACTGATTTGCTGCAAGTGACTTGTTAATTATAGGTAAAATGCTTCCTGTATTGTACTGATCTGTGGCCAAATTATCCTTCCACAATTGCCAGCTGATCCTGCGCAGCTGAGATTTAATGAATGCACATGCTAGGACTGACAATTTCAACTCAGAAAGTGGCTGCAGCTAATTGTTGGAGACTATTTTTTGTCCGTAGAGGCCAGTCGTGCCCTTACAGTCGGCCTCTTCTTGTGGAAGAGGACTACCTCCTCCACACACACACACAGTACTTCAGCAACATCGCCTGCCCTGCTGAGGGGGCTTACCCACACCCTCCCACCATTGTAGCTCCACTGTTCCTTGCCAACACCACCCAGCAGCTGAAAGTGCCGCTCGTATTGTGGTGTTAACCCTTGAGGCTGACTTTCTGAAGTCAAAGTTGTGAGGAAAACTGTTCCTAATGTAGGTGCCTGAGTGGTGTAACGTGGCAGAACCACCAGTGTTGGATCGGAACTGAAGCTGCAGGATTTTGCAATTCTTTCAGAGTTTTTCAGGGAAGTTACTGACAATACACATAAAGAAAACTGGAGTAACTCAGTGGGACAGAGAGCATATCTGGAGAGAAGGAATCAGTGACGTTTTGGGTCGAGACTTCTTCAGAATTAAAAACTTCAGGTTTTATGTGTCTATCTTTGGTTTAAACCCGCATCTACAGTTCCTTCCTGCACAAAGCCCTGTTGTTGGAGTGGGATAAGAGTTGGTTTGCAGGCAGGCAAGTGCTGGTCTTGGCATCATCTTCTGCTGTGGGCCAAAGGGCTGTTCCTGTGCGGTACTGTAGCTCTATGTTCAATGAGCAGTCAACCTAGAACCCACAAGTATCAATAATCGCTGTCCATTACAGCTAGTAAGCAGTTTGACAGCTGATAGTATTTTCTAAAGGGAAGCAATACTGGTTTTCTTGGGTAGAGTGTGTGGTTGTTTGGCTATGGAACATTTCCTTGTTCTGCCAGTGAGCTGGATGCAGGCTATTGTTCTGTTCCAGGTGTGTGTGGAGCAGCCAGACTCCACCTGTCAGTTTGTAGCTACTAAATTAAACTGCTATTTTTTATTTTATGCAGGTCCACTGTAGATTTTTAAATACATTGTGTTCACATGCCTTTGATTTGTTGTTACTACTTTGGTGCATTTAAAATTCTGCTTTTCCTTCTCTGTAATTTTTGTAAGTTCTTTTCAGAATAGTTTGCAACCCCGGTGTTCAATAACTGCACATCTTCAATAACGGCTGTTTTACCGTCATTATTGGTACAAACAGGAAGTTTTACTCTTGTTTTAGTTCCAGTTCAAGCATGAGGTTTGTAACATTTTTGTTTATTCATCTCTAAAAGGAGCCGGCTTTTTTTGTTGCTGGGAAGTAGTGAGCAGAGAACTAAGGCGAGGAGCTAGACTCGCTGTGTGGAGGTTGATTTACACGGGCCAGCTGTTCACGTTGTTTAGTCACTCCCTGCATGTTGCATGGTAACCACAGACCCATACAGGACTCTTCCCTTCCATACGTGTCCACGCAAGGCGCTCATTAGGTAGTGTGTCATATTTTGAATCAGGGTACCACAGATGGGCATGTGGAGATACGGTGCCGTGGCGTCTAAGTGTGTTTAGGACTGGAGGGCAACACCAGTGGCCCAACTCTGGGCTCATTATCACTCACTCTCTAACTTACAATCAGCCATCTGCTCTTAAACAGGGGTACAGTTTCATTAATTGCTCCCATAGGAAGATCAGAAGGAAACCATTTTATCAGAGCCGTCTTGATGAGTATTGTTAACATTTATGTGAAACAATAACAACCAAATATAAAAGTAATTACAATGAACAATTGGGCAAGGAAACGGAATAATTGTGAATTGAATTCAAACACATGGCGTGTGTTTCTCAGTGTGATCTGTTTCATGACCAGCACAACACTTATTGGGACCTTGGGGCGGAAATGTCTCCTTTAGATTCCATGTTTATCTCACATACGTTCAGGTGCACATGTACATACCCATGTACACACATGCATACACACACATGTACACACATGCATACACACACATGTACACACATGCATACACACACATGTACACACATGCATACACAATGTGTACATACACGCATGTACACGCCCGCTTACACACATGTAGACACACATATACACACATGTACACCCAATACATGTACACACATATGTACACACACATATCCATACAAGCATACGCACATGTACACACACGCATACACACATGTACACACACGCATACACACACATGTACATGCATGCATAAACACACATCTACACACACGCATACACACATATGTACACACACATGTACATACATGCATACACACATGTACACACACGCATACACACATCTACACACACGCATACACACACATGTACATGCATGCATAAACACACATCTACACACACGCATACACACATGCATACACACACATGTACATGCATGCATAAACACACATCTACACACACGCATACACACATATGTACACACACGCATACACACATGTACACACATGCATACACACACATGTACGCACACATACACACACAAGTACACACACACATAAACATGTACACACATATACACATGTACACATGAATGTACACACTCGCGCGCGCACACACATGAACACCCACACATATGTACACACATGTACATACATGCATACACAAACATGTACAGACGTGCATGTGTACAACAACTAATTGACAACATTGGTGAAACGAGTTGTTTACCAGCCAGTCTGGCCAATGCATCAGAACGCTGGTATGAACAGTGGGACATTCCATCTGCTGACGTGATTGATTGCTATTGTAAACTGAAGGCAGGAGCCCGACACATCCCAGGGCAGGGGGACAGTGGGCAAAGGCACAGGCACTCAGAGGGTGCGGGAAAGACAGAAGGGAAGAGTCGTACAGCACCGAAACAGGCTCTTTGGCCCAACGTCCATGCTGAACAAAACGCCTCATCTACGCTAGTCCCACGTGGCCATATTTGGCCCATATCCCCCTAAACCTCTCTTATACATGTACCTGTCTAAATGTCTTTTATAGCACCTGCCTCAATGACCTCCTCTGGCAGCTCATTCCATATACCTACCGACCTCTGTGTGTAATGGTTGCTCCTCGGGTTCATATTGAATCTTTCACCTCCTGCTTTAAACCTATGTCCCCTAGTTATTGATGTCCTTGCTGTGTGTGTTAGACCACATTAACACGATCCAGCTCATGATTTCATACACCTCTCTCACTCCTCATCCTCTTGCTCCATGGAGCAACGTCCTCACCAGCCTCACCTCTCCCTATAGCTCAGGCCCTCGAGTCCTGGCAACGTTCCCGTACATCTTCTCTGTGATCTTTGCAGCTTAACAACATCTGTCCAGCAGAATAGGTCAGGAGGATCTCATCGTCTGAGTGCCCTCCCACCTTCCCCTGCCTGGAACCAGTATGTTTGTGAAGTAACAGCTTCTAAATCAGTGCCAGGAAGAGCCCCCATACACAGCTGCAGTGGGACTGCTCTGAATCTCAATGTAAAGGTCACATTGAACTTAGCTTGCAGACAATTCTACGCTGCAGCTGCCCGTAAATGTCAGCTGCTCACTGCTGCGTGAGATGACAGGGAGCACCTCCATCTAAGGACAGGGTAATTCTACACCTTGTACAGAGAGCAGCAGCTGAGTTAGGTTTGCCCAGAGGATCCACTTCCCGAGGGTCGACTGCACCATGGTGACAATGTTGGTTACAGATATCAGCCCAGAGTTCTTTATTAACCTTCATTGACTCAAAATACTGGAGTAACTCAGCGGGACAGGCAGCATGTCTGGAGAGAAGGAATGGGTGACGTTTTGGGTCGACACCCTCCTTCAGTCCAGCATTTTGTGTCTAGCTTCAATTTAAACCAGCATTTGCAGTTCCTTCCTGCACTCTTTATAAACCTTAATGGCCTCACTCCCTGGACATCCTGACATGCCTCTTCCCCAAAGAGAAGCGCAGAAGCGACAACAGAAAGACACCAGGAAAGAGGAGGGGTGAAGAAGGCAAAGGGTTTAGGCTACAACCAGCGGCTGCCAGATGCACACCAATGCCTCTACCTCGTCAGGAGAACAAGGAAATCCGGCACATTGCTGACAATTCTATCCAGATGCTCCATAGTAAACCACCTATCTGATGTATCCCAACTTACCCTGCCCAAGACCAGAAGAAATTGAAGAGACTTGTGAATGTAGAGCAGTCTATCACACGGACCACTCTCAACTCCATCTACACTTCTCGTGATAGCAATCAACATAATCAAGGACCACTCACACTCTGGTCATGTGGGCAGAAAATACACATCATCAGTTTCTTCCCTGCTGTTAATAGATTTTTGAACCGACCTCTCAGATGCTAAGGATGAAGTTCCATCATCTGCAATCAGCTGCACTCCCATTGCAACACTGTCATGGCCATCTAGTCCTAATTTTGATTAAATCAAAGTCATTTCATTTTCACAGAATCATTTCTATTTCATTGTCTTTTTGCTCCACATTTATTTGTGCTTTATTTCTTCTTCCTCCATAGTCGTGGAAACTCCCTCATTGATTGAACGCCGCCCTGGGCCACCTCACTAGCCCACTAGCATTGCTGTAGTTCCACTTTTTTTTTATCATAGAACAGCACAGAAACAGGCCCTTCAGCCCACAATGTCTATGCTGAACATGATTCTAATTTAAATGAATCACTTCTGCATCCACAAGATCCATTCCCTCCATTCTCTGCATATCCATGTGCCTGAATAAGTCTCTTAAATGCCACTATCATTCCAGGCACCCACCACGCTCAGTGCAAAAAACTTGCCCTGCAAATCTCCTTTAACCTTTGCCCCTCTTCCTAAACTTATGCCCTCTGGTAGTTTCTGCTGCATCTCTTTTAACCATGCCGACATGATGCGAGCACGGTAAATCAACATATATTCAAACAACTTCTTAAAAGTGTTTACCCTTCAGATATGCCTCTGTCCCTTTTATATTCAGCTTTTGTTTACGATTGTTTTCAAATATTTTAATCTGATAATGTCCAAAAAGAGTTATCAGTGGGACTTTGTGGGCATCAGATATCTGATTTAACTAGTTATTCACCTTTTTACAAGGCATTGTCTGTGTTGCCACTTTCATGGAACTATGTACCTGCATCCCTTGGTCTTTCTGGTCTACAAAACTGCCCAGGGCATCACCATTGTCTGTTTAAGTCCGACCAAAATGCAACATGTCATATTCATCTGAATTACATTTGCTTATTGGGTTGTAACAGATTGTTGACTTCAATGATGAAACTCAGTCCCCCAAAGAGCCCTTGGTTGGAGATTTAGTTAGGCCTCTGTATTTTAATGATGATAGAAACATAGAAAATAGGTGCAGGAGTAGGCCATTCGGCCCTTCAAGCCAGCACCACCATTCAATATGATCATGGCTGATCATCTAAAATAAGTACCCCGTTCCCACTTTTTCCCCGTATACGTTGATTCCAATAGCCCCAAGAGCTAAATCTAACTCTCTTTTGAAAGCATCTAGTGAATCGGCCTCCACTGCCTTCTGTGGCAGAGAATTCCACAGATTCACAACTCTCTGGGTGAAAATGTTTTTCTTTATCTCAGTCCTATATGGCCTACCCCTTATTCTTAAACTGTGGCCCCTGGTTCCCAACATTGGGAACATTTTTCCTGCATCTAGCTTGTCCAATCCCTTAAGAATTTTATATTTTTCTAAATTCCAGTGAATACGAGCCCAGTCGACCCATTCTTTCATCATACGTCAGTCCCACCAACCTGGTAAACCTACGCTGCACTCTCTCAATAGTAAGAATGTTCTTCGTCAAATTAAGAGACCAAAGTTGCACACAATACTCCAGGTGCGGTCTCATCAGGGCCCTGTACAACTGCAGCAGGACCTCCTTGCTCCTAAACTCAAATCCTCTTGCAAGCCCAACATGCCATTAGCTTTCTTCACTGCCTGCTATACCTTCATGCTTACTTTCAGTGACTGATGTACAAGGACCCCCAGGTCTCGTTACACCTCCCCTTCTTCTAATCTGTCACCATTCAGATAATAATCTGCCTTCCTGTTCTTGCCACCAAAGTGGATAACCTCACATTTATCCACATTATACTGCATCTGCCCACTTACCCAACCTATCCAAGTCACCTTGCAGCCTCATAGCATCCTCCTCACAGCTCACACGGCCACCCAACTTTGTGTCATTTGTAAACTTGAAGAAGTTACATTTAATTCCCTGGTCTAAATCGTTAATATATATTGTAAATAACTGGGGTCCCAGCACTGAGCCTTGTGGCACCCCACTAGTCACTGCCTGCCATTCTGAAAAGGACCCGTCTACTCCTACTCTTTGCTTCCTGTCTGCCAACCAGTTCTCTATCCATCTCAATACCCTACCCCAATACCATGTGCTCTAATTTTGCACACTAATCTCTTGTGTGGGACCTTGTCAAAGGCTTTTTGAAAGTCCAGATACACCACATCCACTGGCTCTCCCTTATCCACTCTACTTGTTACATCCTCATAAAATTCCAAAAGATTAGTCAAGCACTGGCATCACAGAGACTGAGGACAGGACACTTATCCCAGGATTTACCCACTTTTAGCACAGTGGCTGGTGCCCAGTAGCACAACATTGTCACTAGTGTCTGAAGAAGGGTCTCGACCCGAAACGTCGCCTATCTCCTTCGCTGCTTAGATGCTGCTGCACCCGCTGAGTTTCTCCAGCTTTTTGTGTACCCCGAACATTGTCACTGATAAGGTCCCCAATTACAGCAGTGATCATCCTTCAACAGTTGTTAATTGGTCGTAAAGTGCTTTGGGATTGTGGGAAGCAGCATAAAGTCCATTTTTCTCACATTAATGCTTAATAAGTTGATACAATTTTATACAGAGCAAAATAATAAGATTGGAGGATATATAAAGAATAGAGAAACAAGGAACCGGTTTATCAAAAAACATTTTGTGACGTTTTGCATCGGCACTCTTTCTCACCCCTTTTGACATATTAAGAACAAAAGATAAAAAATAAATCCTTTGTGCAGTGTTAGTAGTGTAAAATTAATCTGGTCATAAATTCATGTGATCGGAGCAGAATTAGGCCATTCGGCCCATCAAGTCCACTCTGCCGTTCAATCATAGCTGATCTATCTCTCCCTCTCAAGCCCATTCTCCTGCCTTCTCCCCATAACCTCTGACACCCGTACTAATCAATTTTGTGCTTCTACTCAGAGCCTGCGATCGTTGGTCAGCTGTGGATATGTCCAATGTTTAAATGAATAGAGGTAGATGTGACATGGCCAACGTACAGGCTACAAAGAGGATGGATGGAAGCTTGCAACAGATAAAGGTAAGAACTCATTGAGAAGCACCAGTTGTTGCTTTGGCTGCACTCAGTGACTGGAGTAACTGCAGGTTTGTACCGAATTCTCAACTTACTTCAGCCCCTGTCAGAAGGTTGAGACAGGAGGAGGGGAGGGGGATATATCCTCTTGAGCCTCAACCCCATGCTGGGACAACCAAAGATTGCTCTATCGTAGACCAAAATGCTGGGAGAAACTCAGCGGGTGAGTCTGAAGAAGGGTCTCGACCTGAAACGTTGCCTATTTCCTTCGCTCCATAGATGCTGCCTCACCCGCTGAGTTTCTCCAGCATTTTTGTCTACCATAGAGCTATCTTAGATCAAAGATAGCTCTGTGATTTTTCTGTTGAATATTTTTTATTAGAAGTATAAGTACAGGTGTAAGTACAAGTATAAGTACATACAAAAACAACGTTCTTGATAAAGAGATAGGTAATAATTACCATGTTTTCTTATATATACTTCTAAACATTTTATTGTAGTTTTTTTATAGTGAAAAGTAGGAAAGTGTGAAAAATGATTAACATAAAGATAGTTATAAAATAACCAAAAGAAAAAAGTAAATAAAATGACAGTGGTATATTATACAAACAGTATTTATATAATAATATATCCGTGATCAATAATGTATTATTCTTCGTCCAATCCTTCGTTCAGGTCTCGATCAGGTCTACAAACCGAGTCATATTGATCCCTTAAGATATTCAAGGAATGGAGACCAAATCAGATTAAATTGGTCTAACTTGCCTAAAAGTGCAAGTCTTATTCTTTCCAAGTGTAAAGTCTCAGCCATTCCTGAAATCCACAATTTGATTGTAGGGGGTATGGGGCCTTTCCAAAATTGTAAAATTAATTTTTTACCAATTATTAAACTATAATCTATGAAAGTTCTTTGTGCTGTCGTGAGTAATTGATCCCTTTCTAATATTCCCAATATTATTAATTTTGAGTCTGGAACTAGATTCTTATTTACAACATTCGAGATTACCTTAAATATTTCCAACCAAAAATTCGTAATTTTTATACAAGTTGTAAAAGAATGTGTTAAATTAGCTTCTGGGTATTGGCATTTGTCACATATAGGAGATACATTAGAAAATATTCTATGTAATTTAGATTTTGAAAAATGCAATCTATGTAAAACTTTGAATTGTATCAGAGAGTGTCTAGAATTTAATGAACAATTATGTATATATTGTGATTTTTGATGACAACAGCAGTTCAGGGAACTAACTCTGAACTCCTGCTTTTGCCCTGTACTCTATAAACGTAGTTGACATTAGTAATTAACAGTTTCCAAGTATCATGTTCTCCAGGGATGCTGCCTGACCCACTGAGTTACTCCAGCATTTTGTGTCTATCTTTGGTATAAATCTGCAGTTTCATTTTATTACACGAGGAGTTAATTTAACGTTGTCACTACTGCCACCCTGTGTTGTAAAACAGAATTGCCCAGGAAATGGGGACCATAAATGTAATTTGTTTTACAATAGGTCCATTTAGTTTAGATACAGTGTGGAAATATGCCCTTCGGCCCATCGACTATTGATCACCCGTTCACACTAGTTTTATGTTACCCCACTTAAGTACTCCCAACACACGAAGAGAAATTTGCAGGTGGACAAAAATGCTGGAGAAACTCAGCGGGTGAGGCAGCATCTATGGAGAGAAGGAAATAGGTGACGTTTCAGGTCGAGACCCTTCTTCAGACTGATGTGGGGGTGGGTGGGGGGAAGAAGAAAGGAAGAGGCAGAGACAGTGGGCTGTGGGAGAGCTGGGAAGGGGCGGGGAAAGAGGGAGAAAGCAAGGACTACCTGAAATTGGAGAAGTCAATGTTCATACCGCTGGGGTGTAAACTACCCAAGCGAAATATGAGGTGCTGCTCCTCCAATTTGTGGTGGGACTCACTCTGGCCATGGAGGAGGCCCAGGACAGAAAAGTTGGATTCGGAATGGGAGGGGGAGTTGAAGTGCTGAGCGAACCAGGAGATCAGGTTGGTTAATGCAAACTGTGCGAAGGTGTTGAGCGAAGCGATCGCCAAACCTGCGCTTGGTCTCACCGATGTAGAGCAGCTGCCACCTAGAACAACGGATGCAATAGATGAGGTTGGAGGTGGTGCAGGTGAACCTCTGCCTCACCGGGAAATTGCAGCAGTTTAGAGTTTAATTAAATAATATTTGATTTCAGCTGCAAAATGTGTACAATTTATCCCCCACAAGCCTCATCTGCCAAACACAGGATTAGAACTGATCCACTCCCCCAACAGCCCTTTCCGTATTTCGGGATTCCTTTAATATCTTGAAACCAGTCAACGACAGAGATCTAGGGCCTTCTCAGTAGACGATTCCAGAGTCACTAATCCTTAATGATGACATTTTCCTCGATTCACTTCAAGATTTTGAGGCTTGAGACCCGCCCCCCCCCCCCCACCCCCCCACCCCCAATTTACATTAAATGCAAGTGAAAGTTAGATAGAGCCCTAGGGGATACTGGAATCAAGGGATATGGGGAGAAGGCAGGCACGGGTTAATGATTGGTGACGATCAGCCATGATCACAATGAATGGCGGTGCTGGCTCGAAGGGCTGAATGGCCTCCACCTGCACCTATTTTCTAGGTTTCTATGTATAAACTAGTGAGCTGTTCTGTCACTAATTGACACTTAATAACTGTTCATTCATTGAGAAACCGTGGAGTGATAATTGCCCCTATTTTCTTTTTAAATTCTACACACATGGCCTTGTTTGAAAAACCTCAAGGATATCCTCTCATACTACCATAATGGATTCCTTAATCCATTTTTCAATGCCATTCCCTCTTTCACATCATGCCTGAAGATTCCACCCTGGAACGCCTGTCCTTTCCTCAATCAGACCAATGGGATTGCAACATCATATTCCCATGTGCTGCTCACACCGACCACTTTGCAATTGAATAATTAATGGTTCAATGGTTCTTTATTGTCACGTGTGCCGAGGTACAGTGACATTTTATTTGCCACAGTTGCACAAAAAAGCAACATGATCATTGGTGGTCACTCGAAACGAGTATGACTGTCCTCTCCTCTCCCCTCCATAGGGTCGTCTACTTGTGGGTCTGCAGACGTCTGTAGAGGGGGATCCGCGATCCACACACCTTGGTGCAACGTGGGCAGTGGAGTCTGGCGGTGGTTGGTAGTCGAGCCCCCTTCTCTCTCTCCTTGCGGTGTTGTCACTTTGTCTCTGTGACACGGCGTAGTTCCATTTCATGACGTGCAGCTTCATCCTGCACGGATTTCCTCCAGGAGTGCCTGTCCAGTGCAATGTGCTCCCAGTTGCTTGATGTGATGTGGAATTTCTTCACTGTTGTCCTTGAAGCGTTTCTTTGGCCCACCGGGGGCTCGCTGACCTTCCTTCAGTTGAGAGTACAGGATCTGTTTAGGGAGGTGTGTGTTGGACAAGCCAGTTTCTTGTGTTTCCTGACCGTTTCTTGAAATGTCTGTAGAAGGGTCACTATCCATGTCACTATCTGTGTTCTCGAGATGCTGCTGCCTGACCTGTTGAATGATTCCAGCATTTGTGTCTTTTTATGTAAACCAGTATGTGCAGTTCCTCGTATTGATAATTTCTTGTGCACTCATGGACTGTTGCACAGATCTGCTCTCCAGCTTTTCCTTGTTATTTGTGGAGTGCTGCACTTCGGCAAAGCTTCTGGGCACAATCAAGGCTTTCAATAGCATTCCAACTTCACTTTAACCAAGTCAGCGAGGACATTACATTTTCTCAAGGTAGCTTTGAGAACCCCTAAATCTTTTATAAGAGTTCATAAGCGTTTGGGAGAATGGTATCAGGAATGCCAAAGATGTGGCTTCCCCACAGGACTGATTCAGCGTAAGTTGGGCATCAGTGTTGAGCTGGGAGAGAACACTGACCTCGGTTCACGAACTGTCTTTCTGCTGACTGGATAGCACACAACAAAAGCTTTTCACTGTACCGACACGTGACAATAAACTAAACTGTTAAACTGTGATGGATTCTGTAGAGGCAGAGTTGGTGATACTTTTACTGTGCCTTGACATGTCTGCTGTGGGAGTCCAGGTCACAGTATATAGGAAGCGCTGCTGAGGAGACGTGGTGTTTTGTGCTCTGTGAGACGTCTGCAGGAAATGGTTACGTGTGCAACTGGATTAATTTAACCCACATCTTCCAGCATCTCGCCCATTAGTGATCCGGGATGTAAAATGTGGCCATGATTCTTATTCTTAAAGTCTCCAAAAATCAGGCAAATCAGTGGAATTGTACAATAAAGGGCCACCATGGAGTTTATCTGTGATGCCCCCGCGTTAAAATCTGTTGAACATTTGTCAGATGAGAGAAGCCATTTATTTCCCCACTGATGCCCACCTTAGGGAACAGCACAAATCCCAGTGTAATCACCTTACTCATGGAATGGGGCTAATTTGGGAAGAAAGAACAAGAATAGATTGTAACAGGTCCAGTTCTTCACATGATCCTTTTCTGTTGGGAGATAGTTCACCCAAGAGGAAGGTTGAGACACTTGCCCAGATTAGAGACTACACCGTCAAGGTACAAAACTAACACTAACTTCACTGCTTAAGGAGGGTGTCAACCCAAAACGTCATCTATTCCATTTCTCCAGATGGTGTCTGACCCGCTGAGTTACTCCAGCTTTGTGTGCCCATCTTACTCCTTTGAAGTTGAGGGAAATGTTCAGCACACTATACTACTGTATGAAAGTATCTTAAACATGTGTAATAAGTATTTTGGCCAAGAATTGTGGCAAAAAAATAAAATGAACTGATGACAATGGTGGAACTTCATTGTGACTTTATTCTAATTGTGCATATTTTTTTAAATAATGTGATTGTACTGCAGCCAGATTCCATCGACCCAGCTGCCCAGAGTATCCGTCAGCTGATGGAATGGCTCCATTTACAGCAACAAGTGGAAGCTAAATTCATTGATGGACAGCCACAAGAAAACTCCACAACATTTTATGTTTGTGCAAATTTTATTATCTTGCTGTACCATAGTATTCCCCAAAGAAAACCTGCATTTTTAAACTATGCACTTACATTGAAAATTATTGTATATTCAAAAAATTATTTAAGTAACATTCAAAATAACTTTGTTTTTAATTAAAATCTTTCCAACATTAAAAAAAAACCGATCCCAGCAAAAAATGTACGCAGCTTTATGTGAACCTGACTGGCATGTCACTAACAGCAGCCTAATTTTCAATGTTACTTTGGTTCTTATTTACTAAATTAGTTTACCGGACTGTGAAAATTAGCCCGCAACTTTGTGTGGTCACTATTTGAACATTGTGGCGAGAGGAGATAGACGTACAAGGTGGTTCTGCTCCAACGCAACAGTTGCGTTCCTAATAAACCTTGTGTTGTAGAAAAATGTCATTATAAAAACTATTGTCAATGGGGAGAAAGGGTCGGAGGCAGGAGCGTTTCAGACTTGCAATGTTATTTATCTTACACCATTTTCAAAAAATAAAGGTCTTTTTATTAGTTATAAGTTGGATAAGATAAGGTGAGGAAGGTGCAGGAAAGCACGGGATGAAAGGGTCTGAAATGCCAAAGATGGTGTAGAAAACCACATCAGAGGGGAAGCTAGGTGGGCACGTTTATAGAGGGGGAAGTAATAAGTCCGTGACAGTGAGAATGGACAGCTGAAACCGTACACATTGAAACAGTATGCTGAGGTTGTGCTTGGTTGGTTTAGTCTGAAACAGCAGCTTGGGGTGAGTGTGATTGTTGCTGAGAGCTGAACATATTCTGGCCACAGGGACCTCCAGGACAAATAGGCATGGGATGGCTTTCCACAAGTGCTGCTTTAAACTAAATCAGGGACCAGACCCAACCACACACCTTTAGTTGGCGTGTTTTGCGAATATTAGCGCAGCACCAAAACAGAACCATTACATTGATATGTTTGTGAACATTAATAGCACCAGAACAGAACATTCTCCCAACGGCCGTAAACCGTCACAGCCAACACTAGTCACTAAAGAGACTACTTCAATATTTCCCAAGTTAACTTCCTTAGTTCATTTTCAAGTTTACTAATTACGCAAATCCACGAAACACATGAAGCAGCTTGCTATTACAAACAAATGACAGAAAGCGGTCAACTGCTAGCCCACGACCTGGGGACTATTACTGGTCCTCACTGAGCTCTTTCACAGTTTTCACTATTGCTTTTGCATCAATCTCAAACTTCTCCATGAGCTCGGCTGAGGTAGCGCTGAATGCCACGCCAGACACTGCCATGCGGTGCACCTTTATCACAGGATCCAGAGCAACTGCAGCTGTCACTGCTTCACCAAGGCCTCCTGCAACCAAAGAGAACACCCTGTGATGCTGACCATCCGAACAATGGATGTATTGTTAAATTTCATCAAACATATTCAAACAAAGACCAATTGTACAATGATAGTAAAAACACAGGAGGATTGGGGCATGCGAACAACCAGAAATTGGGCTCATTGTAAATCCTTCCACTGCAGCATGGTGACGCAGTGGTAGAGTTGCTGCCTCACAGCGCCAGAGACCCAAGTTTCATCCTCACTACGGGTGCTGTCTGTACTGCGTTTGTACATTCTCCCTGTGACCAGTGTGGGTTTTTTTCTAGGAGCTCCCAAATTTCAAAGATGAACAAGTTTATAGGTTAATTGGCTTGGTAAAATTGTAAATTTTCCCTAGTGTGTGTAGGATAGTGCTAGTGTACGGGGTGATCGCTGGTCGGCGCAGTGGGCTGAAGGTCCTGTTTCCTGTATCTCTAAACTAAAAAAAAAATTGTCCAACTAGAAACATAGTTGAAATTGGAAATAAAATAATAATTTTCGTTTAGTAAGAACAGATATTTGAAATAGGGATGAAGTAATATATTTAAAGAATGTCACCAGCTAGGAGTGCTCAGTTCTCCTCATGGTTCATACAGAAGGCCATCACATTTGTAAGATGTAGCGTTCATGATAGACTTGGGCAGAAGCAACTCCACCAACCTCAGCTGCAACGTCTGCTAACAAGAAGCTGGATTCTGTTCTGTGACATTAGGTTGCAACTATATCAATGATTAGAGAGAATAAAGTCTAACTCTCAACTCACCACTCTCAAGCTAACTATCATCACAAATGTCCTCGTTCTTCAGAGGACGGGGTTTCCCCTCCCCCACTATAGATGAGGCTCGCACCAGGGTCTCCTCCATACCCCGCAACACAGCCCTCTCTCCCCATTCCCCCACTCACAACAAGGGCCGAGTCCCCCTGGTCCTCACCTTTCACCCCACCAGCCAGCGCATACAACAGATAGTCCTCCGCCAGTTTCGCCACCTCCAACGTGACCCCTCCACTCGCCACATCTTCCCATCTTCCCCCCCGTCTGCCTTCCGCAAAGACCGCTCCCTCCGCAACTCCCTTGTCAATTCTATTCCCTCCCGCTCCACCCCTTCCCTGGGCACTTTCCCTTGCAACCGCAAGAGATGCTACACTTGTCCCTTCACCTCCCCCATCCACTCCTTTCACGGACCCAAGCAGTCATTCCAAGTCCGACAGAGGTTCACCTGCACCTCCTCCAACCTCATCTACTGCATCCGTTGCTCCAGATGCCAGCTGATCTACATCGGTGAGACCAAGCGGAGGCTGGGCGATCGTTTCGCCGAACACCTCCGCTCGGTCCGCAATAACCAACCCGACCTCCCGGTGGCTCAGCACTTCAACTCCCCCTCCCATTCCGTATCCGACCTCTCGGTCCTGGGCCTCCTCCATGGCCAGAGTGAGCAACACCACAAGTTGGAGGAACAGCACCTCATATTTCGCTTGGGGAGTCTGCATCCTCTGGGCTTAAACATTGAATTTTCTCAATTCTGTTAACCCAGTCTGCCCCCTCCCCCTCCCCACCTCAACCTCAGCCCTCGGGCCCTGACATTCCTTCTCCATCTCCCCCCCCCCCCCCCCACACCCCCACCCCACCCCAGTCGCACTAGCTTCTCATTTTCACACCACAAATAGCTTACAATGGCCTGGTTCCTTTATCATCAATACTTTTTTGCATATCTTTCATTCATTGTTCTTTATCTCTCTATACATCACTGTCTATATCTCTCGTTTCCCTGATCCCTGACCAGTCTGTAGAAGGGTCTCGACCCGAAACGTCGCCTATCTCCTTCGCCCCTTAGATGCTGCTGCACCCGCTGAGTTTCTCCAGCTTTTTGTATAACCCCCTAACTATGAACATGATTTGACCCATTCCATAAATTATACAAATAGCTAAAGCCAGAGTTTTATCCACACATACCTTTGTTCAAATGGATTTTAATATCTTACCTTCATAATAGTGGTCTTCCACAGTGATAATCTTCTTCAGTTTGGTGCATTTAGTACAATAAGTGATTGTTTGATCATCAATCGGCTTGATAGTAAATGGATCAATCACTCGAATGTATATACCTGGAACATCAAATGCATTTTAAGGCAAATTAATTATATTACACGTAATGCAATTATCTGAATAGTTTCAATTAAAGATTAAAAATAATTATTTCAATGCAAGTGCAAAGAATGTGACTCGGTGACTCAGCCTATCCCAGTTCCACTGGTCCTCCGATTCTTTGATATCGTTGTCAGTAAATGTTACCTTGCCAACTTTGTATTTTTCCTTGCATTATCATCCTCTCCCTTCCAAACCACCCTCTGTTCCTCAGTGTTGGCCTTCCTCCACCTCACCTCCTTTGCCATATCCTGAACTGTCTTGGATCAGCATGATATCACATCATTAGTCACTGAACTCTAGAAGCATCCTGACTTTGGCCATTTCTTGTCAATGGTAGTAGCTGTTTGCATAAAGTACAAACTTCCACAGTGACATAACTACCATATATGTACATTTATATTTATATGTTCACAAATTATGCCTTTCATTTCAACCAAATAACACATGTTGTGATGAAGATCATCAGCCCACAATGTCCTGTCTCCGCTTCACAACTGCTGCCTGGAATGACCATTGTTTTGTTTCACACTACCAGCATCTACATTTTATTGATTGACTATACATGTTTCCTGTTTCAGTGAGAGAGCCAAAAGAGAATAGTTTCTGTTCATACATGGGTCCACATCTTTGCTGTAATTAACAAATGGAAAAAATAAATGGGATAATTTCCAGTGTAACCACATTCAACATTCAAATGTTTAAATTGCTAGTCAATGCTGTGATGTAGAAACGTGCTGATGTGCATATTCATTCACAAATCCGGTCCTTGCTTCAGTGGCTGTAACTTCAGATAGTATCACAAAACTTGTTTTGAACAAGTTTGCAGATTTTCTGCAGATGCTGGGTGAAACTTGAACCTCATACGAAAGGGAACAGGGCACTGTTAGAGGTTTGGCACTTCTATAATATTCCCAACACACCTAGTTATTCATTATCCTTTTAATTCCAATCATGTTAATTGATTAGCCCAAGGAGAGTGTAACTTTGAGAGTGATTAAATCACAACGTAAGATGTATTGCGTTTCATAAAGTGTCAGGACTATGCAATTATTTGGACAGAAAAGGTACATTGAAGAAAGAATCTGTTGCAGAGAAGGAGAGGTGCATGTGTAGCAGGAGAGAAGTTGGATCGGTACATGTGCAAGAGTTTATAGTTACCCTCTTCGGCCAGCTCCGCAGCTGCAGCCAATGTCTCGCGCATTGTCACGCCCGCAGCAACAACTGTCAGCATATCCTTATTGTTCTTCCGCAGAACCTGCGCAATTAACAACCTTCTTTGTCAACTGTCACAACTGGCTTTTAATCACTCATTTTATCTTAGAGAATAATACTCTATTAAAACCACCATCTGCAGTCTCCAGTGTAAACAAGGGACATCTGATTAGCCTCTAGGTTAAACTGTGCAACACATTTCAGAACATACACCTTGAATCCCGCTATCCTGCAGTGACCAAAGTATTTCTGAATGTTTTCATTAATTAGCTGAGATAATTTCTTTCTTGAGACTTTCCAAATAGTTTCTGAAGCTCTGTGGAGTAATTGTGCTTAACCTATTACATGGCTGGTCTATCTTTCCCCCTCTACCCCATTCTCCTGCCTTCTCCCCATAACCCCCGACACCTGTGGGGATGATCAGCCATGATCACATTGAATGGCGGAGCTGGCTCGAAGGGCCTACTCCTGCACCTATTGTCTATTGTCTCCGCTTATGTGGTGTGCCCCGGGGATTTTCACACGCCTTAAGTCTATGTTTAATCTTCATGCAGGTATGTATCTTGTTGCTTTTTTTGTATGAGTGTATGGTAAATCAAATGTCACGGTACCTAGGTACATGTGACAATAAATGACCATTGAACCATTAATCACTTGCATGCCATCTTTCTTTCCCCACCACTAATGAGCTCAGACTGATTTCCGTTTTCACCTGGTACTGTGGATGATTCTGCCCTACAAGTACAGCCTCAATTTGCTTTGGATTGGAGCTTTGGGACCTATTTTTAACTATTTAAATTGGAGCTGATGAGCGTACATTATGAAAACATGATATGTGATCATCAGTAGAAACATAGAAAATATGTGCAGGAGGAGGCCATTTGGCCCTTCGAGCCTGCACCACCATTCAATATGATCATGGCTGATTATCCAACTCAGTATCCTGTACCTGCCTTCTCTCCATACCCCCTGATCCCATTAGCCACAAGGGCCACATCTAACTCCCTCTTAAATATAACCAACAAACTGACCTCAACTACCTTCTGTGGCAGAGAATTCCACAAATTCACCACTCTCTGTGTGAAAAATGATTTTCTCATCTCGGTCCTAAAAGACTTCCCCCTTATCCTTAAACTGTGACCCGTTGTTCTGGACTTCCCCAACATCGGGAACAATCTTCCTGCATCTAGCCTGTCCAACCCCTTAAGGATTTTGTAAGTCTCTATGCGATCCCCCCCTCAATCTTCTAAATTCCAGCGAGTACAAGCCGAGTCTATCCAGTCTTTCTTCATATGGAAGTCCTGCCATCCCAGGAATCAGTCTGGTGAACCTTCTCTGTACTCCCTCTATGGCAAGAATGTCTTTCCTCAGATTAGGAGACCAAAACTGTACGCAATACTCCAGGTGTGGCCTCACCAAGACCCTGTACAACTGCAGTAGAACCTCCCTGCTCCTATACTCAAATCCTTTTGATATGAATGCCAACATACCATTCCCTTTCTTCACAGCCTGCTGCACCTGCATGCCTACTTTCAATGACTGGTGTACCATGACACCCAGGTCTCGTTGCATCTCCCCTTTTCCTAATCGGTCATCATTCAAATAATAGTCAACTTTCCTGTTTTTGCCACCTAAAGTGGATAACCTCACATTTATCCACATTATACTGCATCTGCCATGCATTTACCCACTCACCCAACCTATCCAAGTCACCTTGCAGCCCCCTAGCATCCTCGTCACAGCTAACACTGCCCCCCAGCTTCGTGTCATCCGCAAACTTCGAGATGTTGCATTTAATTCCCTCGTCCAAATCATTAATATATATTGTAAATAGCTGGGGTCCCAGCACTGAGCCTTGCGGCACCCCACTAGTCACTGCCTGCCATTCTGAAAAGGACCCGTTCACTCCTACTCTTTGCTTCCTGTCTGCCAGCCAGTTCTCTATCCACATCAATACTGAACTGCCAATACCGTGTGCTTTAAGTTTGTATATTAATCTCTTGTGTGGGACCTTGTCGAAAGCCTTCTGAAAGACCTGATATAACACATCCACTGCATCTCCCTTATCTACTCTACTAGTTACATCCTCAAAAAATTCAGTAAGATTCGTCAGACATGATTTACCTTTCGTAAATCCATGCTGACTTCGTCCAATGATTTCACCACTTTCCAAATGCGCTGCTATCCCATCTTTAATAACTGACTCTAGCAGTTTCCCCACTACCGATGTTAGATCTGTAATTCCCTATTTTCTCTCCCCCTCCTTTTTTAAAAAGTGGGGTTACATTAGCTACCCTCCAATCCTCAGGAACTACTCCAGAATTTAAAGAGTTTTAAAATATTATCACTAAGGTATCCACTATTTCTGGGGCTACTTCCTTAAGTACCCTAGGATGCAGCCTATCTGGTCCTGGGGATTTATCGGCCTTTAATCCAGTCAGTTTACCAAACACCACTTTCCGGCTAACCTGGATTTCACTCAGTTCCTCCATCTCATTTGACCTGCGATCCCCTTTTATTTCCGGCAAATTATTTATGTCTTCCTTAGTGAAGACAGAACCAAAGTAGTTATTCAATTGGTCTGCCATGTCCTTGTTCCCCGTGATCAATTCACCTGTTTCTGACTGCAAGGGACCTACATTTGTTTTAACTAATCTTTTTCGCTTCACATATCGATAAAAACTTTTGCAGTCAGTTTTTATGTTTCCTGCCAGTTTTCTTTCATAATCCATTTTCCCTTTCCTAATCAAACCCTTTTTCCTCCTCTGTTGGACTCTGAATTTCTCCCAGTCCTCTGGTAGGCTGTTTTCTCTGGCTAATTTGTATGCTTCATCTTTTGCTTTGATACTATCCCTGATTTCCCTTGTTATCCACGGATGCACTACCTTCCCAGTACAAGTATAGCATTTAAGCCGAAGGTAGACACAAAATGCTGGAGTAACTCAGTGGGACAGAGTCTGACCAGGGTCTCGACCCGAAACGTCACCCATTCCATCTCTCCAGAGATGCTGCCTGACTCGCTGAATTACTCCAGCATTTTGTGTCGACCTTCGATTTAAACCAGCATCTGCAATTCTTTCCTACACATTTAATTTAAGCCCTTGAATTCTTCAAATTAATGGTACCAAGGAAAACTTGATTTGCATAGTGCAACACCAGACTGTGACTGACAGGAAACAAAATGCAACATACAATGGATCACTAAAGGCCAAATATTTTCATGCTGACAATCAAATAAGATAAACTTTCAAAAAATTACAATCTTGTTGAAAAATAATAGTTCTAATAAAGTCTCGGGTCTCGACCCGAAACGTCACCCATTCCTTCGCTCCATAGGTGCTGCCTCACCCACTGAGTTTCTCCAGCATTTTTGTCTAACTTTGATTTTTCCAGCAACTGCAGTTCTTTCTTAAACACTTCTAATAAAGTCTGCTTGCTTACAGCTGGAGTGATGTGTTCATTTAAACATTAGGGTAAATGAGAAGCTAATGCATACATTTTCATGAATAATTTTTGCTAGACAGTTTACCTTAGCTTTTCCAACCTCAAAAACTTCAGTATTTTTGTAAATTATTGTCGTCTCTGGTCGACTGGTTCGAATGAAGCAGATACCCTACGGGGTGCAACCAAGATTTCAGTTCAGAAGTGAAACTTTATTAAACTTTTCATTAACCCAGTACCATACAAGAGAGAAAAACAAGTGAACTGTTGCATCTGATGCAAGGTTACATTCAGCTCCACCCTGAGAGAAACTGAGTCAACATCTTTAGCCAGTGAGCAGTGGAATGGTTTTACACAAAGCCTTGCCATTGATGAAAACATTAAGGTCACAAAAGCAGAAGATGCTGGGAATACTCAGTCCGTCTGCCAGCACCTGCAGAAAAAGTATTAAAGTTAACATTTCCGGTTGAAGACTCTTCCTCGGAACTGACCAAAGTTAGTTTTACATTAACAGAGGGTGGGGTAGGAATGCATGGGACAAAGGGATTATCTTTGATTGGATGGGGAGTATACTGCCTTAGTGATTAGCTGCTGATGAATCCATCTGGTTAATAAATTAGCATGTAACCGCCGTGGCATCAGCAACCGGCAGCAGATCAGCTGTGTTAGTAGAGATAGGAAAACACAGCTACTGAAGCAGATGGATAAGCTTCACCAGTTCTGGCACAAACAGAGAAAGAGAGTTCCTTGAATCGGTTGAACTTGACATCAAAGGCATTAGACATGTTGCCTCTGTGCTAACCTGGGAGAAGGGAATTTGTTCAGAAGGCAGGGTGGAGGAAGGATAGTTGAAACTGTTATGTGAGTCCAAGGACATTTAATGAGTGTGTGTCAGTAAGCCACCCAGGAACAGGGGCACAGTGATTCAGAAAGGCAACAAAAAAGTCAGGAGATGGAACATGCGGAGGTAATAGTGAAGCAAATGCAACAAACTGCAGGTACTGCACGTGTGCAGGAGGTAGCACCAATGTAGTCATCAATTGACCAGATAAGCCCGAACAGGACTGAAACCTGGACTGTTGCACATAGCACACGTTGGGAGCATGCAAGTCCCCAAAGCTACACCTTTGATCTGGAGAAAGAAGGGTGGAGGTGAAGTGGTTCAGTGTGAGAAGAGATCGGAAGAAAGGTAAGTAACTGCTGCTTCACTTGAAAGAGCCGATGGTGAAGGTGAAGAGGTTGCATCTCCTCCATGGGAAAACACAGTGGAAAGTGGATTGATTAGTGCAGATAAATGAGTTAAAAATCACTTTCAGAATTGCAACCTCTGCAGTAATTCACAGTGACACAATGCGTGGTGCATTGTCATCACCTCTCCAGAGATTAGGACATGGGTACGTGCACAATGAGTGAGGGCTGTGGGGAGAAGGGGCTGTAAAATCATACAAACTGGCTTAAAAATGGTTTGGAGCCATACGGCCTGAAAGGCTTTGTAGTAAAGTTTGCAGCCTCTACCTTGGTGTTAGCAGCTAGTTCCACTGCACGTTCAGTGGAGACGGCGTCGCTTGGATAGAAGATTGTTGAGCTTGGAATGGTGCGGAACAGAGCCAGATCCTCCAGGCCCATCTGTGAAGGCCCATCCTCACCTGAAAACAATTAGCAGCATTAGAAACAACCCCACTGACTTCTGAGGAAAGGTTTGGAGTCCAAAGCAAGGACAATCCGGCGACGTTCCGTGCACTCACAAGTAAAGTACGGCCACTTACACAGCCGTTGATGGACTTCTGCAAACCCATACCCAGGACTGGAGGAAGACTGCAGGGAATGGCAAAGGAATGTTCCACGTGAATTAGGAATCAGTTTAGAAATATTTAGATTTAACTCACCAATTGAGATACCACAGTGGGATCCAACGAGATTAACATTACTCTCAGAAATGGCTGCCATCCGAATCTGATCAAATGCTCGGCAGAAAAAAGTTGCGAAAGTGCTGGCAAACGCAACAGTCCGGTCCCGTGTACAACAGCCGACAGCAACACTCACCTGTAAAGAAATATACAGGGACAACATTAACTCCTCAGCCAAATGCCTGCTGTACAAACGTCCTTAGTTTTCATTATCTTTATCCTCTACAGATTATAAATCAGGCAAGAAAATGTACCCAACCCAAAAAAGTGTTTTTTCTGAATTAGTTTAATCAAAGATCATAAAGGATGTCTTTTAATCTTGTAAGAACATTCTTATTACAACCAATCATAATAATGACATGCTGCTAGCAGTGTGAATGCTCCTGCAATAACAAAGTAGCAGCGGGTCAGTCCAGGAACGCAGACTTGGCTTCTGCAGTAACGATGATGAAACTACCCCAGTCTTAATCTCATCATCACACACTATTTATCTAGTTTTGTTTTTTGGGAGTTAGATGTGGCCCTTGTGGCTAAAGGGATCAGGGGGTATGAAGAGAAGCCAGATACAGGATACTGAGTTGGTTGATCAGCCATGATCACATTGAATGGCGGTGCAGGCTAGAAGGGCCTACTCCTGCACCTATTTTCTGTTTCTATTTAGAGATACAGCGTGGAAACAGGCCCTTCGGCCAGTCTTGTCCGTGCCCACCAGCGATCTCCGCACATTAACACTACCCTTCACACACTGGGGACAATTAAAAAAAAAATCACACCAAGCCAATTAACCTACAAACCTGTACGTCTTTGGAGTGTGGGAGGAAACCGAAGTTCTCAGAGAAAACCCACATGGTCACGGGGAGAACGTACAAACTCCGTACAGTCAGCACCTGTAGTCGGGATTGAACATGGGTCTCCGGCGCTGTAAGGCAGCAACTCTACCGTTGCGCCACCGTGCCGCCCAGTATTCTAATTTCTGCTTTTCTTTCATGATTTGTACGAGTGTCAGAGGTTATGGGGAGAAGGCAGGAGAATCGGGTTAGGAGGGAGAGATACATCAGCCATGACTGAATGGCGGAGTAGACTTGATGGGCCGAATGGCCTCATTCCACTCCTATCCCTGATGACCTTATGACAAAGTAAGTACTCCAAGTTACCATGTTCTGTTCTGCAATGTAACATTCAATAAAACGCTTGGGATGTGCTTTCTTGAATATATCAGAGAAAGTGGAGTTCTTGGTGTCACCATCCAGAGCAATGACGTTTTTGTTGTCATGGCCCAGCTTTGCCAGTGCAGTACCATATGCCTTCCTCGTGGCCACCTGGGAAAACAAGAGCCAAGCAAATACTCAATAAAAATAATGAACACATGATCAATTTATGATGAATAAATCAATCTGTTTATTGTTCATTGCTCTTGCAATAATTAATAAGACAGTTCCTGAAAGATATTTGTTGCTCATTTGAGCTGAGATTGAAGACCATACTTGTGCTTGCCGGTGGCTAGTTTGTGGTCATTACAGCAGTTGTGTTTGTCCTGTAGAGGTTACCTGTCTTTCTAACCCTCGTGCTCAAATCAACAATTATCAGGAGGCTTCATTCCAGCGCATCTTGTAGAACATTTTCATCCAGGGGATGATTGGATTAACATATGATGGGCGTTTGTCGGCACTGGGCCAGTACACGCTGCAGTTTCGAAGAATGAGGGGGGACCGCATTGAAACTTACCGAATAGTAAAAGGCTTGGATAGAGTAGATGTGGAGAGGATGTTTCCACCAGTGGGAGAGTCTAGGACAGAGGGCACATCCTCAGAATTAAAGGACGTTCCTTTAAGAAGGAGATAAGGAGGAATTACTTTAGTCAGAGGGTGGTGAATCTGTGGAATTCTTTGCCACAGGAGGTTGTGGAGGCCTAGTCAGTGGATATTTTAAAGTCAGATAGATAGATTATTGATAAGTAATGGTGGCATGGGTTATAGGGAGAAGGGGGTTGAGATGGAAAGATAGATCAGCCATGATTGAATGGCAGACCAGATGGGCCGAATGGCCTACCTCTACTCCGATTACTTATGAATATGTGTATCAGATTATGAGAGGAATCGATAAGGTGAATCGATTAGTCTTTTCCCCAAGTTTGGGGAATCAAGAACCAGAGGGCATAGGTTTAAGGTGAGGGGAAAAGATTTAATAGGAACCTGAAGGACAACTTTGTTTTTTTACACAAAGGGTGGTAGGTATGTGGAACGAGCTGCCAGAACAGGTTAGTTGAGGGAGGTATTATCACTATGTTTAAAAAACATTTGGATAGGTACATGGAAAGGACAGTTTTGGAAGGATATGAGGCAAAAGCAGGCAGGTGGAACCAGTGTAGATGGGACATGTTGGGTCAAAGGGCCTCTTTCCATGCTGTATGACACTATAACAGTAGGAGAATTAATCAAACATCAGATATAACAAGATAGCATGTTAACTGCACTGTATTCAGCAACACAGAAGACCCCAGCAAGGTCTAAGCAAAGTAGGGTCATATTCACAAAGGATGACATTTAACAGAACTGCACAAACTGATGCTGAATATACCTGAATACTGCAGCAGCGCTTGCAGCACGCGCTTCTCTTTTTCAGTGGACAGTTGAAACCAGCCTCCTCATTCAACAGACTATCTTTCACAGTTTCTGCCACCTTCACCAAGAATCATCTTTTCCTCCCATTCACTTCTGCATTCAGAAAGGAGCCTGAAAACCTGACTGCAACTGCAAACACTTTTAACTCCCAGACCATGTTACTCAACGATCCTGCCCAAGGAAAGTAATATTGATCAGTGTGATTGTTTACCTTCTCCAGATGTTTGTATGCAGGTGGTGCAGATAGTTTAATATTCTGGAGGCAGACAGGTGGGGCATCCTCTGTTGGCTGGCCTGGGGCAAGCTTCTTCTCATTCGTGATTAAAGCTTTGATTGAATTAATAACTGCTTCCACTTCATCCTTTGGAATGGCTTTACCATGCCAATTTTCTTTATCCTCAACACCTGAAAAGATGTTAAACTTTGAAGGTGACACACAACATACATACACAGAGTTCAATCTCAGCTAAGATACAGTAGGCAGAATCACACGACAGTGGACACAGATTTACACGGTGCAATCATGATTACAGACCGCACACATTAAATAAACAGATTCTGTCAATCAAGGACAGGTGAATTTTAACAATAACGTCAATAGTAAGGAAAGCTTAGTTAGCTTAGTTTTAGTTTAGTTTTCCTAAACTGGCTGAAGATTTCTTACTCTGAACATTATTTATTTTGTGCTTCTTACCTTGGAAGGCAGGGTCCAACTTGAAATAAGGAAACATTTCACCAAATTGATTGTGTTGTAATTATCTTGTCATGACAGTCATGCAATTTGTTGGCATTTCAGAATAATTTAGAATTTACACAAAATGGACATATTGTTTACCCACAACTGGATTGACAAATTCATTGAAAGAGCTAGGAGAAAAAAACAGTAAATTATTTAAAGAATCCTCAATGATTTTGTGTTGCTTATTTATTTTCCTATGTGATTTCCAGGCTCTTTTGTGCCCATTACTAAATTCCATTTCAGACGCTTGGGGCACGAGTATGCAACCTCATCTTTCAGCGAATCACCATTGCTGCCGCACCATCTAATGAAGCAATAGGGAGCAAGGTGAAAAGTAAAAGTGGCAGGCAGACAAAACCAGGGCAAAAATCAAAAAGGGCCACTTCTCAACAAAATTGTGTAAGGGGTAAGAGCGTTGTAAAAACAAGCCTGAAGGCTTTGTGTCTCAATGCAAGGAGTATTCGTAATAAAGTGGATGAGTTGAACGTGCAGATAGCTATTAATGAGTATGATATAGTTGGGATCACGGAGACATGGCCAGGGTGACCAAGGCTGGGAGCTGAACATCCAGGGATATTCAATATTCAGGAGGGATAGAGAGAAAGGAAAAGGAGGTGGGGTAGCGTTGCTGGTTAGAGAGGAGATTAACGCAATGGAAAGGAAGGACATTAGCTTGGAGCATGTGGAATCGGTATGGGTAGAGCTTCGAAACACTAAGGGGCAGAAAACGCTAGTGGGAGTTGTGTACAAGCCACCTAACAGTAGTAGTGAAGTTGGGGATGGTATCAAACAGGAAATTAGAAATGCGTGCGACAAAGGCAAAACGGTTATAATGGGTGACTTCAATCTACATATAGATTGGGTGAATCAAATTGGCAGGGGCGCTGAGGAAGAGGATTTTTTGGAAAGTATGAGGGATAGTTATCTAAATCAACATCTAGAGGAACCAACGAGAGAGCAGGCTATTTTAGACTGGGTATTGAGTAATGAGGAAGGGTTAGTTAGCAGTCTTATTGTGCGTGCCCCCTTGGGCAAGAGTGACCATAATATGGTCGAGTTCTTCATTAGGATGGAGAGTGACATTGTTAACTCAGAAACAATGGTTCTGAACTTAAAGAAAGGTAACTTTGAGGGTATGAGACGTGAATTGGCCAAGATTGACTGGCAATCAATTCTAAAAGGGTTGACGGTGGATACGTAATGGAAGACATTTAAAGACTGCATGGATGAACTACAAAAATTGTTCATCCCAATTTGGCAAAAGAATAGATCAGGGAAGGTAGTGCATCCGTGGATAACAAGGGAAATCAGGGATAGTATCAAAGCAAAGGATGATGCGTACAAAGTAGCCAGAAAAAGCAGCATACCAGAGGACTGGGAGAAATTCAGAGACCAGCAGAGAAGGACAAAGGGCTTGATTAGGAAAGGAAAAATAGATTATGAAAGAAAACTGGCAGGGAACATAAAAACTGACTGCAAAAGTTTTTATAGATATGTGAAGAGAAAGAGATTAGTTAAAACAAATGTAGGTCCCTTGCAGTCAGAAACAGGTGAGTTGATCATGGAGAACAAGGATATGGTGGACCAATTGAATAACTACTTTGGTTCCGTCTTCACTAAGGAAGACATAAATAATCTGCCGGAAATAGCAGGGGACCGCGGGTCAAAGGAGTACTTGAGTGAAATCCAGGTTAGTCGGGAAGTGGTGTTGGGTAAATTGAATGGATTAAAGGCCGATAAATCCCCAGGGCCAGATAGGCTGCATCCCAGAGTACTTAAGGAAGTAGCTCCGGAAATAGTGGATGCATTAGTGATAATCTTTCAAAACTCTTTAGATTCTGGAGTAGTTCCTGAGGATTGGCGGGTAGCAAACGTAACCCCTCTTTTTAAGAAGGTGGGGGGAGAGAGAAAACGGGGAATTACAGACCAGTTAGTCTAACATCGGTAGTGGGGAAACTGCTAGAGTCAGTTATTAAAGATGGGATAGCAGCACATTTGGAAAGTGGTGAAATCATTGGACAAAGTCAGCATGGATTTACGAAAGGTAAATCATGTCTGACGAATCTTGTGGAATTTTTCGAGGATGTAACTAGTAGCGTGGATGGGGGAGAACCAGTGGATGTGGTGTATCTGGACTTCCAGAAGGCTTTCGACAAGGTCCCACATAAGCGATTAGTATATAAACTTAAAGCATACGGCATTGGCGGTTCAGTATTGATGTGGATAGAGAACTGGCTGGCAAACAGGAAGCAAAGAGTAGGAGTTAACGGGTCGTTTTCACAATGGCAGGCAGTGACTAGTGGGGTACTGCAAGGCTCAGTGCTGGGACCCCAGCTATTTACAATATACATAAATGATCTGGATGAGGGAATTGAAGGCGACATGTCCAGGTTTGCGGATGACACTAAACTGGGGGGGGGCAGTGTTAGCTGTGAGGAGGATGCTAGGAGAATGCAAGGTGACTTGGATAGGCTGGGTGAGTGGGCAAATGTTTGGCAGATGCAGTATAATGTGGATAAATGTGAGATTATCCACTTTGGTGGCAAAAATAGGAAAACTGACTACTATCTAAATGGTGGCCGATTAGGAAAAGGGGAGATGCAGCGCGACCTGGGTGTCATGGTACACCAGTCATTGAAAGTAGGCATGCAGGTACAGCAGGCAGTGAAGAAAGCCAATGGTATGTTAGCTTTCATAGCAAAAGGATTTGAATATAGGAGCAGGGACGTTCTACTTCAGTTGTATAGGGTCTTGGTGAGGCCACACCTGGAGTATTGCGCACAGTTCTGGTCTCCAAATCTGAGGAAGGACATTATTGCCATAGAGGGAGTGCAGAGAAGGTTCACCAGATTGATTCCTGGGATGTCAGAACTGTCTTATGAACAAAGACTGCATAGACTCGGTTTATACTCTCTAGAATTTAGGAGATTGAGAGGGGATCTTATAGAAACTTACAAGATTCTTAAGGGGTTGGACAGGCTAGATGCAGGAAGATTGTTCCCGATGTTGGGGAGGTCCAGGACAAGGGGTCACAGCTTAAGGATAAGGGGGAAATCCTTTAGGACCGAGATGAGAAGGAATTTTCTCACACAGAGAGTGGTGGGTCTCTGGAACTCTCTGCCACAGAGGGTAGTTGAGGCCAGTTCATTGGCTATATTTAAGAGGGAGTTAGATGTGGCCCTTGTGGCTAGGGGGATCAGAGGGTATGGAGAGAAGGCAGGTACGGGATACTGAGTTGGATGATCAGCCATGATCATATTGAATGGCGGTGCAGGCTCGAGGGGCCGAATGGCCTACTCCTGCACCTAATGTGTATGTTTCTATGTTACGTGGATGTCCCGATCATAGATGCCACATAAACTTCATATTTCAACATCAATTCAGGCTGCTTCCAAGAACATCAGACCTGATGAAGGGTTTTGGCCCGAAACTTTGCCCATTTCCTTCGCTCCGTAGGTGCCACCTCACCCGCTGAGTTTCTCCAGCATTTATGTCTACCTTCGATTTTCCAGCATCTGCAGTTCCTTCTTAAACATCTTAACCAATTTCATTTTGGAGTCACGTGAGTGACCTTGTGAAGACCCCGCCAGGCACGCATGTGCGACATATCGTCGACCGCATGCGAGCAACGGGCAGTGAGGAGCGTTGCTCCTCTACTGCAGGGATCTGCAGGTAAGGAAAAACTAACCTACAGTCCTTTTTTCATTTTAGGGACTCCGTTTTCAGAGTACTCCAGGCCACTTCGGCACTGACTGCGGACCGCGGGATGCGGGCAGTCAGCGGTGGCAGCAACAGACTGGAGTCGGGAAGAGCCCGTTGACCCAGGTGGGTGCGGGTTCACATTCGCCAGTCGGAGGAACGGCAGAGGTAGCCCGACTCTACACCGCAGCCCGCAAGGACACTGCGGGCTGACGGCATTAAAAAAGGAGTGGGGCTTGCAGGCTCGCCGTGCGCAGTGAGCGACGGCAGAGCAGCAGCCCCGACTCTACACCACAACCGGCAAGGATACAACGGGCTGTCGGCATCAACCAGGGAGTGGGGCTTGCAGGCTCCCTGTTCGCAGTAAACGACGGCAGAGCAGCAGCCCCGACTCTGCACCACAACCGGCAAGGATACTGCGGGCTGACGGCATTAATAAAGGAGTAGGGCTTGCAGGCTCGCCGTGCGCAGTGAGCGACTGCAGAGCAGCAGTCCCGACTCTACACCGCAGCCCGCAAGGACTCTGGGGCTGACGGTTTTGCTTACCCGGGCAAGGTTGGGCAGCTCGTTGACCCAGTAGGGTCCGGGCTCACATTCGCCGTTTGCAAGCAGCGACGGCAGAGCGGCAGCCCGAATCTACACCGCAGCCCGCAGGGTCACCATGGGCTGGCGGCAACGCTACCCGGAAGTGGGACAAGCCCGTGGACCAGGAGGGTCCAGGCTCGGAGACTGCCATTCACGGGCAGCGAAGGCAGAGCAGGAGCTCCGACTCGACGCCACAGGCCGCAGGTATACCGCGGACTAACGGCTATGCTACCCTATAGAGGTAGTAGACAGAGCTGGGGCCCCGACTCACACACAGGCGGGAGCCTTACCGTTAGCGGCAGTCTATGTCCCGCATGAGACTCTGGTCACCATTGGAGCTAGGGGGAGAGAGTGCGCTCCTACACCGGAAGCTCATTAAGACCCTCAGGTAAGATACTAACCTTGAGTTGTTAGTTTCTGTACTAGACTTTGCTTACAGAAACAATGAATGGGAGACCAGAATGAAGGCATCGAAGTATGCCTCCCAGGGCCATGGGACTTTGGATGGGAGTCAGCGCCTACTATTCCCGGAGCTGCCAGCAACACCGGTAGCGCCCGCTCTGCGGGCCGGGATAAGAATGCGGAAACCGGGGAGCCCTGCGCAGCCAGGACCCGATTCTCCACCACGGCTGGCCATGGAGCCGTAAAGTGGTAGGAGCACCGCGCAGGAGCAGGGTAGGCAAGACCCTGACTCCCTACCACTGTCACCTAAGCATAGGGACAGTGGAGCAAAGGTATGCAAGCATGTTATCCGCTTGGCGGCACGTTCTCTCTCCCCAACTATGCAGGTCACCAGAGGGAGGACCAGGGGAAGAACGGCACAACAGTCGGTGAAGCCCTGCTGTAGGAGCCGGGGTCGACTTTCCACCGGAGCAAGCCGCCAGATCGCGGACCGGTGAAGGATTGAGCCCTGGGTCTGCAAGCCCCGCATGTGCGCCCGGCACAGACTCACCACTGGGGGAGCCTGCCAGATCGCGGGCCGGTGTAGTCTCATCTCTACAGAAAAGGCTAGTGGGAGCTGTGTACAGGCCACCTAACAGTAGTATTGGAGTTGGAGATGGCATCAAACAGGAAATTAGAAATGCGTGCAACAAGGGTAACACGGTTATAATGGGTGACTTAAATCTGCATGTAAATTGGGTGAATCAAATTGGCAGGGGTGCTGAGGAAGAGGATTTCTTGGAACCAACGAGAGAGCAGGCTATTCTAGACTGGGTATTGAGTAATGAGGAAGGGTTAGTTAGCAGTCTTGTTGTGCGTGGCCCCTTGGGCAAGAGTGACCATAATATGGTTGAGTTCTTCATTAGGATGGAGAGTGACAACATTAAGTCAGAAACAAGGGTTCTGAACTTGAACAAAGGTAACTTTGAAGGTATGAGATGTGAATTGGCCAAGATAGACTGGCAGGTAATTCTTAAAGGGTTGACAGTGGATGTGCAATGGAAGGTATTTAAAGACTGCATGGATGAAGTTCAAAAATTGTTCATACCAGTTTGGCAAAAGAATAAATCGGGGAAGGTGGTGCATCCATGGATAACAAGGGAAATCAGGGATAGTATAAAAACAAAAGATGAGGCATACAAATTTGCCAGAAAAAGCAGCCTACCGGAGGACTGGGAGAAATTCAGAATCCAGCAGAGGAGGACAAAGGGCTTAATTAGGAAAGGGAAAATAGATTATGAAAGGAAACTGGCAGGGGACATAAAAACTGACTGCAAAAGTTTTTATAGATATGTGAAGAGAAAGAGACTAGTTAAAACAAATGTTGGTCCCTTGCAGTCAGAAACAGGTGAACTGATCATGGGGAACAAGGACATGGCAGATCAATTGAATAACTATTTTGGTTCTGTCTTCACTAAGGAAGACATAAATAATCTGCCGGAAATAGCAGTGGAACGGGGGTCAAATAAGATGGAGGAACTGAGTGAAATCCAGGTTAGCCGGGAGGTGGTGTTGGGTAAATTGAACGGATTGAAGGCCGATAAATCCCCAGGGCCAGATAGTCTGCATCCCAGAGTACTCAAGGAGGTAGCCACAGAAATAGTGGATGCATTAGTGATAATTTTTCAAAATTCCTTGGATTCTGGAGTAGTTCCTGAGGATTGGAGGGTAGCTAATGTAATCCCACTTTTTAAAAAAGGAGGGAGAGAGAAAGCGGGGAATTACAGACCAGTTAGTCTAACATCGGTAGTGGGGAAAATGCTAGAGTCAGTTATTAAAGATGGGATAGCAGCACATTTGGAAAGTGGTGAAATCATTGGACAAAGTCAGCATGGATTTACGAAAGGTAAATCATGTCTGACAAATCTGATAGATTTGATCCCGCATAAGAGATTAGCATACAAACTTAAAGCACACAGTATTGGGGGTTCAGTATTGATGTGGATAGAGAACTGGCTAGCAGACAGGAGGCAAAGGGTAGGAGTAAACGGGTCCTTTTCAGAATGGCAGGCAGTGAGTAGTGGGGTACCGCAAGGCTCAGTGCTGGGACCCCAGCTATTTACAATATATATTAATGATTTGGACGAGGGAATTCAATGCAACATCTCAGAATTTGCAGATGACACCAAGCTGGGGGATATAGTTAGGTTTGAGGAGGATGTTTGGAGGCTGCAGGGTGATTTGGATAGGCTGAGTGAATGGGCAGATGCATGGCAGATGCAGTATAATGTGGATAAATGTGAGGTTATCCACTTTGGTGGCAAAAACATGAGGGTAGACTATTATCTGAATGGTGGCAGATTAGGAAAAGGGGAGATGCAACGAGACCTGGGTGTCATGGTACACCAGTCATTGAAAGTAGGCATGCAGGTGCAGCAGGCAGTGAAGAAAGCAAATGGTATGTTAGCATTCATAGCGAAAGGATTTGAGTATAGGAGCAGGGAGGTTCTACTGCAGTTGTACAGGGTTTTGGTGAGGCCACACCTGGAGTATTGCGTACAGTTTTGGTCTCCAAATCTGAGGAAGGACATCCTTGGCATAGAGGGGGTACAGAGAAGGTTCACCAGACTGATTCCTGGGATGTCAGGACTTTCATATGAGGAAAGATTGGATAGACTCGGCTTGTACTCGCTGGAATTAAGAAGATTGAGGGGGGATCTTATAGAAACTTACAAAATTCTTAAGGGGTTGGACAAGCTAGATGCTGGAAGATTGTTTCCGATGTTGGGGGAGTCCAGAACAAGGGGTCACAGTCTAAGGATAAGGGGGAATTCCTTTAGGACCGAGATGAGGAAAACATTCTTTACACAGAGAGTGGTGAGTCTCTGGAATTCTCTGCCACAGAAGGTAGTTGAGGCCAGTTCATTGGCTATATTTAACAGGGCGTTAGATGTGGCACTTGTGGCTAAAGGGATCAGGAGGTATGGAGAGAAGGCAGGTACGGGATACTCAGTTGGATGATCAGCCATGATCACATTGAATGGCGGTGCAGGCTCGAAGGGCCGAATGGCCTATTTTTCTATGTTTCTATCTCGGTCACCGCACCCCCCTTTAGCGGCAGGAAGTGACTGAACGTCGCCTTTGTCCCATAGGACACAGACTCACCACCGGGGGAGTCTGCCAGATTGCAGGCCGGTGTAGTTTCGTCTCGGTCACAGCACCCCCCCTTTAGCGGCAGGACGTGACCGAACGTCGTCTTTGTCCCTAAGGAGGACAGGCGGCAAGCCCGCACGGACGTCGGGGTACCACGCTTTGGCGGCCGGGATCGACTCATCACCGCTCATATCTTATCAGACTAGCGGGCCGCCTCCGTCCGAAAGACGGCGGACCAGCAGCAGGTCCGCGCGGGAGTCGCTTAGCCACGCAGAAGCGGCAGGCAGCGACATCCTGTCTAGGCACCCTTGTTATCACCTCGACGTGGTGCGGGGCGATGACAGAAGCCTCAGAGATTCTCCAGAACCTGAGGAAGTCGACTTGTTGTCCGCAGATGCGGCGGTGGTCGCATGGCTCGGATGGAGCGCATGATGGAGCGTATCCTAGAGCACAATCTGCAGCTGGACCAGATGTCCTCCAGTCCTGGAGGAACCTGTAGTACCTGAGAAAACCCAGGAGGAACTGCTGAATGTGGTCTCCAAGTTCGCCCAGCCGAAGCACTTGTGTCAGCCTTTTGCAGCCCAAATTAGGGGCTAGCATAGACTACTTCACCACACACCAGCTGCAGGAACAGGTCCTTACCAAGGCGATCAACAAATACAAGGCCCAAACAACTGCATATCGTTGAATGTACCGACAATCAACACGCCCATCTGGGGCAACAACAGTCCCGGGATAAGGGCACAGGAGCTGAAGTAACAAAAGATACTGAAATTGCTGACGTCGGGGATTACTGCCTTTGCCAGGTCGGTTGACGGTACGGAAATGACGGCAGAGCAGGAGGATGCTCTTGCAATATTAGTCATGAAGTTAACGCTTCCCGAAATATCGCCATTTAACCGACTCCTAACCCCCATATTTGCGGGGTTGTACAAGGCATCTCGATGCCACCACCGAGACAGCTGTTCGGTGAGGACCTGCCCATACAGGTCAAGGGCCTGGATTAGGAGGCGGAGGCAGTCGGGTTGATAACCCACCTCCCTCCAGCAGGCCGGCAGTGTGCAGGCAAACATCATATGCAAGACCTCGGGCCACCTGAAAGACCAGTAAGGACCTACACATTCAGCAGCACCTCAACACAATTCAACGGAACACCAGGAACCAGAACGACATGCCCGCCGGTAGCCATGGAGGTAGGGGGTCTGGTTCTCTAGGAAGTGCTGCATGTATAACCTCACAAGGAGGAGAGAGGTTACATACATTCTGGGATTCATGTGTCTGATTGTCACTATCCCAGGGAACAAAGACATTCTAGAGGCATGTAACAGCCTTGCTTGCGCCAGGAAACCGACTATTAGACATGCTGCTAAGGTAATTGGTAAACTTGTAGCTACATTCTAGCTACATAATTGGGCCGTTACACTATCTAAGCTTGCAAAGAGCAAAATCTCGGCATTAATAGCGAATGCTGGACATTTTTTACGTGCCTATGCAGCCGCCAATCAAGGCATTAATTGAGCTACAATGGTGGATTAGCAATGTTTGTGATTGTTAAATCCCATCATTACATAAAACCCATTAGTCGTGTTACAAACCGACGCAAGCACCAAGGGCTGGGACTGTTCAGAAGTGCTGGGAGCATGTCACGGGCTGCGGGCTTAATGCACTAATCTGCAGCATACGTATCCTCCAAATCTGAGGAAAGACATCCTTGCCATAGAGGGGGTACAGAGAAGATTCACCAGACTGATTCCTGGGATGTCAGGACTTTCATATGAGGAAAGATTGGATAGACTCGGTTTGTACTCGATGGAATTTAGAAGATTGAGGGGGGATCTTATAGAAACCTACAAAATTCTTAAGGGGCTGGACAAGCTAGATGCTGGAAGATTGTTCCCGATGTTGGGGGAGTCCAGAACAAGGGATCACAGTCTAAGGATAAGGGGGAATTCCTTTAGGACCGAAATGAGGAAAACATTCTTTACACAGAGAGTGGTGAGTCTCTGGAATTCTCTGCCACAGAAGGTAGTTGAGGCCAGTTCATTGGCTATATTTAAGAGGGCGTTAGATGTGGCACTTGTGGCTAAAGGGATCAGGGGGTATGGAGAGAAGGCAGGTACGGGATACTGAGTTGGATGATCAGCCATGATCACATTGAATGGCGGTGCAGGCTCGAAGGGCCGAATGGCCTACTCCTGCACCTATTTTCTATGTTTCTATGTTTCTATGTATGTCCATCTTCAAAAATATACCACTGAGGTGGCATATTTAAATCTTATGGGTGGTATCAAGTCAATATCTTGTGATGAATTGGGAAAAATTAATTTGGCTCTGATGCATTGAAAGAAATATTTGGATATCAGCTATGTACCTTCTGGTTAAGCCCAATACAGTGGCGGACACCAGGTCACAAGTATTTAATAACGACACCAAGTGGACGTTGAACCGCCAAATATTTGCTAAAATTATAGCCTAATATGGAACACCAGATATCGACCTCCTAGCGTCCAGGTTGAACCATTAGATACCAATATGTGTCTCTTGAGAACCAGATCCTGGGGCAGTGGCGATGGACGAGTTCTCGCTACATTGGGGGAAATGGATTTCTATGCTTTCCCCATTCTGCTTCATCAGTCAGGTGTTGCAGAAAATGCAACCAGGTTCTGCAACATAAAGGACCATGGACGTCATACAGCCTCGTGCAGAGAGAGTCCACTAGGAAGCAGTACCTCACCTACATAAGGATATGGGAGGTTTCTGTAGTTGGACCAAGACCACCTACATATCTGCTACGATCTTCAATGTGCCAGGAGTGCACTGTCATCCTATCTCGATATTGGAGTGGGATCTCACCAGCTGGTATCCAAACTATGAGGGATATGTTCTATCCATTCCTCCCCGACCACAATATTATATTACCTGAGATATAAAGGTGGTGTTGACCCTACTCAGGAGCTGGTCGCCTATGACGGATTTACCACTGGACTTACTCACCTTTAAATTGGTAATGGTAATGTCACTGAACACAGCACAACGGGTCCAGACTCTACAGGAATTAAACCTGGATAGAATGATCGACCCATAGTAAAGTAACTTCTTTATAAAAGAGTTGCTTAAACTACACAGACCTGCGACTACAGGTCTGGAAATGGCCATCAGGAATATGGAGGCGGATCTGTTATCAGCCATGGAAACCCACGTCACAGGGTGATGGTGCAGACTATCTCCAGATGGCTCAAGGTGGTATTCGGTGCAGCAGGTAAGACACTAAACATTTTAAAATGTCATTCTACCAGGGCTGCATCCACATCAGTGGCGAGGACCATGGAGGTTTTCATGGATCATGTCCTCGCAATAGTGGGCTGGGCCAGTGAAACTACATTTCAGCGATTTCATAATTAACCTGTGGCCGCTCCCGCAACATCTGTGGAGTCATTTTTAAGTGCTGTTCCCTAAACGTTTGTCCCTGAGTTCAGGGGTTTATTGTTGTATTAACAATAATGTTATTATTCTTCAGCTTGTTCAAGTCTGGAATACGTTAACATACTTCCTCCATCAGTATTACCGCAGTGTGTGGGCATGGACGTGATCCAGGGCATGTAATCACAGAGCTTTGAAATCTTCACGACGTCACTCACGTGACTCCGAAATGAAATGGTAAGATGTGGAATCTGGGTGGGAACTGTTGTGGACAGAGTTTATGGCTGTGCCCAGAGGTACACCAGACTTGATTCTTCTGGGCTCTAACATGCTGCTGTGTCGGGGAACTGCAGGAGTGGATAGTTTTTTGGATGCACGGGTATTGTGCATCAAAGAATCCTGATTCTGTACAGAAACTATACATGAGCAATAAAATAGTAAGATTAAACAAGAACTTACCAGTTTGAAGTTTGATCTTTATTTTATGAGGAGTTGCGATGAGGGATTTCGTGCCCTCCGCTCCCAACCCTCTACTATAAGGTCAGCTGGTAAACTATTATCAGCTAATGGTGGATATGCTTTTCATCAAATTTGCAGCAAACTCATTTGGTCCAATTTGTCTTTGTGCTCAGTTTCAGTTTAGTTTATTGTCACATGTACCGAGGTACAGTGAAAGTCCTTTTGTTGCATGTTAACCAGTCAGCAGAAAAACAGACCATGATTGCAATCGAGCCATTTTCAGTGTACAGATACACAAGTACAGATACATAACATTTGGTGCAAGGTGAAGCCAGCAAAGTCCAATCAAGGATGTTTATGCTCATCACCCCTCCTCTTTTATCTAAGTGAATCTGTTGATCAGCAGATCTCATAAAGCATCATCTAGCTTCCTATTGAAAGTATTTATGCTTTTCACCTTAATTACTCTAATGGGTCAAGCTGTTGTAATTATTAGTGATTTATATTTATGGCTCACAATACTGGATTTCTGGTGAGTGCAGTGATTTTTTTTTTGCGCGCTATCCAGTAACGGGAAGACAATACATGATTACAATCAAGCCGTCCACAGTGTACAAATACAGGATAAAGGGATTAACATTTAGTGCAAGATAAAGTCCTACAAACATAGTGAGAAGGTCTCCAATTAGGTAGTTGGTAAGTCATGACCACTCTCTAGTTGGTTCAGTTGCCAAATAACAACTGGGAAGAAACTGTCCCTGAATCTGAAGGTGTGCATTTCCACACTTCTGTACCTTTTGCCTGATGGAAGAGGGGAGAAGATGGAGTGACCAGTGTGAGATTCGTCCTCGATTAAGCTGGTGGCCTTGCCGAGGCAGCGTGAGGAGTACATGGAGTGTTACTGTTAGTGCTATCTTTACCCAGTAGCATAATTCTTTTGATCTGTGTCAAATATAGATCACTAACATTTCCAAGACAAAGGTAAAGTAGAATCACAGAAATTAAGTATTTAAGGTACCTTCGATGCCTTTTCCTTTAAAGGTCTTAGCAATAACCATGGTTGGTTTGCCGTTGATCATGCTGGCTTGCCAAAAAGCTTTGCAGAGTTCTTCAACACTGTGTCCATCCACAACTTCAGTATGCCACCTGAACAGAAAGGATCACAATTCACCATTATACCGTAAAAATCGACACAAATACCAATTCAAGCAGCTAATCCTAGACAAAATTTCAATAGCATTCACAATATTTGTACAAATGACGATGTGAGGAAGTTATTTACCAGACTCGAGCACTGGGCTGGAACTCAGTGACTCGGTGAAACACAAGTCCACGGTCCCCCATACCCTCCCTATTCTGCAGAGATCAGATGTGCCCCATCATCGCCAGCTAGAAAAACAGTTCTTGATTTTTCAAGTGACTGACACAAACATTTTAAATTATTGAAGTAAATAATGTTTAACATTGTTATGAAATATTTTTTGATTACTTATTGCATAAACATCTATAAATAATGAGAAGCATTAAAGCCAGCAATTTAAAGCAACGTCCCTTTCCATTTGTCACCTAGAGCAGAACAGTCGAACACAGCCACAACAATTGTCCTATGATCCCTATAAATGTCACCAGGAGGCAATTCCACAGTGGGAATTAATTAAATGCTGGAATACGATCACAATTCCTAGCAATAATCTGCAAGTTCAGGCCTAACATGTAACAGATTAATTATAAGGAGTACAAATAGGAAGGTGTCACCTTCAGCCTCTGTACAAAACTCATGCTTTCACTTGTGATACTGTGCTGTTACTCCAACACTGGTTCCCAAGTGTAGCCTCTCATCTCGTATCCTGGCAGATGCCTTCTCCATAACATGGCAAGCTCTTCTTCAATAATAGTCCATCCATCTGCTGCTGGACTCCTCATTTTTGCCAACCTCAACAGCTCCCATGCAGTGTTCCTGGTGTACGTTATCCATTTCCAGCAACAGTACAGCAGCACCCCTAGTCCAATGAAGAGCTAAGCTCAAGGTTTTGTTCTTGAGTTTAAGGGATGTATTTATTGGCCATCCTATTGAAGTATAAATATTTAAAAGACAAACGATAGTTACGTCTGCCCTCTAATCCATCATCCAACACTTTTAGTACCACATCTGAAGGTCAAAATTAAAAACTTACCCAAAAGCTTCACAACGTTTGCGATAGATTTCAATTTTATGTTGCAGAGGAGAAGGTTCACTTTGACCCAAGCGGTTCACGTCTAAAACCGCCATCAAGTTGTCAAGCTTGTAGTGAGAAGCAAACGCCATGGCCTCCCAGACTGAGCCTTCCGATGATTCCCCATCTCCCAGTAAACAGTATACACGGTAACTGGAAGCAGAGGACAAGAAACACCGTAAAGTACAAAGCACCTACATTACTCATCTCTGACCGTAGCATTTGAAAAATACCGGTTAGTAAATAATCAGAATTCAAAAACAGCTTTCTAGACCTCACTAAAAATATTCTTCAAGATTAACTTGCTCCGAAACATTTTCTCTACATCAATATTGTGAAATAGGTGATATTTCTCCCAAATTAAAACAGTTTCCTTTGTTTGTTGGGTAGGATCCCTGCCAGTGAAGGATTACCCTCAAATCTTATTGATTTCATTTAACCAGGGCACGTTAACAACAGAGACAGACACAGCCCTAATGTCAAGACCATTCAGGATTGATGCAGTCCCTTTATACAATTTCTCACATTGTCACCTAGATGTCCAGTACTGTAGCCAAAATACAATATTTAAAATTGAGTTTCAAAGTTTCATTAAAATATTCAAGTTTGATACTTAAATCAAGTGTGTCACAAAAATATAATTTAAACCATATTTCTAACTAAAAGAATTACTCTGAAACAAATGACAGATCCTAATTATTAATACACATTTTGAGAATGCTTGTACAGAATCAATGGTGGCGTTCAGATAAGAGAAAGGTCTGCATGTAAACACCTGTATAAAAAACGGATTTATGATCAGAAATGCTGCCTCACACTTGAGAAGTTTTTTTTTAAATGGGTACCTATCCTGAATTGATACATTTTAAGAAGACAGATAATCTAGTGGAAAATGAAAGTATAAGAAGAGTAAAGAAGAGCAGATGCTGGAAGTCTGAAATAAAACAGAAAATGAAGGAAACATGTAGGCAAGAGAAGGGTTAATGTTTCAGGCAAGAGAAGAGTTAATACTAGAGAACCTTCATCAGATCTATGAAAGAGATTTTAAAAAGGTAAGTTTAATCCTTCTTGCTCAGTGCTGACAAAGGATCCTGACACATGTGAACTAATTCTCAGCTCGGTGCAGATCCGTCCTGCTGAATGCTACCACCATTTTCTGTTCTCGATCAGTGCACAGCATATCTTCTTTACACATTAGAAAAACAGAATCACTGTGACCAAGCAGTTTTTTAAGGAATGGATTAGACTTGGCATGTCTCCACACTCCACTGTTTACAGAGCCGGTGGCTGCTTTCAGTTCCCACCTATCGCACATGACTGGACAATTTCCAGCATTAAAACAGATAGTTCAGGAGTTATCAATCTGATTTGGTAACACAAAATGAAAAAGAGAACATTTCTGAATTTAGGTTATGTCTGAATAATCTAAGTTTTCATCTAGAGAAATGGCTGTGGACACTGTTTATTTGGAATTCTGCTCAACATCTACACCACAGATTATTAGCAAAAAAAGGCTTAAATAAAACTTGCAGATAACAGTGTGCCCATAGACAGTTTGTGTAGATGAGAACAGGATAAGAGCAAGTGGCATTTACTTTGGAACTTTAAGATATTAAGTTGTCCATATTTGGAACAAAAAAATACAAAGTAGATATTATGTCAGAGCTTGGTCAAAGTGGTCAGTTTTTAAGAATATTTTATGCCATTTATGATTAAAATGTCATTTTCTCCTGCCTGTCCAAGATATATTTTCTCGGGCTGCTAGCTGATGCTGAAAAATTGTTCTGACTTGCGTTCTCTGAAGTTTAAAAAACAAATCGTGGGACAATTTAATCTCTGAAGTAAAATAAAAAAGTGACTTCTAACGCTGTCAGGTAGGGGACAAAACATAAGGCAAGTCATTTATTTTACATATAAACTTGCTTCTTAGGATGACTTTAATCAAAATTTCATTGGCGAAAATGTGATTATGGCCCCATACGAACCGGTAGTGTTTTTCCTGCCGATATGGGGTTCAAATTCACCGCAAACTGCTACGTTCCAATCGATCGCATTCCACAAAAACCCACTTGCAAGATGATTAAAATGGCCATTAATTTATGGGAATTAAACATTAAATTCCTTCCATTTGGCCTATAAATTCATGACAATGAGATTTAAAAATCATGTTATATTGTGAATTCTTGTGTGAATGTTATTTGGACACTTAGGCTATTTAAAAATGTTAATCTTTTCTTCAGAAATGGATAGATGTTTAAATCTAGTAATTGAATTTTTTAATTTGCTACAATTAGGTAACTAACTAACGATATGCTTTAATTTCAGGTAATCCAAGTAAGATTGTTTCATATTTGTTTCAGAATGCTTCAATCTATAATAACTGAAAAATTCTTTCAGTTCTCTTAATTTTTAAGAAAGTTATGGGCTTTTGAAAGTCCTCGATCACAGCTTTTGTGTTAAGTCAATGCAAAAGCAATAGGGAACAAGATGCTAATTTCCGACTATGAAAATGGCCATTACTTTTTTAATACTGAAGATATGAAAGTGAATTAGATGTCAAATTAAACTTCTTTTTATGCTTTATCTGATGGGATAAATTGCACTCGATTTTTTTAATCTCAAAATGTTGTAAAATTACTATTAGATCACTTTGGTTCTGAGAACAATAAATGAAAAAAATATTTTCTTAGAGTAACTAAAAATGTTGGATTAACAAAGCAAATGAAAAGACACAAGTAATCAGAAAGGATAGTATAATTTTGGTTGTGACAATAAAAAGGTTCAATAGCAGAATGCTTTAGTTGGAGCCCTTTGCAGTTTCAGATATCAATCTGCAAGCTGTTTGAGATATCAATCTTCAAAGGATGCATTAATCTTGAGGGGTGTAGTACATATATAAAAGACACGATGAAAGCGCATTTTAAAGATTTAATTATGAGCAGGTTGCATGAATATTATTGATATTCTGAGGTTCCTGTTTGAACATGGGATTTAAAAAGAAAGACTTCTGACATGGTTAGAACTGAAACATTTTCTTTTTGAATGGTGAATTTAACATTGGAGTGTGGCTACCTAGGTGTAAAATCAGAAAGAATATTCCCCCTTAAAGCCGAGTGGAAATTTGGAACTCTATTTGCAAAAAGTCCCATGTTCTGGATTAAATGAAAATTTCAAGCCTAGTACCAGTTTCCAGTTCCAGTTCAAAGTTGATGAACGGATCAGCCATGACCTGGTAGCGTAGCTTAACAAGCAAGAGACTAAATGCCATCCTTTCGCTCATTTTGAAAACTAAAAGATCAGATGTGTGCAACAGATTCTGATAAGGAATAAAAATCGGTGCATGGCTAATGCTTGGAAAAGTACAATTTTTGAATATGAACTAAAAACAACAAAAACTAAATGTTTTTTGTAGAGTTTGATATAAACATGATCACCTGGCTTTATCAAAATGCTTCCCAGTGTAAGCCATTCCCGCCGCGGCCCCGAGACCTTGTCCTAAAGATCCAGTAGCAACATCAACAAACTCCAGTTTCTGAAAAGACACAACGCACAAAGTACGACTTGTAAATTACTTGGGAACATTTACAAGTAAAGCAACGACTCAAACAGGCAGCAAGCGGACGTAAAGTGATTTTCATCATCTTTTACTTTTACTTATACAATATATTAAGCAGCCACAATTGGTATGATCAGGTCTTAACAAAGACATCTGGTGCAGAGCCTAGGGAGCTGAAATATTCCAAAGTATGTGAAGATGTCATTTTGTTGATACTCACTGGAACAGGGTGCCCTTCAAGAAGGGAATCCATTTTCCTCAATGTCGCTAACTGACCCACACACAGGAACCCAAGCTCTGCCCAGACCGCATACAGTATAGGAGCTGCGTGGCCCTGAAATTAAAACGTTTCAAAATTAAGAATAGTCCCATTACAAAGTTAAACGTATTTACATTAAAGCAACAGCACTGATTATCAGAAGTATACAAAACAAAGCAGCACAAATTTCATGAAGGCTTGCCTCACTTGTAGTCTATATCAGCCTCATCTCCAAAAGGGCCTGGGCACTAATTTTGGCGACTGGCTAAGTAGAGCCTGGTGACTACATGCTGATGAGTCTTTGTGAAAAGCCTAAGGATTTATGTACATTTGGAAGGCAGTGACCAATTAAAAACATAGAAATTAGGTGCAGTAGGCCATTCGGCCCTTCGAGCCTGCACCGCCATTCAATGGCTGATCATCCAACTCAGTATCCCGTACCTGCCTTCTCTCCATACCCTCTGATCCCCTTAGCCACAAGGGCCACATCTAACTCCCTCTTAAATATAGCCAATGAACTGGCCTCAACTACCCTCTGTGGCAGAGAGTTTCAGAGACCCACCACTCTCTGTGTGAAAAAATTCCTTCTCATCTCGGTCCTAAAGGATTTCCCCCTTATCCTTAAGCTGTGACCCCTTGTCCTGGACCTCCCCAACATTGGGAACAATCTTCCTGCATCTAGCCTGTCCAACCCCTTAAGAATTTTGTAAGTTTCTATAAGATCCCCTCTCAATCTCCTAAATTCTAGAGAGTATAAACCGAGTCTATGCAGTCTTTGTTCATAAGACAGTCCTGACATCCCAGGAATCAGTCTGGTGAACCTTCTCTGCACTCCCTCTATGGCAATAATGTCCTTCCTCAGATTTGGAGACCAGAACTGTACGCAATACTCCAGGTGTGGCCTCACCAAGTAGATATAGTCAGCTTAGCTTGAGAATACAAATCCAGTCGCAATAATCTGACTATTTTGAAGAAGTAACAAAAAAGGTCCATGAAGGCCATAGAAACTTTAATGAGGTTTTGACATGGTTCTTCGTGGTAGGCAGGTCCTAAAGGATAAGTACAATGGATCCAAAGAGAGTCCAGGAAGACATTACGCGAAGGAATATCGGGAACATCACATTTACAGCACCAATTTTTACCTTTGAGAGTACAAAGCGATCATTGTTGGGATTCCGGGGTTCTTGTACTTTTAATTTCATGTTGTGGAAGAACAGGACAGACATGATCTCTGCGGCACTGCAGCATGATGTAGGATGTCTGTAAATCAAACAGCAAGGTAACTCTACACACAGTTCAGGGTCTGGTATTGACAGCCTGTTCAACATGCCACATTTCCTTTCAGAATGGGCAATAACCATAGATCTGATAATCTCAATTTGTTTCCCAATACAATGCTGCAGTCATTTCAACCAAAGCGTGTCCTTCGTTATGAATTGCATTATTGAAATGAGGTAGTATTTGCAAACTAAATTAATAAAACTTGTACATGTGTGATTTTAGGGACAGTATATAGATTAAAAATTAGCTAATCTTTCTGTTTTGTTAAATAATTATGAAATGAAAGCAAACCCCTTTCTAAATAGCAGACCTTTGTTTCAAAACATGTTTGATCATATATCTTTCATACCCCATTAAATTCCTTATTTTAGGGGTTTCCACACCAAAGAAGAGGTTATTTCACACAAAATGTTCATTTAAAGAGTCGCTTTCCCTGCAATAGGGGAAAATGTCTTAATACTACAAATAAAATGAGAAACTGTCAATAGACAATGCAATCAATTGAATTAATATCTGGCACAGACAGCACCAGTCACTGGTTGGACATTGCCTCAGTCTCCAGATTGAATGCAAATCATGAAAAATATATTGCCCATCAGAAGTTAAATATTTATTATCTGGTTTTTACTTGATGGTATGTTAAAAGGAAATGTTGACAAACCATATTGTCTTCAACTAATGAAAAAAAGTTAAATAACAAGAACACTTATTTGCTTATAGTAAGTGAAACGTGTACATTGTTTCACCAGATTAATAGATTTGGAATAGCGTTGCACATTTCTGTTGCTTTTAGTAAATAATCCCCATGCAGGTTAGAGCACAACTCACTGGCTCAGTTCCACCACATGGAACTGGGTTACATACAGCACGTCACGTGTTAAATATTAATACTTCACATGCTCCAATCTTGAGCAAATCTTTCATGCCAATACTTAACCAGTTGCCATCAAATGCTGTGTCTTGGTAAAGTGACCTAAACCTGCAACAATACACAGGCAATAAGAATAAAGCAAAACACCACATGAGATGTTAAAGCAGAAACCTAATCCCATTTCCCATGCAATCTTCTTTTTAGTTTATGGAGAGAAATTCTGGTATTCAACATATAAAAAAGAGGCATTGTTATTAAAATATAATTGCTATCAATGAAATATAAATGAATGGTTCAGCTTCATGACTTAACAGACTTGGGGAAAAGCTAGAAATCCAACATCCTGCAAGGGGAACAATGCAGGGAGCTTGGGGAATATCTGAGAGAGGTTGGAAGCCTGAGAGATTGAATAATCACAAGATGGAGCTCCCAGCTAAGAGAGTCTGGAGGTAGCTTGGATTTGCAGATTATTTGCCTGGAGAAGAGATGGAAACAAACAAGAGAGAGCAAAACAATACTGGAACATTTTGAAGAATGTATACCATTCAGGAATACCTGTTTCTTTTGGAAATTAGATAATCACAGTATATGCTTAATTTACTTTTAATACATTTTATTCCATCATCTTCCTGGCACTGTATACATCACACTTTGAATCAAGTGTCAGACACTGACACTCATTGAAGGATGCAGCAAACAGAAATGATACCATATTTCCAATGACTCAAGTTATATAAATGTAAAAGTACAAGAATATGAAAATAGCTAAGGCAATAGCTCTGTGCAATTGATTTCAACTCGGATTATAAAATTGAAGTGAAAAGTGAAATTGAACTGTAACATATAGAAATACACCAAGTATTCCTGCTTCTTGTCATTATCATTGCTAGAAAGGCTGGGCAAGAGTTCTCATAAACGATGCCTCAATCAGTTGGTTGACTCACACAGTGATCCTGGTCTGTCGGCACTCGTGGAACCAGAGTTCACGCAGAAATGGCGCATTTATGAACGGTAAAAGGAGAGCAATAAATAAGCAACAAAAATAGAAAATTTAAAAACACGTTCCTTTTAAAAATCATTTTAAAACTGTTGAATATTTGTCAACTCAAAATCCTATGGCCAATAGGAAAACTGAGACTTTCACTGATACTCCATTTATACAGTTGTATTTCAAATATTTTTAATTTACTGCAACTTGGCCTTTGAGCTGCAACTTCTTTTTTTTTCCACATGTGAAACACGCCTACATTTTGCAACAGCCACTTCTTGCAGCTTTTGTTCTTGAATGTATTGATTACCTTAACCTGACTGTGATGTAACTAGTCAGTATGGTCTCCACCGTGCATATGTATAAGTTTGAAAGCATATTTGACGACATGCCAAATCTCATCAGACGTCCAGGGAAGCAGACATGAATTTTCTATGTAATTGCATCAATATGCTGGGCCAAGGACAAATCACGAGAAATGTAATCATGGGAACTTGAAACTGGTGTCTCCCATCGATGCCATCCCACTGACTGATGCACAGTCCCTCTGACAACAATCAGCTCCATGGTCTTGGTAACGTTGCGAGCAACTTTGTTGTTCTGGTGCAATTCAATGGAATTATCAATCTCACTCCTGGTCTCGTTGTTACTCATTATTCATCCAACAATGGTGGTATCATTGGTGAATGTGAAGATGGCATTGTGTCTGGTGACAAAGTAGTGGTGGATACAGAGCACCAGTCTGCAACTGCTGGTGGTCACAGACCACCAGGCAGAGGCCCCTCCGCCACGACCCTCAGCTTTCTACCATCAAGCCAATTTTGAATCCAGTTTGCCACAAAACTCAAACAAATCTGAGTCCTCACAAAGTCTTAACAATTAATCTTAAAAACAGGAGTGCTTCTTAGTTACAATCCCCTGAACAACCCATTGGCAATAAATGGCCACGAGGTCCTGTCAAAGCTAATCAGCCACAAGGATTTAAGGATCTGACCAACCTTATCTGCAGAGCTCAGAGATTACTTAATTATTCACTGAGCCACAAGGACAGATGTTGTTTGACTGCTCGATTTCTCAAACAACTGATTGCAAAACATTCCTTCAAAATGGAGATCCTTTGCCCAATGTAGGCTGATCGACAACAGGAAATGTTGGTTTTCAGGGTGTATTTCTTGAACATGGTTAAAGAATGTACGAAGAAGTTGGACAAGTTCAGGAGAATCAGGTGAACTCGCCAGGAATTACACCTTAGATCATGTAGTCAGACACATGGAACCACAGATGCTGGTTTCCAGAAACAAAGTGTTGGAGTATCTCAGCGCGCGGTTACTCTGGCACTTTGTGGATGTGGGATCACACTCGTGTTCCCATCCTCTCCCATTGATCCCCGCCCGGACCATCAACACCGTTTGCTGCTCGCGTTAACGCATCGCGGGGAGGGTTGTGAGATTCTGTCAGCGGGAGCGGACACAGTGTCCGGCCGGGCTCACCCTGGTCACCGACACCCGCCCGCCGGTCCCGCGTCCCCCCCGCCCGCACGTACCCGGAGCCGGCCTCGGTGGTGGCGCTGATGGAGTGTATCCGCAGCGTGTTCGCCATGTCCCTCAGGGCCTGCAGCGTGGCTGCGTCGGGTCTGTGGTAACACGCCATGTCCGCCATTCACCGTCCACTCGCTCCGCGGGCAGCCGGGCTGTGCGCGCTCCCGTCCCGTCCCGTACCGCCCCGCCCCCGGCACGTGACGCCGGCGCGGCGCGCACCAGCCCCCTGTGACGCACCTGCGGTCCTGCCCCCAGCACGTGACACAGGCACGTCCCTGCCCCCAGCCCCCAGTGACGCACCGCGGCCCCGCCCCATCACGTGACGTCAGCACGATCCCTGCCCCCAAGCACGTGATGCAGGCGCGAGAGAGCGAGACCTGGGTGTCCTTGTACACCGGTCACTGAAAAATCAAGTCTGCAATTTATCCCATCAGATAAAGCATAAAAATAAGTTTAATTTGACACCTAATTCACTTTCATATCTTCAGTATTAAAAAAGTTATCAATTCAATTCAATCTTTAATTGTCATTGTGCAGTGTACAATACAGAGACAATGAAATGCAGTTGGTATCTCCGAAGGGTGAACTTACGAATGAACAAGTAATTGCGCAGTAGTATGAGTATATACATCTATACATATACAGTGGTATCCGTGCAATTGGCTGGTGATTGGATAGTCCGGAGGAGGGGAAGGGTGGAGACAAGCAGTCATTGAGGTGCAGCGTTGAGAAGTGTGACAGCCACAGGAAAGAAGCTGTTCTTGAGCCTGCTGGTACAGCAGTGGAGGGACTGTAGCGTCTCCCGGATGGGAGGAGGGTAAACAGTTTATGGTTGGGGTGTGAGCTGTCCCTGGCGATGCTGTGCGCCCTGCGCAGGCATTGTTTACTATGGACAGATCTTCACCACCCTCTGCAGAGCTTTCCGGTCGGCGACAAAGCAGTTACCATACCTTACTGTGATGTAGTATCGATGATGCAGCGGTAGAAGATCATTAGCAAAATTAGCATCTTGTTCCCCATTGCCTTTCCATTGACTTAACACAAAAGCTGTGATCTAGGACAGTCAAAAGCCTATAACGTTCTTAAAAATTAAGAATGAAATTTTCAGTTATTATAGATTGAACCATTCTGAAACAAATATGAAACAATATTACTTGGATGACCTGAAATTAAAGTATATAATTAGTTAGTTACCTAATTGTAGCTAATTACAAAATTCAATTACTAGATCTAAACATCTATCCATTTCTTAAGAAAAGATAAACATTTTTAAATTGCCGGTGTCCAAATAACATTCACACAATAATTCACAATATAACATGATTTTTAAATCTCATTTTCATGAATTTGTAGGCCAAATGGAAGGAATTTCATGTTTAATTCCTGTAAATTAATGGCCATTTAAATCAACTTGCGAGTGGGTTTTTGTGGAATGCGGTGGATTAGAATGTTACGGTTTGCGGTGACGTCAGCAGGAAAAATACTGCCGGTTCATACATTTTTTTTGTCCCCATTTCGCAACATGAAAATGTGATTAAAGGCTTCCTAAAAACCACGTTTTAATGTAAAAATAAACTGTGTACTTTATTTTCTCCCCTACGTAAAATTCTTTCCATTGTCGGCACTCATGGCTTTAGAAGATGATTTTTAAATTACTCTAGCTAATAAATAATCTAGCATAATTTAAAAATACCTTCATGAATTAAATGTCGGAGCGATTTTTCTTCAGCAACAAAATCCCCTAACATGGATCGATTTGCCCTGTCTGGAGAAAAACGGCACTTTAAACACACCCTCCTCTGAAAGGCGCCAAAGTCATGTACACGGGGAGCGGCAGAACCGCAGCGCTGCTCAAGGTAAGTTTTGTAACATACCTAGGTACAGCAGGCAGTGAAGAAAGCTAATGGAATGTTGGCCTTCATAACACTGGGATTTCAGTATAGGAAGAGAGATGTTCTTCTGCAGTTGTATAGGGCTCTGGTAAGACCACATCTGGAGTATTGTCTATGGGTGGACATGGGTTGGGGACTGGACATTGTGCCTTCCCACATAATGGGAACCATTGTGGGGAGATGTTTTTTATGTTTAAATTTCTTTATTAGTGTTATGTCTATTCTTTTTTATGTGTTGCATTGGCAAGAAACATTTCACGACACCAATTGGTGTATGTGATCAATAAAATAACCTTTGAACCGTTGAGTTTTGGTCTCCTAATTTGAGGAAGGTCATCCTTGTGATTGAGGCAGTGCAGCGTAGGTTCACGAGATTGATCCCTGGGATGGTGGGACTGTCATATGAGGAAAGATTGAAAAGACTAGGCTTGTATTCACTGGAGTTTGATTAGGCTTGATTAGAAAAGGGCTTGATTAGGAAAGGAAAAATAGATTATGAAAGAAAACTGGCAGGGAACATAAAAACTGACTGCAAAAGTTTTTATAGATATGTGCAGAGAAATAGATTAGTTAAAACAAATGTAGGTCCCTTGCAGTCAGAAACAGGTGAGTTGATCATGGGGAACAAGGATATGGCGGACCAATTGAATAACTACTTTGGTTCCGTCTTCACTAAGGAAGACATAAATAATCTGCCGGAAATAGCAGGGGACCGCGGGTCAAAGGAGTACTTGAGTGAAATCCAGGTTAGTCGGGAAGTGGTGTTGGGTAAATTGAATGGATTAAAGGCCGATAAATCCCCAGGGCCAGATAGGCTGCATCCCAGAGTACTTAAGGAAGTAGCTCCGGAAATAGTGGATGCATTAGTGATAATCTTTCAAAACTCTTTAGATTCTGGAGTAGTTCCTGAGGATTGGCGGGTAGCAAACATAACCCCTCTTTTTAAGAAGGGGAGGAGAGAGAAAACGGGGAATTACAGACCAGTTAGTCTAACATCGGTAGTGGGGAAACTGCTAGAGTCAGTTATTAAAGATGGGATAGCAGCACATTTGGAAAGTGGTGAAATCATTGGACAAAGTCAGCATGGATTTACGAAAGGTAAATCATGTCTGATGAATCTTGTGGAATTTTTCGAGGATGTAACTAGTAGCGTGGATGGGGGAGAACCAGTGGATGTGGCGTATCTGGACTTCCATAAGGCTTTCGACAAGGTCCCACATAAGCGATTAGTATATAAACTTAAAGCATATGGCATTGGGGGTTCAGTATTGATGTGGATAGAGAACTGGCTGGCAAACAGGAAGCAAAGAGTAGGAGTAAACGGGTCCTTTTCACAATGGCAGGCAGTGACTAGTGGGGTACCGCAAGGCTCAGTGCTGGGACCCCAGCTATTTACAATATACATAAATGATCTGGATGAGGGAATTGAAGGCAATATCTCCAAGTTTGCGGATGACACTAAACTGGGGGGCAGTGTTAGCTGTGAGGAGGATGCTAGGAGAATGCAAGGTGACTTGTATAGGCTGGGTGAGTGGGCAAATGTTTGGCAGATGCAGTATAATGTGGATAAATGTGAGGTTATCCACTTTGGTGGCAAAAATAGGAAAACCGACTACTATCTAAATGGTGGCCGATTAGGAAAAGGGGAGATGCAGCGCGACCTGGGTGTCATGGTACACCAGTCATTGAAAGTAGGCATGCAGGTACAGCAGGCAGTGAAGAAAGCCAATGGTATGTTAGCTTTCATAGCAAAAGGATTTGAGTATAGGAGCAGGGAGGTTCTACTTCAGTTGTATAGGGTCTTGGTGAGGCCACACCTGGAGTACTGCGTACAGTTCTGGTCTCCAAATCTGAGGAAGGACATTATTGCCATGGAGGGAGTGCAGAGAAGGTTCACCAGACTGATTCCTGGGATGTCAGGACTGTCTTATGAACAAAGACTGCATAGACTCGGTTTATACTCTCTAGAATTTAGGAGATTGAGAGGGGATCTTATAGAAACTTACAAAATTCTTAAGGGGTTGGGCAGGCTAGATGCAGGAAGATTGTTCCCGATGTTGGGGAGGTCCAGGACAAGGGGTCACAGCTTAAGGATAAGGGGGAAATCCTTTAGGACCGAGATGAGAAGGAATTTTTTCACACAGAGAGTGGTGGGTCTCTGGAACTCTCTGCCACAGAGGGTAGTTGAGGCCAGTTCATTGGCTATATTTAAGAGGGAGTTAGATGTGGCCCTTGTGGCTAAGGGGATCAGAGGGTATGGAGAGAAGGCAGGTACGGGATACTGAGTTGGATGATCAGCCATGATCATATTGAATGGCGGTGCAGGCTCGAAGGGCCGAATGGCCTACTCCTGCACCTAATTTCTATGTTTCTATGAGTTTAAAAGGATCTTATAGAAACATTATAAAAGGACTGGACAAGCTAGATGCAGGAAAAACGTTTCCAATGTTGGGCAAGTCCAGAACCAGGGGTCACAGTTTTAGAATAAAAGGGAAGCCATTTAAGACTGAGGTGAGAAAATGTTTTCACCCAGAGAGTTGTGAATTTGTGGAATTCCCTGCCACAGTGGAGGGCAGTGGAGACCAAATCAGTGGATGGATTTAAGAGAGTTAGAGAGAGCTCTAGGGGCTAGTGGAATCAAGGGATATGGGGAGAAGGCAGGCACGGGTTATTGATTGGGTACGATCAGCCATGATCACAATGAATGGCGGTGCTGGCTCGAAGTGCCGAATGGCCTCCTCCTGCACCTATTTTCTATCTTTCTATGACAATGATAAACCTAAAGAGATTTTAAAATATCCAATCCCCCCGGTTCAAAATAACTGCCGCCTGTGTCAGGGGTTATGGGGAGAAGGCAGGAGAATGGGGTTGATAGATCAGCCATGATTGAATGGCAAAGAGACATGATCGGCCGAATGGCCTAATTCTACTCCTATCACTTATGACCTTATTAACCAATTCCAATATTTCCTCATCACTATCCCAGTTTCAGTGTTTGTCTGATCCGCTCTCCCTAAAGCATTAGGGATGATTTTGGAGCACTCAACATTTTCGTTTACAGAAAGTAGGGAAAAAACAGGTAGACAAAAATGCTGGAGAAACTCAGCAGGCGAGGCAGCATCTATGGAGCGAAGGAAATAGGCAACGTTTCGGGCCGACACCCTTCTTCAGACTGACTTCAGAAAAACAGGCCCACTTTAAACTATGAGCATAGCGATGGGTGGAGGCAACAAAGGGCTGCAGATGATGGAATCTGATGAGAAGAAACCATATAAAGATGGGCTGGGAACAACACCTCATATTCTGGCAGCATGAGCATTAGTATATTTAGTTTAGTTTATTAATGTCGTGTGTACCAAGGTACAGTGAACAGCTTTTTGTTGCGTGCTATCCAGTCAGCGGAAAGACTACACATGATTACAATTCCCATTACATAAAGTTCTCTAATTTCATGTTAAGTGCTCCATCTCCGTCCCTTTCTCTCTTCTGATCTGCCCAGGTCCTTTCACACACCCTTCATTTCAGGGCCCCAGATCCCCCCCTTTCACCCAGTTTCTTTCTCTTGCCACTCACACACCTCCCACTGCCCCCCCCCCCCCCCCCACACCACTGTTCCCATCAACACACCCAAAAAGTTACTCATTCCTTCTCTCCAGAGATGCTGCCTGCCTCGCTGTTGTAACAGCATTTTGTGCCTACCTTTGGTTTAAACCAGCATCTGCATTTCCTTCCAACACACAATACTTTCTTTGGTTCCTTGCTTCCTTTCTTAATAGACTCCATCATCTTCTTTCATCTGAAGCAACCTCTCAGATTCATTTAACTTTCCCATCACCTAATTTAAAGTTGGATTGCACACTTCAACAAGAAGCATTAGTCAATTATTCTGAGCAATGAGATTTCAAATTTATTGTATTTTAAAATGGATATAGACCAAGTGGGTTGTTTAAGAAGGAACTGCAGATGCTGGAAAATCGAAGGTTTTCCTTCGCTGCATAGATGCTGCCGCACCCGTTGAGTTTCTCCAGCACTTTTGTCTACCATAGACCAAGTGGGACCTGTTGGGTCCCGTCCCCCAAGGTGGGGATGGGGGAGCGTGGCGTCGGATAGGAGGGCTGGTCCCCGAACGGTTGGCGCTCACCCCGGAGACAGGCGTCCCCCAGAGCCAATCACCCCCATCGCCCGTTTCCCCCAACGCAACCTGGGCCGAACCCAGCGAGCAGGCTGAGAAAGTGAGTAAAAGCAAGGCGGGCCCAGCCCAGCGAGTCTTTTCATGCATTGTTAAACACATGAAACAAGAGAGTCCTTTTTAATCATTAAAAGGTGATCAGCACCAAACCAAGACACTGCTCTGTTAAAAAAAAGCCAGTTTACCTGGTAGTGCTATCCACCACTTTGTTTTGAAGTAGTGAAGGCAGATTACTGGGTGCACCAGTCTGGAGCCAGAGGAGATGGGCAAGGTTGGAGCCAGTCATTCATATTATTTGCAGCAATGAACTTAAGTCAATACACACTAAACATAACAATGGTACAACACTTCTAGTCACTGCTTACTTTTTGAATTTACTTTAAGAGAACCTGGAAAAAAACAAGATATATTTGGGCATAATAAGGTCATAAGGAATAGGAGTAGTATTAGGCCATTTAGCCCATCAAGTCTACTCCACCATTTAATCATGGCTGGTCTATCTCTCCCTCCTAACCCCATTCTTAAGCCTTCTTCCCATAACCTCTGACACCCGTGCTAATCAAGAATCTATCTCTGTCTTAAATGTATCCACTGTCTTGGCCTCCTCAGCCCTCAGTGGCAAAGAATTCCAGAGATAATGATCAGAAAAGCCCCCAAATTGGTTATTGACATTTGATATGTGTATAAAGGTTTGCAGAAGTTCTTAATTGAATGTATGTGCAAGTGATACGCATGTAATAAACTACTTGGACTCCATTACAGAAAATACTTCAGTTAATTGTTATTCATTACTTCTGTTTGACGCATCTGTTCAAATAGTTCCAATATCAAATGTAGTAATGATCATGACTCATGTTGGTTAACAGCAAAACACTAAACTTCAACATTAATGACCCAGGACAAAAATGTAAGATAAAGTTTAAACTGACATACGGTAGCCAATTGTATAATACAGCGAGGGTTCTGGGTCTGTAATCAGTCATTATAACTGGGGATTTTAAATTCAAGTAATAAAATAAATATGGAATTTAAAATATGATAACATTAATGGCAACCAGATTATCAAAAACTCAGCTGGTTTGGTGATGTTTTTCAAGGATGGAAATGTGCCAGCAGGCTGACCCACACGTGGCCATTTTAATGGTCTCCTCAGTTCAAATACAATCACAGGAGGAATCCCAACATTGCCAGTGATCTGCCACATCACTGTGTCCCATATCCTGCGGAAAAATAAAAGGCCTAGACAGAGTGGATATTGAGAGGATGTTTCCAGTAGTGGGAGAGTCTAAAGGGCACAACCTCAGAGTGTAAGGATGTATCTATAGAATGGAAATGAGGTATTTATAGAGCCAGAGGCTGGTGAATCTGCAATCCATTCCCACAGACAGTAGTAGAGAGCAAGACATTGGGTATTTTAAAGCAGAGATTTATAAGTTCTTGATTAGTATGGATTTCAAGGGTTATAGGGAGATGGCAGGAGAATGGGGTTGAGGATGAAAAATAGATCAGATTGAGAGGTGGAGCACTCAATGGGCCAAATGGCCTAATTCTGCTCATATCTTGTGGCCTTATATATTAAATGATCAAAAAATTGTTTGATTCCAATTGGACTGCAATTACTGCAATCAGTGCCAATTCCAAATTGAATAGCATTTTTTTCTTGAAATAGTCACTTTACTAAAGCAGGATATGATCAAAACATTGTCATTAAAGTAACCGCAACCAGGAGGTTTGACAAGTTAGAATTCATAATAATCTAACACATTGGATATTTAAGAATCATGAACCAATGCAGTTTGTGTGTGTCAAATTCACCATACATTTATTATAAAAATATACTCTAATTACGAAAAGCTGAACTTGTTCCAAACACTTCAATAATCCACATCATCTTTAAATAAAACACAAAATGTGAAAATCCACTGATACGGCATACATTTCACATATGGATTGGAAGCCACAATTGTGAGAAGAGCAAGGAGCAGGAATTGACACTAGGTGCCATAGAACGCCGAGAATGGTTCCGATGTGGCAGCATGAAGAGGAGCTGCACCAAGTACTGGCATGTCCTGGAATGGATGGCTCTTCCTTGTGCCTGGAACGTGCTGTCAGGGATGGTGGTGGTGGAGGCAGACATGATAGTGGCATTTTAGAGAGGCCTTTACATAGGCATATGGATATGCAGGGAATGGAGGGATATGCAGTGTAGATTAATTTACCAGCATCATAATCAGCACAGACATTGTGGGCCAAAGAGCCTGTGCTCAATGTACACACATATAGTGGCTCCTTCAATGCCACTGTTTAGTTTAGCACTGGCAGGGTCTCTCAATATGGAATGCTAAACTGTGATGGGGAAAAGGAAAACTTGGGCAAGGACAAGATCAATAAATAGGAAAATTAAAATTAGAATGCTAACTTTAGATTTCTTGTCTATCGAAAGAAGTCATGTAGTAAAGTGCTAATAATTACCGAACTCAATTTACATACACCACAACAATCCCCTTTTAAAATAGTTAGTGAAAAATTTAAATATTTAGGAATTTATGTAACTAAGACATATACTTCTTTATTCAAATCAAACTTCCCACCTTTACTGAATAAACTAAATAAGAATATTCAGTATTGGAAAACACTCCCCATTTCAATGTTTGGTAGAATTAATGCTATAAAAATGATCTTTTTGCCACAATTATTGTACCTATTTCGGTCAATTCCAATATATATCCCCAACATTTTTTTTTAAAGTCGACTCTATTGTTACAAGCTTCATTTGGGATTATAAGAATCATAGAATAAGCAAAAAATATTTATGTAAATCAATGTTTTGTTTTATTTTTGGGAAGTCCATATTAAAAACATGAATTTCTGGCAGGCAGAAATGGATCAGCAACCATATAACCATATAACAATTACAGCACGGAAACAGGCCTTCTCGGCCCTTCCAGTCCGTGCCGACCATTCATTTTCCCCTAGTCCCATCTACCTGCACTCAGACCATACCCCTCCATTCCTTTCCCGTCCTTATACCTATCCACTTTAATTTTAAATGTTAAAATTGATCCTGCCTCCATCACTTCTGCAGGAAGATCATTCCACACAGCCACCACTCTCTGAGTAAAGAAGTCCCCCCTCATGTTACCCCTAAACCTCTGTCCCTTTATTCTCATGTCATGCCCTCTTGTTTGAATCTTCCCTACCCTCAATGAGAAGAGCTTATCCACGTCAACTCTGTCTATCCCTTTCATCATTTTAAAGACCTCAATCAAGTCCCCTCTTAACCTTCTGCGCTCCAAAGAACAAAGACCTAACTTGTTCAACCTTTCTCTGTAACTTAGTTGCTGGAACCCAGGCAACATTCTAGTAAATCTCCTCTGTACTCTCTCTATTTTGTTGACATCCTTCCTATAATTAGGCGACCAAAATTGTACACCATACTCCAGAATTGGTCTCACCAATGCCTTGTACAATTTTAACATTACTTCCCTACTCCTATATTCAATGCTCTGATTTATAAAGGCCAGCACACCAAAAGCTTTCTTTATCACCCTATCTACATGCGATTCCACCTTCAGGGAACTATGCACAGTTATTCCTAGATCCCTCTGTTCCACAGCATTCCTCAATTCCCTACCATTTACCATGTCCGTCCTATTTTGATTTGTCCTGCCAAGATGTAGCACCTCACACTTATCAGCATTAAACTCCATCTGCCATCTTTCAGCCCACTCTTCCAAATGGCCCAAATCTCTCTGTAGACTTTGAAAATCTACTTCATTATCCACAGCACCACCTATCTTAGTATCATCTGCATACTTACTTATCCAATTTTCCACCCTATCATCTAGATCATTGATGTACATGACAAACAACAGTGGACCCAACACAGATCCCTGAGGCACCCCACTGGTCACCGGCTTCCAACCTGACAGCCATCCACCATTACTCTCTGACATCTCCCATTCAGCCACTGTTGAATCCATCTTGCTACTCCGCCATTAACACCCAAAGATTGAACCTTCTTAACCAACCTTCCATGGGGAACCTTGTCAAAGGCCTTACTGAAATCCATATAGACAACATCCACTCCTTTACCCTCATCAATTTCCCCAGTAACCTCTTCAAAAAATTCAAGAAGGTTTGTCAAACATGACCTTCCAGGCACAAATCCATGTTGACTGTTCTTGATCAGACCGTGTTTATCCAGATGCTTATATATATTATCTCTAAGTATCCTTTCCATTAATTTGCCCACCACTGACGTCAAACTAACAGGTCTATAATTGCTAGGTTTATTCTTTGAACCCTTTTTAAACAATGGAACAACATGCGCAGTATGCCAATCCTCCGGCACTATTCCCGTTTCTAATGACATATGAAATATTTCTGTCATAGCCCCTGCTATTTCTACACTAACTTCCCTCAATGTCCTAGGGAATATCCTGTCAGGGCCTATACTAAATAAGATAGTTAAGGATGGAAAAGGAAGATTGTTTGCCTTTTGAAATTGGTTCGATTATGTTTGCACCCACAAAATTGCGCAAAAAAACCTATAGGGAAAACCCAACAATACATAGTGGTATATGAATCTGGAAACAATTAAAAATGGCTTTAAAATTTGATAATATCACCCTGTTTTCCCATTGTAAACAATCCCTTATTTAAACCTTCCATATTAAATAAAGGTTTTACACAATGGAAAAATTACGGAATTAAAATTACGGAATTTATAAGAAAGGAATTTTTCTTTCATTTCAGGAGTTACAACAGATTTATGGACTACACTCAAATAACTTTTTTAGATATCTACAACTTAGAGATTATGTTAAATCTAATACACAAGATTATAGGAGTAGGGAACCAGAAATCCTTGATGAATAAACATCCTAATACAGAAAAATTAACAATTTATATTTGTAATACCCTCTTAGATAGCGAGGTCCCATCGATGGAATCATATAGACATACATGGGGAAAATGAATTAGGCCAACCTATAACGAAAGATATTTGGGATAAAAGTCTACAATATCCACATCAATGTTAGTTAAATGCCAGACATGCTTTAATACAATTTAAAGTATTACACAGATTACTACTCTAAAGTAAAACTAAATAGAATTTTCCCACATATCTTGCCTATCTACGATCAATGTCAGCATCTAGAGGCCAACTTAACACATACTTTTGCAAATTGTATAACAATCAAAAATTTCTGGATTGATATTTTTAGAATAATTTCTGAAGTTGTTAATACTAAATTGGATCCAGACTCAAAACTGATAATACTTGGAATATCAGAACAAAGTCTAACACTCACAACAAGCCAAAGAAACTTTCCAGACTACAGTATAATAACTGGGAAGAAATTAATATTAAAATTTTGGAAAGGCCCTATAACCCCCACAATTAAAATGTGGATTATGGAAATGTCGGAGACCCTACACCTGGAAAGAATCAGATTTGTCTGATTGGACAAACAAGAACTTTTTGTTAGAATATAGTCTTCATTCATCGATTATTTGAAGGGGTAGATTGGTTCGGCATGGGAATCTAACTGAAACTTGAACTCAGGATTAGATGAAAATTTATACTTTATAATCTTCAAACCTATCTCCAATGATGTATTATTAGTAAATCATTCCATTCTTGTTTTTAAATCTTGACATTTATGTTTTTTTTTCCTTTCTTTGTTTATATTAAAAAAAAATAGAAGCAGTATGAATCCACAATTCATAATATTAATAATATGAATGATACACATGAAATGTTTTTACCATAATATGTGTATGCTTCTAATAAAAATATATTTTAAAAATAAAAATAATTATCGAATTAATGTTATCAGAACTATTGACACTAAACTTCAAGTAAAGATAATAGAATCAGAAAATGCAAGATCCAATCTTTGGGTTTTGTTTAACGAAATAAAGCTGACATCGGTGTGATAACAAAAGGTTTTAAATTTTATTGAGCAACTGAGATACATGCAGCAAGACATTGTTCAAGCGGAAATCTTTGTTTCACTTCATCAACTGAATTAAACAGTATTACTGTCTTTACACAAGACCACGAATAGACAATCACCAATTGAATAGTCTACTGTCGAAGAATTTAGTATACATCACCTCTCTTATATTGAAAATCTCTCACATCAAAATTTTGATTTGTAACTTTGATTAATTTGATCATTTTACAACACGATACCAATTAATGACCAAAAATACTTAGTTTGTCAGGGAAATTAGGAACCAATTTGACTATTACAAACCAAGTAATGTTACGAATTTATCAAATTATGAAAACTTATTTTTGATTTTAACGTATCCGAACACCTGCAATATAGACAGTTTATCCATAAAGTAAGGAGGTGATGTTATAATTGGGTATACGTTTGATCCCAAGAATAAGCAAGTGAAACTGATATTAACATGCAAAAATGTGCAGGTTTAATTTATTTTAGAACATGGTGTAATTTTGAATCTGCTTATGTAATTGCTGCTGTTTACATCTATAACCGGATCCACAATGCAAAATAAGCATTCAGAGACAGTGTTGAACAGATCACACTCAATTGTTAGGAGTGAGATTTAGTTGCTACTATCCACTAGCAGGAATGGGTTACTGATTTAGGATAATCAGCCATGGTCATATTGAATGGCGGTGCTGATTCGAAGGGCCGAATGGCCTACTCCTGCACCTATTTTCTATGTTTCTATGTTTTTATTGGCCTCAGTATCCTGCTCACTTTTCATTTACCTTTATTTATACAACATGTCTGTCTCTTCTATACAAATTTGTATAGTATTTCACATTAAATGAAAAATGTTTAAAATAACAGATTAAAACACCTTCCTCTGCATCCAAGCAATGACATATTATTGCTTTTAAAACACTGTCTGTTGTACTTTTAAGAGAAAAAAACCTCAAATGAATGCTTACTTTATGCATTAAAAGGTGACAAAGCCACTGACACGTTTTCACACAGGAACAAACAAGACATATAAAATCAAGTAACTTTAGAAATGTTTCTTACCAAAAGCAAAAAGAGACAAAACAAGTAAAACCTGTCTTTTGCTGATGAGCTTCTCTGAACCATAAGGCATTGAGTAGGATGTTACCATCTCTACATGCACACACACTTTTATTTTGGCAAACTACCACATAAGTGCTTACAATGTTTAAACTAGAAATACCAATTATTGTAGAGGTAAACTGCCGGATTATCACAATACATAAATATACAGACCGATAACTAATATTGTGAAGTGTTGAATGCTTACAGCATCACGTTGCTCATTGCAGCAATCTTTAATTATTTGTACTCATGTTCACTCCTGTGTCTCTCTTCATTACTTAATGTTAACCACATTCTTCAGGAGCATCTGTAAATAGGCTTCGTGGATCGTGTTTAGGAAATCAGAGTCATTCTGCAAGAGACACAACAAAGAGTTAAAAGCCTATGCATTTAACTTATTTAATGCCATTACTTTACTGAGCTGTGTAATTGTAAGATTGAAAACATTCATCCTTTGCTTTGTTAGTTTTACTTGAACTTCTACTTGCCCCGATTTTCCCTTGAAGATACCAGATCATGGCAATCTTTCAGCTTCTTTGGGTGCCCTGAAATCAACAATTTTGATCTTGCATAGCCTTCTTGCGGTGTGATCTTGTACGAGATATTGAATTAAACATTTTGTTTTTAATCTAAACATTATAGGAAGTGCCCAATTATTAATTCTGTAATTTTGATGTATTACCAGGATAGAAGTATCAAATACTAGAGGACACAGCTTAAAGATGAGAGGGTCAAAGTTTGAAGATGTGTAAGGAAACTTATTTTTTTACAAGGAGAGTAGTGGGCGCCTGGAACGTGTTGCCATGGGCGGTGGTGGTGGAAGCAGATACAATAGCGGTATTTAAAAGTCTTGTGGATAGGCACATCGTTATGCAGAGAATGGAGGGATATGGATTATATGCAGGTTCATAAGAGTTGGTCTTGGCATTGTGTTTGGCATAGACATTGTGGGCCAAAGGGCCTGTTTGGTGATGTCCTGTTCTATATTCCAGTTTAGTTTAATGTCATGTGTACTGAGGAACAGTGAAAGCTTTTGTTCCGTGCGGACCAGTCAGCGGAAAGACAATACATGATTACAATCGAGCCATCCACTGTGTAGTGTACGGAAAAGGACCCGTTAATTCCTACTCTATGCATCCTGTCTGCCAACCAGTTCTCTATCCATGTCAATACCCTACCCCCAATACCATGAGCTCTAATTCTGCCAAGTCCAGATACACCACATCCATTGACTCTCGCTTATCCATTCTACTTGTTACTTCCTCAAAAAACTCCAGGTTAGTCAAGCATGATTACCCCATCATAAATCCATGCTGACTTTGACGATCCAATCACTGCTTTCCAAATGTGCTGCTGTTACATCTTTAATAATCAACTCAAGCATCTTCCTCCCTACCGATGTAAGGCTAACTGGTCTATAATTCCCCGTTTTCTCTCTTCCTCCTTTATTAAAAAGTGGAGTTACATTAGCTTCCCGCCCGTCCGGAACTGATCCAGAGTCTATAGAACATTTGAAAATGATCACCAATCATCCATGATTGGGGGTTACACAAAAAGCTGGAGAAACTCAGCGGGTGCAGCAGCATCTAAGGAGCGAAGGAGATAGGCGACGTTTCGGGTCGAGACCCTTCTTCAGTCAAGAAATCATCCATGATTTCTCGGCCCACCTCATTGAGTACTCTGGGCGAAAAGGCGAATGGCGAAAGAGACAAAACTACAACTGGATCTTGGCTAAAGGAACAATGCTGTAAAGTAACATCCTCTCATTTTTATTGTATTCACTGGCGAGTTGCCTGGTGTTGCTGGGAGACACGGTCTCAGGTGCCCTGCACATCAAAAACATTGAGGCAATGGCTCTCTAGTTGCATTGTTTAGTTGAGTTTATTGTCTCGTGTACCGAGGTACAGTGAAAAATATTTGTTGCGTGCTGACCAATCAGTAGAAAAACAATACATAATTACAAAAAGATATGTAATTATGTCAATTTCTGCTGATGTAATGATGTCAAACTCTGCTAGTTCTGTTCTTTCAGTTATTATCCCATGCATTGGAGAAAATCAGTTTTAACAGAAAAGCTCTTTTCTTTAAGAATCGTGGTTAATATTGAATGGAAACACTGGCCTAGAAATACAATGGTGGAGCATTTTATAAGGTCATAAATGATAGGAGTAGAATTAGGCCATTCAGCCCATCAGGTCTACGCTGCCATTCAATCATGGCTGATCTATCTCTCCTTCCTAACCCTATTCTCCTGCCCATAACCCCTGACACCCATACTAATCAAAAATCTATCTATCTCTGCCTTAGAAATATCCACTAACTTGGCCTCCACAGCCTTCTGTGGCAAAGAATTCCACAGATTGCTCACAATATTCCAAATGTGCCATGACCGGCGCCTTAAAGAACCTCAGCATTACATCCTTATTTTTGAATGCAAGCCCTCTCAAAATAAATGCTAACAATGAGTTTGCTTTCTTTACTACCGATTTGACTCGCAGATGAACTTTTTGGGAATCCTGCACCAGCACTCCCAAATCCCTTATCAGTAATGTGGCATTGAAAAGTCAATTATTCCTCAGACTCAAATGTAACAAAGAGTTGCGGCTTGCTACATGCTATTCTGGAATTTGGCAAGGAACTTCACAAGCCCGACAGCATTTCTCCATCACTCATACAACCATCCCCTTGCACACTGTGGGAGAGAATGAGAAATATGACGCACACTCTGTGGGAGAGAATGAGAAATATGACACACACACACACTTTTAGGATACAATGCAAATGATTATTCCACAGAAGATGTTGACAGGTGAAGGAAGTATGGAGAAAGATCACACAGGCTGTCTTTGGGGGGGGGGGGGGGGCTGTTGTTCGGCTCTGAAGGGAACGTCACCACTTGATGCGAAGACATGCAATGTTAGACGTCACAGTAGGTGAAGCAGAGGCACATGAGGACAATTTCAATTATTAGCACACCCTGCATTACTGGTCAAGATAACACTGTTCATATGCAAGTAACATTACCTTTATTAGATGAGTGAGTGTTTCCTGAAGCTGAGTCTTGTTGAGAACAGTGGGCAAGGGTGAAGATCGGGCCTCTGTTGCTAATGTTAAAGGTGAAGCAGAAGCATACTTGCCCTCAGCTTCTGACATTGCTCCTGCTGACTGCTTGAACATACTGGGAGACAGAAGCATAGACGGGCCCATTGCAGACGTGGTTGGCGTGAGAACAACCTGGAAATGAACACACAGATCTGGCAGCCAAATACACGTGGAAAGTAAACATTTACCTGATTTATACCATCATACGCAGGCAGGTGGGACTAGTATAGATGGGGCATGTTGGTCATTGTGGGCAAGTTGGGCCGAAGGGCCTGTTTGCACGCAGTACTACACTATGACCCTATATTGTGGCATATGATTTTTCTAATCATGGATTGTAAGCTTGAATTTAGTTTATTGCCAAAATGCTAAATTCAAGTATGGAACATTGATATGCTGATCAAAATGCAAAATGAACAGTGAAATATTTTGTTGCAGAATAATTAGTAGGTTCACTCCTATGCAAGTGATACTTTATCCACACTTCATGCCTTGTATGTAAACTCCTGTGGCTTGTCTGCAAGTAACGGCTTCCTACTGACACATTCCTGATGTATTCTGGAATATTCCTGCCAGTGACACAACACAACCTTACATTTTCCACTTGACCAAACACTCTTCTCACCAGATTATGCAACACTGCCCCGACTAGATGCACGATGCTGACCCAAACTGCCAGTAAACAAGGGTAGGCCTTTTACTATATTCATTATCAGGCTTACACAAAAAGCTGGAGAAACTCAGCGGGTGCAGCAGCATCTAAGGAGCGAAGGAGATAGGCGACGTTTCGGGTCAAGACCCTTTTTCAGACCCGAAACGTCGCCTATCCCCTTCGCTCCTTAGATGCTGCTGCACCCGCTGAGTTTCTCCAGCTTTTTGTGTAACCCTCGATTCTCCAGCATCTGCAGTTCCTTCTTTACCACAATAATTCATTATCAGGCTGTCTGCTTATCATCCTCTATGTACCTGTCAAGCCAGGACAGAAAACCTTTTTCTTGCACTACCCTTCGTGCTCCTCAAACTTAGTGTTTCCACAGCATCAAAGCATCACGAGGCACAGCACTGGCCCTTACTGCAGTATGTTCACTGTACAGAACCATGGTTCCCAAAAACCCTGTACATTCTGTGCTCTACTTCCTTCACACCCATCTCACAATCCTGTCATTTTAATATTGAACCTGACTCTGACCGCTGGTGTAATAAAGTCTTGTGTTGTAGTTTAAATTATATAATTCAACAATTCGTACCTGCAAAGAGACCTCTGTAGTTTTTACATTTGGTTCTTTAAAGCACTCTGGTGTTACAAGCAGTGGAGAAAAATTTGCAGCTAAGGAGGGTTTGCCGAGAGTCTGGTGCGGCTGATCATGTGGATGTGCGAGTTTGAGTTTCTGAAGCAGTTCATGACCTTGGGATGGAATATCTGAAGTGGTTCTATCACCAGTGGCTGTCTGTGAAGGCGGGCTCCCCGCTGAGGATGTATTCTGATGAGCACACGCTGCGTCTGAGGAAAGTGGGCACATCATAAGTGGCGAAATAGTTTTGACTTCCTGTTGCAATCTCTGACTGTGACCATTTGTACTGATGGTGGATGCGGTCTGATTTGCAGTAGCTTCAAAATGTAGGGAAGTAAGAATATGGGGACTGGTACAAGCGTTGTACATGCGCTTAGTTTTCTCAGTTTTTTGGAGAGCTGCCGGTGTCACGAGCACTTCCGAGGAAGCCTCCTGGCACTTCAATCGAGTAAAACTACTTTTGTTATTTAGACTCTCGGGGCTCCCGAGGTGTTTATCTGTAGATTGTTCGTACGTGAAGGGTTGCATCAAGTTCTGGCTTCCCAACTTAGCATCTTGCTGAGATGTCAACACCACATCATGATTAGGGTTTATCGGTTGTTCTTTTGCGACAGGGGCACCAAATAATTCCTCTACAGTCAAGTGCTTGGCACCTGAGAGATTATTCTGCAAGATAAAAAAGGCACAGTTTAAAATGTCTGCTTTCACTGGTGGAGCAGGCTATTTCTTCATTAAATAGTGAAGACCAAACACCACTAGGCTAGTAAGTCAAGTGTACAACATTACGTACGAAATGATCGGTTTTGGGTTTAAAACAAAAGAATCACTTTGACACCACTTGCACATTCGGCATTCATTTAGATATTTTCTTGGGCCCTTTGAGGATCTGTCACATTAGGGGCAGTGCGGGCAGTTGTGGATTGCTTGATAAAATATTTCATCACAAATAAACAGGGGGCAAAGACTGGCTCCAGTTTAAGTTAAAGGGCCAGTCTGCACCTCAACCACCAGTCAGAAAGGCCTTTTGGGCATTGGCACCACAGCTTTGGGCTCCTGCCACCGTGTGCAATTTTACTTTGGAGTCACACGAGTGACTACGTGATGAAGCCCCGCCAGGCGCATGTTCGGCATTACGTCGATGCATGTGGTACCGATAGGGTGGAGAGCACAGCTCCCACCAGCGATTAGTTTAATCCGCAGGTAAGTCACTGTTGAAATTTCTTGCTAGTGTTTTTAAACTCTGTAAGTCTGCAGAGCCAGCTAGAGCGCTGATGTATTTTGAAAAATTTTAAAAACTCTGGCTTGAAATATACGGAGCCAGCTAGAGTGAAAGTATTTTAAACTGCAGTAATTGAATAGAACGCGCTGGAAACGCAGTTTCCGATTTAGATCGGATCGGGAGATAAGGGCTGCTTTAAAAGCCAGTTCCCGCTATTTAGACCGGGTTTGGAGATAACGGCTGCGCTAAATGCCGGCTCCAAATACCCACTAATTGTAAAATAAAGTCTGCTCTGAGTATATGTTACCAGATGCAGTTTTCTTTATGGAAATGTATATAACCCTGTGTGACACTGAGGTTAATACAAATATTCTGCAAGCAGAATGTGCCTGTCAGAATTACAATTTTAAACATATATGGTTTATGCACACATACAAAACAGTAAAGAAGTAACTCTCCTCCAAGGGAGGACTAGAATGTGGGGGAGGCTGGAAATGGAGAAAATGCTCCACACATAACTTAGTCAAGGGTTGTAAGACCCATGTATGTCTTCCTGTAAGGCAGGCTCCGGAGGAGTTTCCATACGCTGAGTGTGGTGCCTATGAAAATGGGATTCTGATTCTCCAGTACCTTGGTTAGGTCTGGATGAGGTCACTAGAGCAAGATAAAATGCTCCAAACTCTAATCAGTCAAGGGTTCTAAAAACCCATGAGATTCTAAGGCAGGCTCCGAAGGAGTTTCCATACACTGAGTATGGTGCCTATAAAGAATGAGAATCTCATTCACCAGTGCCTTGCATAGGTCTGGATGAAGTCTCCCTAGAGCAAGACTCAGGAGTACCAGGGCAGGATGAAACTGACCCTGAAGCTGATGTCCCTACTTATGTGTATACACCAGAGCACAATAGAAATGCTCCGGGTGTTCCCGATGTAGCACCAAGTTTTGCTATATCTGTATGGACTGGTGAGGCTATGGATGAACCTGGCGGCCAACATTATTTGGTTTCTCACCTTCTCCAAGAAACTGTTATGATTGAAACAGTAAAAAATATATAAAAATAAAAAAACACCCGTCTATTGTGCCTCGTTCAGGGTGCCAACAGTAACTCAGTAATTGGGCACCCATGAGTGTAACGATGCGAGGACAGGAAATGTGTTCCAGCATGTCCTCTAGCTGATATTCAGTTGGCATCACTGCATTTGGGGAAGACATACATGGGTCGATAATGTCCAATTACGTCCAATACGCTCGCGTTACCCTGCAATGCATATTTGAACCCAATTGTCTGATGAAAATTTTCATTTGGCTAATATTATACCCAAAAAATGCCGGATTATGTGGGCAAGCTATAACCAGATTTATGATTGATGAAAAACTGCCCAAACAATTAAGGATATTTGCCATAAAACTTCTCATCCCTGCTTTGAGAAAACAAACAGGTTGAATACAAACCCCTATATTAAGAGAAGGGATCTTCTGGTTCATTTATGGAAGTACAGAAACGTCATTCCATCACACATGGAATTTCTGGGAAACAACCTCTGGTTGGTTGTAAGATTACAATTGTTTTGTAATTCTGCATTAAATCTGATCGGCTTGGTGTTTGAATGTACCAGGAACTCGTCAGGTAGATGTAATATATCCCCGACACAAGTATGGGGGTTGCAGAGTCATTCTGGGTTGCACAAGTTACTAGAAGTAAAAAGGTGCTTGTTCAGCAGTCTTCAGTGGTATTACATTCTGATGGGAGTGCTCTCGGATGGGGAGCCAAGGATAGTGACACCAGTTGTGGTGGTCGATGGACTGTCCAAGATGATTTAATTCTCCAAGCACATGGTATGAATTATTTGGAGTTATTGGGGGCCTTTTATGCATTGATAGCTGTTTGTTCTACAATAAAGAACTTACATGTTCAATTACGAGTAGACAATACCACAGCTGTGGGAGAAGACAATATTGTGGTAAGACAACAGATCACGAAAGTTCAATGACAATACAGAATGAATGTTAAAATTCAAAAAGGTTCAAAAAGATTGTCAGACAGTACAAGTACCAAATGTTGATCTGTTGTGTCTGGATTAAATCTCCAGTGGTCTAAATGTGTCTCATGGGAGCCAGACCCAGGAGCATTAGCGGTGGATTCTCGCTATATTGGGGGAGTATAGTCTTTTATGTTTTCCCCATTTTGCCTGATTAGGCAATGTGTCACCAAAATAGAGCAAGTGTCCGCCGAAGGCGTTTGGTGGTTCCAAACTTGTATTGCTTCTCGGCCTTTTGGCTAAGATCAAGTGTAGTATCTGTTCTTATCAGTTAATATCTGATACGTCCCTTATCTAGGGACCATTACTACACAGCCATTGTTCCCATTGGTGCTCAGAATGATGATTCAGACATTCATGACAAATCCCAGGTGCAGTAATTGTTGGTACATCCAGTAACAGCAGAAGTCATCCATTACATGACCGTATTAATTGTTAATCTGCAGGTTCTGATGGAATGTCGGATAGGACCATGGATGTCATAACTGCAGCTTGGAGAGATAACACTAAGAAACAATATATGTTTCATATAAGGAATGGGAAATCTTTTGTATACAGTCAGATATATTTTATCATACTACAAACATATCGGATGTATTGGAGTTCCTTGCTATGTTGCACCTGAGTTATAGTACCTTTAATGGAGCTCAGAGTGCTTTGGCCTCCTATTTAGGACTATTTTCAGAATGACAACTTATTGGGTCTCATCCGTTAATATCCCGATTTATGAGAGGAAATTGAATAAAATCCTACCAAACCCAGATATACAGAAATCTGGGATGTCAGTATAGTTCTCACATTGCTTCGGCAATGGACTCCAATTACGTCACTGTCTTTTCAGAAGTTAATATTTATAGTAGTTATGCTCATGCCACTAATATCAGCACAATGAGTACAAACATTACAAATGTTGCGGTTAGATTGTATGCAGTTGTCTGTAGATAAAATAATGTTTTATGTCAATGATCGAAGCAAGCAAAGCAAGCCAAGAAAGGCTGGAACCAATGTAATCTTTAAGACATACTCTGTCAACTAAACATTGTGTGTGGTTAGCATCTGACTTATTATATTTAAGAGCAAGAGCCTCTGAGATTGTGAGACACCAATGTTCATTACCCACAAGAAACATATAAAAAAGTGACAGTATAAACTATTTCTAGATGGATAAACAGGTTCTGGATTAACTGGAGTAGACACTGATGTGTTTAAATCGCACTCCACAAGGGCGGTATCAATGTCCGCGGCGAAGGTGCAGGACGTGCCGCTCGACCAAATTCTGGAGACCGCAGGAAGGTCTAAAAAATAAACTTTTCTAGATTTTATGATAAACCGTTGTTAGAGTGCCAGGGTTGCACATGCTGCGTTGGGTTCTGTTCAAATTGTTTGCTTTGTTGCATATTATTTGTTGTTATTTCCCCTGGGATAGAGGGGCTATTGCTTTTCTTTTTATTATTATTAAAATATTAAAATATTTATTGCATAATTTCAAGCAATATATATTATTTACTCACTACTGTGTAAACTGAAGCAGTGTGTCGTATGAAATGATCTACGGCATGAAAATCACAGAGCTTTGAAATCTTCATGTAGTCACTCACGTGACTTTGAAGTAAAATAGTAAGATTAAACGAGAACTTACCTGTTCGAAGTTTGATCTTTATTTTATGAGGAGTGACGATGAGGGATTACGTGCCCTCCGCTCCCGACCCTCATAATCTAAATGATCATCTGGTAGTTCTAGTCTTTGTGAGCCTTACTATCTTACTCCGGCTATTGGTTCTGTGTTTTTCACGCCGCTGCTTTGAAGTACGCCGAGCATGCGCCTGGCGGGGCTTCTTCACGTAATCCCTCATCGTAACTCCTCATAAAATATAGATCAAACTTCGAACAGGTAAGTTCTTGTTTAATCTTATTTTATTGCTCATGTATAGTTTCTGTACAGAATCAGGATTCTTTGATGCACAATACCCGTGCATCCAAAAAACTATCCACTCCTGCAGTTCCCCGACACAGCAGCATGTTAGAGCCCAGAAGAATCAAGTCTGGTGTACCTCTGGGCACAGCCATAAACTCTGTCCACAACAGTTCCCACCCAGATTCCACATCAGAGGTTGAAGGAGATTATCTGACCTAAGATTCCAACCCTTGAATCCACCCAGACTGCTATCCAATGTCTCTACGCCATCAAATGTCTTGTGCTTCACTTGCACTTTGCACAATGTTCTTGAATCTTCCTTTACATCAAGTCGCATGCAAACATCACCACTGCCTACAAGAAGTACCAGATATCGAAGACACACCTTGATTCTAATATTCTTATTCTGCTTTCAAACACCTCATCAATCACACTAACTTTTTTTTCAGTTATATAACCTACAAACTACACACTTTTAATCACCCAGATTTAAATTGCAAATGTTGTTTTCTGGATTTACCATCTTAAAATACCCTGACTGTATATCATCACTGTTCATACCCCACTTAAAGATGTCTCCTTGACTTGCTCGATACCACTTTATGTGGTTCTGTTTGAGATTGTTGAGATTGTTTGAGATTACTCTGGTGAACCTCATTGTCCCATTGCAATAGTTTCATCTACATGCGAGGAGTTATAATTGAGACCATGTCCAATTACCTTGTGGTGGTGTGATGAGGAGGAGGTACATTCATCGGTTGGTGCTTTTATTGCCAGGCCTACAGAGTTGTGTATGCCTGGAGAACTTGACAAAATACTCGAATCACCAAATTGACATGTCTGAAAAGAAAAGCAAACTTTATATTAATTTATCAAAATACAATTTCATGATATAAAATATCCATGAAAACTAATAGTCCTATCAAAATACATATATATTTTGCAAATAATTCTTAAATGTATGAAAAGAGTACTTTCGACAGATGCTGAATTTTCAATCCTTCTGTGATGGTTCAGAGCAGACAGCCAGCTGCAGATGGGAACCAAGTCTCTTTCTCTTTCAATTTGTGTTAGGAAGATAGAGGCTTAAATTTACCTTAAATTTAGTAATGACGTAAACCAAATAAGATAATATTCCGTATTTTACATCTCAGTGCAGTTAAAATATTCCACTCTATTTTACTGGTCCAAGAATGGCAAACCAGGGACATTGAATTCTTTAGAGCAAGTATTTACACACCTCTTAATCTGGCATGGCGGGGTGATGGAAGGGTGGCATGTCCTTTGATGGAAGTAGAGATTTCTTTAAAACACAATTTTAACTAGAAACTCCTGAGTTTGCTACATAATTTAAAATAAAAAAAATCATGCGTGCAACATTCAAAGGTCTCCTCCTCCGTACATTATTTGCAAACTAAAGCAATGTGTACCTTGAAGTCTCTGAAACTCATAGCGTCCTCCAATTTAAAATATATTCCAAATTTCAGATCACTCATTTCTATAAAATAGATGCACTAGAACTGGTATTTTATCTGTACACTAACAAGGTACATCATTAGAAGGCAGTGAAGAGTGAAACTTCATTTTCAGCACCGGAGATTTGTTTGACACTGAATGTTTTAAAATACATTTGCGGATTCCTTTCTTGCTAATTATTAACTAATAAGGTTAATGTCAGGGTCATTTAAACTAGATTAGGTAAAATTACTTAAAATAGCAGGTTTGTCAACATTTCATGTTACTTCAAAGATCATTTTATAAAATTGTGAAATGTTCCACAGTTGAATGTTACTGTTTAAATGATAGAGCCACGTTTCCTGCACGTTATTTTAAGATTCTTGTTCTTGAATATCAGGTTGTTATGTTCTCGTATCTAATCAGGAGCAATAAGCATTTCAACATGAAGGTGTATATTGCTTCACTTCCTCCGCAGTATCCTCAAGTATATTTTCATGAGTATATGAACGTGTAAAATATAAAATAATCCCAGAGGTTATAAAATCATAAGCTCATAAGAAATAGGAGCAGAATTAGGCCACCGTCTACTCCGCCATTTAATCATGGCTGATCTGTCTCCCCCAACTAACCCTATTCCTGCCTTCTCCCCTTAACCCCTGACACCTGTACAGATCAAGAATCTATCTATGCTTTAAAAATATCCATTGACTTGGCCTCCACAGCCTTCTGTGGCAAATAATTCCACAGATTCACCACCCTCTGACTAAATAAATTATTTCTCATCTACTTCCTAAAGGAATGTCTTTTAATTCTGAGGCTGTGACCCTAGTCCTGGACTCTGCCACTAGTAGAAACATCCTCTCCACGTCCAGGTCATTTGTTAAGGAATTAGTGTTTTGGTTCAGCTGTACTTATTTAATATTTTACTTGTTCAGAAATTTTGAAGGGAGAGAAGTGGCACCCGAGGAAAATAATCTTGTGGATAAAACAGTACAGCTCTTTGACACATTGAGTGGACAGAAGCAGAATGATTGGGGCATTTAAATGAAAACAGGAGCTGTTTCAACATATCATTTCATCTGAGAAATAAAAAGTGGCTACGAAGTGCTTTAGAACAATTGAGAGATTCCAGAAGCCTTTAGTTTTAGTTTAGTTTAGTTTCATGTCTGACCCAAGGCTGACAGGTCAGATTAAAATTATTAATTCATCCTTGTTTTCCCTATGGCATACCACATCTTTGGGTTAAATTGCTTTTGTTAAAAAAAAAAGATGCTGTACTGCTCTTTCTGAAAATTCTAACCGATAATTTCTTTATCAAGTAAATTCACATGATTTTTGACCAATTGAATTAAACACTAAGTTAGATTTACAGAACTGAATTTGATGAAAAATTTCCAGATGATTAAAAAAAAATTGCATAGACACAATAAGTTGGAGTAACTCAGCGGGACAGGCAGCATTTCAGACGGAAGAGTCTCGACCCGAAACGTCACCCATTCCTTCTCTCCAGAGATGCTGCCTGTCCTGCCGAGTCACTCCAGCACTTTAAACCAGCATCCGCAGTTCCTTCCAACATATTTAAAAATTGCATGATACAGTGCCCTCCGTAATGTTTGGGACAAAGACCCATCATTTATTTATTTCCCTCTGTGCTCCACAAGTTAAGATTTGTAATAGAAAAAAATCACATGTGGTTAAGGTGCACATTGTCAGATTTTAATAAAGGCCATTTTTACACATTTTTGCTTCACCACGTATACATTACAGCAGTGTTTTACATAGTCCCCCCTATTTCAGGGCACAATAATATTTGGGACACAGCAATGTCATGTAAATGAAAGTAGTCATGTTTAGTATTTTGTTGCACATCGTTTGCATGCAACGACTGCTTGAAGTCTGTAATTCATGGACATCACCAGTTGCTGGGTGTCTTCTCTTGTGATGCTCTGCTAGGCCTGTATTGCAGCTATCTTTAGCTTATGCTTGTTTTGGGGGCTAGTCCCCTTCAGTTTTCTTTTCTTTTCAACATATAAAGGGCATGCTCAATAGGGTTCAGATCGGGTGATTAACTTGGCCACTCAAGAATTGACAATTTTCTTGCTTTGTAAAGCTCCTTTGGTGCTTTAGCAGTATGTTTGGGATCAGCCGTGTGAGTATTCAAGAAGCTTTACTGCCATATATATGGTGTGTGAGTCAGTGAGTGTGTGTGTGTGCGTGTATATTTCTGTGTGTGAGTGTGTTTTGAGTGCATGTGTGAGTGTGTGTGAGTGAGTGTGTGTGTTTGAGTGGTCTCAGTGACTGAGCTGCCAGCCCAAGAATCCATTCGGCCCACAATGTCCATACTAGCTCTCTGGAAACCAGTCCCTTTGTCCCGCAACACCATGCTAGCACTCCAGAAAGCCCCCCACTATATTGGAATTGGTGGAGAGATGGAATATTGCGTTGGGGGACCAGCACTCCCGTGTGAAGCTGGGACCCAATGGGTCCCACTTAGTCTAGTCACAATTTAAAAAATAAGGTAGTTCTTTGTGGATTTGCACAAAGAGTTAGACTTTTGCTGCTTACATTGAACTGTTTGACATAACAGGACATGGAGAAACTCTGGAAATGTTTGCCATCACCAAGCAGATTAGTACAATTTCATTCTAACCTTCATGTGTTGCAAGATCAAAACATTTATAAAAATTCACTCCAGAAATTTCCAGAACGAAATGCAGAATGTTCGATTGGTATCAGGTGAGCAGTGTATATCTGTGACAATCAAATGTTAAATACAATGCAATAATGGTAACAAAATTAAACTATCATTTCAGAAAATAGTTCAGTATTTATTATTCAATATTTCTAATAGATATTGACAAAAGTTGAACCTCTTACTTGTTCATACTCTTCCTTGGCTTTACTGAGCATGTCTAGGATATCAATGGCACTTTCTTCATCATAACCGTTGGTTTTATTTGGAGTTGTTCTCCCTGGGGATTCTTGTTGGACTCTCTGGGCCTCCATTTGCACCACCCTAAGGAAGTACCAGCACTGAAATTAGGCCAATTAATTACTAACATCCAGGAACAAATCCCTTTACCTTGCTGAGTTCTGAATTATCTCTGATCTGCATTAAGCAGTTCACATCACAGCATGGACCAGGATCACAACTTTACAAGGGAGGCAAAGCAAGTTGGGAAATTGCAGGAGTTATTCCCACCATGATCGTTATCAAACATTTGCTCTTCATTTGGGAAGAATAGGAACTCAAGGACTTCTGCACTAAATGTGTTCTCCATCATTAAAATGCTTACCAAAATTCTCCCACTTCATCATTAATTCTTCATAAACTGGCGAGTTCAAAATTACTAGGACCAAGAGATGACCTCTGGGGGTTTCTTTCCACTTTACCAACTCCAAGGACTCCAAGTTGCAACTAATTGCTTACAAAGATCCTCAATTTCAAATCCCTCTGGTTCCTTGTTCCACCCTGTTCGGGTAGTATTCACCCGGAGATTTTTGACTAAATTACTCAAAACGTTCTATAGACCACAGAATTGTATGGCAAATTTAAAGGTTCTTTGGAACTTCATGCCCAGACTGATCACAATGCCAAATTAAAGTAACTCCACCTGCCTGCACATGACCTGAATCCCTTTGTTCTCTTGCCTGTTCATGTATCTAAAAGCCTCAAAAACTGTCTCATCTGCTACTATCAGTTTCACTGGAGGCACATTCCAAGCACCTACCAAATAAACTTGCCACGCTAATCTCCTTCAAACTTTCCCTCTTAAATTAAACCAATGGCCTTTGGTATTTGAGATTTCCATCCCACGGAAAAAGACCCTTGAACTATATAATTCCTCTCAGCACTGGAGGCTAAACTTGCTACTACTTTTGTCAGAAACATACTTCCTCTGAAAATAGCAACTTCATCTTACCATCTTTTACCTCTTTAATAATTTCTCCTTGACTTTACTCTTTCACTGCTCCATTTCCCTTCTCCGCCAATTGTGAAGTGCTCCAATACGTTTGCAGGTTGGCATAGGGAAAAATACATCAACATTCTGCTAATGCTCACTACAGATCTCTGTACGCAATTGTAAATCCAGACTTAAAATTGTGTCCAGGAGGAATCTTTACAACCGGAGATTTTTTGTAAGATAAAGTTTTTGCGGAAACTTGTTCGGTAACCTAAAACAGCTCCAGAATGCAGTGTTTTCAGAGTCAGCTAAAACTCTGCATTAATTGCTTCAAAGCTGTGCGATTACATTTTGGTGCGACAGTCTGACAGTCCACAACTGTGTGTTTCACATCAAGGACACAACAAGCTTTCATCACCATAACTCTAGAGATAGGAACATTGTCATGAACATTCATCATTGTGCTTAAGAAGCATAAGTATTTGCATCTGATGTTACAGATATTACAATAGACCGAAGCACATAGATATTTGGTGAACCTTACTTTTGCAGCTATTCTACTGAATTTTCTATCCAAATTCTTTTATTTTGGAATATTGCAAATGAACAAGTGTGAGTGGCTCCTTATAGTTGAATTCTCATCAGCGCAGGTTCTGAGAGTGCACCAAAGGCACTTGGAATAATGCTCACTCTAACGGAGGCAGTTTCACATCAACATGAATGAAATTACAAAGATATTCTTCCCCCTTGGCCTGCTGACCTCCCGAGTTGAACATGGCAACAGCTGCACAGACAGCAGCTGTACCAACATGACCACCATGTCCTCAAAATAGCTCCTTCCATCAAAGCTGCAGCTGAACCCAAGAATACATTAAAGCCATGCCCAATCTGCAAATGAATATTGACGTCTCCAAAGGAAAGAAAATGCTATAGTATTTCTGCAGTATTTTTCATGCAATTCACAGATACACTGGTAATCATACAGTGATCTTGTCTTACAATGCACTACATTTCTTCCCATTGAAAGGGATCCGGTGACTAAAAGCCAGAGTTTCATTAATGCAAGAGATGCATTTTGCATCATTCGGCACCTGGAATTTAAATGACCAGGTGCAGCATTGTTACTTAGTTTATAAAGATTAAATGACTGCAGAATTAAGTGAGAACCTCCTATGGATTGACTTAGCTTTCTTATGGACTTGATCTTCCTTTACATTCCATTTGTCAATGAAGTAGTTGGAATACTTCATTTTTCTTTCAGGTTATTACACAGGTTATTTCTTTCAGGTTACTACAGAGTGATTTAGGCCAGTTGGAAAAATGGGCTGAAAGATGGCAGATGGAGTTTAATGCTGATAAATGTGAGGTGCTACACCTTGGCAGGACAAATCAAAATAGGACGTACATGGTAAACGGTAGGGAATTGAAGAATACAGTTGAACAGAGGGATCTGGGAATAACCGTGCATAGTTCCTTGAAGGTGGAATCTCATATAGATAGGGTGGTAAAGAAAGCTTTTGGTATGCCAGCCTTTATAAATCAGAGCATTGAGTATAGAAGCTGGGATGTAATGTTAAAATTGTACAAGGCATTGGTGAGACCAAATCTGGAGTATGGTGTACAATTTTGGTTGCCCAATTATAGGAAGGATGTCAACAAAATAGAGAGGGTACAGAGGAGATTTACTAGAATGTTGCCTGGGTTTCAACAGCTAAGTTACAGAGATAGGTTGAATAAGTTAGGTCTTTATTCTCTGGAGCGCAGAAGGTTAAGGGGGGACTTGATAAAGGTCTTCAAAATGATGAGAGGGATAGACAGAGTTGATGTGGACAAGCTTTTCCCTTTGAGAATAGGGAAGATTCAAACAAGAGGAAATGACTTTAGAATTAAGGGACAGAGGTTTAGGGGTAACATGAGGGGGAACTTCTTTACTCAGAGAGTGGTAGCGGTGTGGAATGAGCTTCCAGTGGAAGTGGTGGCGGCAGGTTCGTTGGTATCATTTAAAAATAAATTGGATAGGCATGTGGATGAGAAGGGTATGGAGGGTTATGGTATGAGTGCAGGCAGGTGGGACTAAGGGAAAAAAGCTGTTCGGCACGGACTTGAAGGGCTGAGATGGCCTGTTTCCGTGCTGTAATTGTTATATGGTTATATGGTTTATATGGTTATAAGAACATTTAAATGGTCAAGCACACGAGATTACAAACTGAAGGTGGGAAGAAGAACAGAGCAAGGGGATATTAATTAAACACTAATTTTCTATTTTAAATTTGTACTTTTGAATGAATGAGGTTTGTCAAATATGAATAATAACCAAACACTGGAAAGCTTTACCCAATATTGGAAAGAAATTTAAAACAGCCAACTTCAGTCTGAAGAAGGGTTTCGACCCAAAATGTTGCCTATTTCCTTCGCTCCATAGATGCTGCCTCACCCGCTGAGTTTCTCCAGCATTTTTGTCTACCTTGTAATTGCAGAGTTTGGTAGATTTAACAGAAAGCAAATTTCAGTGCTTACTTTGACATGAGTTGTGCAATTCGCTGACAGTCGTTCTTGTCATAAAACCAGATGCTGTAAATTGACACTAACAAAGAAAACAAGAACAAAAATCAGTTATGCTAAATTTCTCATTTGATGGCAATATCATATAATTCTTGAAACATTATTGTCTATTAGATATAAAACACTGTGTAGAGCAGAGTGATTTACCAATATGTACACACAAAATATAAGGTGTTTGTGGCAATCTAAAAATTATGGTTGAATGGTTCTTTTATTACCTGGTGTACCAAGGTACAGTCATTCTTTTTTTGTCGTACATAACTACTATCCCTGTTTAAGTCCCAAATGCATTGATACAGCTGACTGAGTCTGTAGGCGAGAGTCACCAATTATGGATACATATTCCAGTAAAAGGGTTGAATGTCTTGAGTTGCTCCCAAGTTCAATGCAATTGAGCAGCTGCAAAGAAAAAGTATTAAACCACATGGCTGCATGGAGAAAGGAAATTAGTTTGAAAGTGAAGAATCATTGTGCATGAAAGGGAATAACCACCAAGTTTCAAACTGTCATTTACAGTCACTTATGGACATTTACTCATCTATCCAAAATTGGAATATCTTTAATACTCAATTCAGACAGCATCTGCTGTAGAAAAAGTAAAAGGTTCTGGATGATTTCAAAATCACAGAAAAGTTTAAAAATAAAATAAAATCAACTGCCAAAGTATAAAAATTCCAACTCCAATAGACCAACAGGGCTATTAAATAAGCTACATTTGAAAAAAACACACAACAAAAGCTAATTAAAAGTGGAGAGCATGGCAACCTGTGAACTAATTTAGTTTAGAAACTTGCGACATTTGCAACTAAAAAGGTCAGGGACCATATCACATGGTTCTTGTTGTGTTCAGACATCAAACTGTATGGGTTATCAACAGTTCTAAATACAGCACGCAGAACACATGCATTTGGAATTGCAATATATTTTTCAATGGCATTATCAATGTATATTTGAAAACTTTCTCAAAATAGCACAATAAAATATTAAAATATTTTGTCTTTATCTAGCTTGGAATGATAATCCACTTTTCATTTGAGAATGCACTTTAATTAAATCCCGATAACTACCTTAATAACCTGGACAATATCACAAAATAGTCTCAACTAATTTGCTTTAAATTTCTCTGCACCACATCTTACGCCACACAAAATGATGTCAATTGGCAAGTCATCAAATATAGGTAACAATTTCAAATAGTTTAGGAAAGCAGTTATTGGCAGGATCATTTATGCTTGTATCTCGTGCAATTATATGTTGTAGATTATTTTTCACCATATTACAATTTTAAGAGTTTTAAATTTCCATTTGCTATCAGCAGATTATACATTTATCGGACGTATCCATTTAAAACAATCAATTCAAAATAAAATGCTTTAGAAACTGGATTATTGGCCATACAAATGAACTATGTGATGTTGATGGGAAATCTGATGTTTTCAATTTTAGAATGGAATAATAAAACAATTTGACTCGAGCAGATTCATAAAGTAAAAAAGTACAAACAAACCAGTATCACTTTGTGGATATGGAGGAATACTCAAAGATATTGTGCCATGGGAACAAATTCAGACCCACCGCTTTTCACACTGCAAACTAGCTCCAACAACTGGAACATCGGAGGTTGAGAGGAGACTTGATAGAAGTAAATAAAATTATGAGAGGTATAGGTTGGATAAACAGTCAGAATCTTTCACTCAGGGTGGAAATGTCCAACACTAGAGTGCATAGCTATAAGGTGACAATGGGAAAATAAAATGCAGATGTGCGGGGCAAGGTTTTTTTTTTTTAAACACAGAGGATGGCGGGGTCCTGGAAAGCATTGCCACAGGTGCTGGTGGTGGCAGATATGATAATGGTGTTTAAAAAGCTTTTCTTAGGCACATGGAATGGAGTGATACGAGTTACTTGCAGGCAGATGAGATCAGTTTAGTTTGGCATCATGTTCGGCACAAACATTGTGGGTCGACGGAGCCGTTCCTGGGCTGTCTTGTTCCATGTGAACCCACCCGAGAGCATTTCGCAACATCTTCTAAAGACTACAATGAAAACATTATTCAATATGACAGATCTTCCACAACACTGAACTGGGTTGAGTTAAACAATGGAGCTGAGATCATATTGGGGAAGCGAATACAAGGAATATCGACAAAGAACTCATCAACATGACTCAGCTGCTGTCAATTTCTCACTGTAAATGGCGGAGGCAAAATAACTTTGAGAGCACCAAATATTATTTGATTAATAATTATTGAAAAATACACTGCCACAACATTGGATGTTGGGAAACAAGGATGAAATATTACTGTGTAGGAAGGAACTGCAGATGCAGACACAAAATGCTGGAGGAACTCAGCGGGACAGGCAGCATCTCTGGAGAGAAGGAATGGGTGACGGTTCAGGTCGAGACATCACCCATACCTTCTCTCCAGTGATGCTGCGCAAAGATACTAGAGTTCCGCTCTATGATCTTTGATGCTGCCTGTCCCGCTGAGTTACTCTAGCTTTTTATGTCTATCTTCAATGAAATATTACTGCCTGAGAGTGCATTTGGAGATACAGTTGCTCATTCTCATTAATGTTTATTTACAAACCTTCAGAACCACCACCACAAATACATACCAAGGGCAATTTATTCAAATAGAGGAATCCAAACCCCACTGTGGTAACTGGGCATAAGTTTAAATAGCTAAAGTCAGTCGGAGTAATGGTAACCACAAAACTGCTGCACCTTTGTAAATCTGATCTGATTCAGCGATGTCTGTTCTGTACATTTTAAAACTAATGCAACGATATAGGATTAAAACAATATACTAACTAAATTTCTGCAATCTAACTGCTTTTAATCCAGCAGGTCTCAACAGAATTACAGATTAGTCTGAGAATGAACACTTGCAATTTCCTAAAGATAGACGCAAAATGCTGGAGGAACTCAGCGGGCCATGCGGCATCTCTGGAGAACATGGACAGGTGACGTTCCGGGTCGAGACTATATTTGTGACTATCTTTGGTATAAACCAGCATCTACAGCTCCTTTTTATTATTTGTAATTATCCTGTTCATTTTCCAGTTTAAGACTGTTTTATATATAAATAGACATTAGAATAAATTAATTCAATGTTGCACTTTTGGCTAACATTATTCACTTTTGTCTAAAATTTTAATATTATGATTCCAGGTCACCAAGAAATCATTATTTAAAACTATTCTAAAATGCATCCAAAGTTAGTCATGATCAGTTAAACTAAGAGAGTCATTTGGAGACAAGAGACTGCAGATGCTGAAATCTTGAACAAAACGCAATGCGCTGGAGGGACTCTGCAAATCAGGCAGCATCTAAGATAGTCATTTGCAAGTTTATCTAATAAACTGAAGATGGCCCATTGCACTGCATGCAGCATCATATTAAATTAAATGATAATATATGATTTGTCTAATTTCGAGCAGCCACAAATCCCTTCCCAAAGGCGACCCAGTCGTAATGTTGGGTAAATGGTGCCATTAAAAGCTGCAAATGCCTCGCATATCTTTTGTCACTGATAAGCTCAGCTGTCACAGTGTTTCTCAAATTCAGGCATTCATTAACTTTGACACTACAGCTCTCCAACCTAAACCTCAACAACCCAAATCCAGCATTAAAACAAATGCAACAAATACTGTTTGCAATATGCTCTTGGATGGAGGAACAAACGCAAAACGCTTCAAACTTTGCTGATGGTTAAAGCAAATGCTATTTTCAGGACCCAAGTACCTGTTACTTACTGAATGCTATGGGATATTTGCATGTGTTATCATTCCGTTGTGAACACCGAGTTCCACGATTCTTCAGTAACCTGACTGAACCATGGCCTTAACTCATCCTTTTGTTTTTCTCTTGAGCTGAGTATCTTGGGGTTTTATGCTCATTAACTAATGTGACAATGGAAGATGTTTCAAAGTCTCTTTTCACAAAGTTGAACTGGCAACAAGAAGCATGTCCAAAATTCAAAGGGAATATTGTAACTGAATGCCATTTAGCTCCAGACTTTACAGGTAAGTGTTTCTTCATTTCAGTTTGTAAAAATTATATTTAGTAAGCTTTTACCAACAGAACCAAAGTAATGGGGGGAAACTATATGCTCAAGAAATAATACACCTAGCCACTTTCTGAAAAGTTTGATGTTATAAATAGGTTTACTGGAATTAGATTTGGGAAATTCTTGTTTGATTCGCGAATTGACATTTGGACTTTTCTTGTAGCTTTGATCAAAAATATTCTTTAAATCGCTCACATTACATTGTGAAAACCTCAGCTATTATTGTTTTATGTCCTTCTTTAGAGCGTGATGCTGCAGTTTAACAAAACTTGCCAGTGAACTTAAAGCCACCCAGCTATAAAAGAAAGCAAGAACATTTCTTAATATTTAAAATCATTCATTGTTTCAGGTTCTTCAGAAAAATTGTTTGGGAATGTGTGAGCTGTTAATACATTGGATGAAGTTGGCTTGTTATATTTTTAGTAGCACTTAAGTGGTTTAGTAGCCTGACAGAATGGACAATATCTAATCAGAACCTACTTCAACTGAAAAAGGAAATGTACCGTGCTGTTTTCAAATTGCCTTTCAAACTAACTGATAAACTAACTTTTATACAGAGGATGGTGGGTGCCTGGAGTGATGGTGGAAGCAGATATGCTAGAGGTGTTTTAAAAGCTTTCAGATGAGCACATGGATATGTGTAGATCATGTGTAGGCAAGGAAGATGAGTTTAATTTAGCATTATGTTCAGCCTGGTCATTCTGTGCCAAAGGGCCTATTTCTGTGCTGGACGTTTCTTTGGTCTATATTCTGAGATAATAAACCCTGAATCAAGACCAAGAATGTCAGTTTCTATTTTACTACATTGCAGCCAATTATTAAGAAGAATCATGACAAAAACTAAAGCTATTTTATGAATAGTTCTACATACAACATATAATGTTTTCAGTTGTCATATACATTTGTTCACATGTAATCAGGGCAGCACAGCGGTAGAGTTGCTGCCTCACAGCGCCGGAGACCCGGGTTCCATTCTGACTATGGGTGCTGTCTGTACGGAGATTGTACATTCTCCCCATGACCGCATGGGTTTTCACGGAGATCTTCAGTTTCCTCCCACACTCCAAAGACGTATAGGTATGTAGGTAAATTGGCTTGGTAAATGTAAACATTGTCCCTAGTGTGTGTGTGTGTGTAGGATAGTGTTAATATGCTGGGATGGCTGGTCGGTGTGGACTCGGTGGGCCGATAGGCATTTCTGCGCTGTATCTCTAAACTAATCACACTACGCATCCTTATCATATCAGCCATGAACATCGCACTGTCGTCAATTCAACCAAGATTAATGTTGTGTGGCCAAAATTAAATAATGACACCTGATTTTAAACTATAAAGAAATCTTAAGTTACAGAATTTAAGATTGAGGATCTTAGTCTTTTCATTAGCTCATAAACTCTAGGAGCAGAATCAGGCCATTCGGCCCATCATGTCTACTCCGCCATTCAATCATGGCTGATCTATCATTCCCTCTCAACCCCACTCTCTTAGAACTCGAACGGTAAGTTTGCAGAGTCTCCAACATAGTCTAAAAGATAGCAGAATCAAGGGATATGGGGAGAAGGCAGGTACGGGGTACTGATTGTGGACTGTTGCACATTTTGTGAAGTGGAAAAGAAGCAGACAGCCTTCAAATAAATCAGCCAGAAAATAAATTAATTAACTTTATACTTGTTGTCTTTTACAATTAGGAAATCATTGAATATTAGAGAAGGAAAACGACAAGTACATTCTTGGCGCCCCTTTGGCTATTTGCATAGTGCAACTTGAAATTCTCTCCTGTCACGATTCCTTTACATCTGTTACAACAAGTGAACTAGAAAATTCACTGTAGTTTAGAATTTGAGTGGGGGAGGGGGCAATTGAGGGTTGTATTGATATATTTTAACTAAGCTTTTGACAAGATCCCACATGGCTAACTGATCTAAAAATACAAAGCTCGTAGGAAAGATGTGACCTTGACAAGGCCATCAAAAAGGCCAAAAGGGGCATCCGCTCTAAGCGGATGATGAAGCGGATATTTGGCAACAGTGGCAAGGCATGAATGCCATCACCTCCTACAAGATGAAATCGGGGTAGCGCAAGCGACAGCAGAGCATCACCTCCTGACGAGCTCAATGCATTCTATGCACGCTTATATAGGGAGAACATTGATGTGCCTTCCCGAGCCCCCATATTATGATTAAAGTCACTGGTAGAGACCAATGTCAGAAGATCCTTCAGCAGGGGGTGAACCCTCGGAAAGCATATGGACCTGATGGTATACCTATCTGAGTTCTCAAAACCTATGGAGTTTTTGCGGACATTTCTAACCTCTCAAGACACAATGGGTGCACAAGGTACGCCATTCGGCCCTTCGTGCCTGCACCGCCATTCACGGTAATCATGGCTGATCATCCACAATCAGTACCCCATTCCTGCCTTCTCCCCATATCCCTTGACTCTGCTATCTTTAAGTCCACTATCTAACTCTCTCTTGAAAGCATCCAGAGAATTGGCCTCCACTGCCTTCTGAGGCAGAGAATTCCACAGATTCACAACTCTCTGGGTGAAAAAGTTTTTCCTCATCTCTGTTCTAAATGGCCTCCCCCTTATTCTTAAACTGTGGCCCCATGAGGGGTGTCTGCCAACCAACTTTCTACCCATGTCAGCACTCTACCCCCAATACCATGTGCCCTAATTTTGCCCACTAATCTCCTATGTGGGACCTTATCAAATGTTTTCTGAAAGTCCAGGTACACTACATCCACTGGCTCGCCCTTGTCCATTTTCCTAGTTACATCTTCAAAAATTTCCAGAAGATTAGTCAAGCATGTCCATTTGTAAATCCATGCTGACTCGGACCGATCCTGTTACTGCTATCCAAATGTGCGGCTATTTCATCTTTTATAATTGACTCCAGCATCTTCCCCACCACTGATGTCAGGCTAATTGGTCTATAATTCCCGGTGTTCTCTCTCTCTCCGCCTTTCTTAAAAAGTGGGATAACAGTTAGCTACCCTCCAATCCACAGGAACTGATCCTGAGTCTATAGAACATGGAAAATTATCACCAATTCATCCACGATTTCTAGAGCCACTTCCTTAAGTACCCTGGGATGCAGATCATCATGCCCTGGGGATTTATCAGCCTTCAGTCCCATTAGTCTACCCAACACCATTTCCTGCCTAATGTGAATTTCCTTCAATCCTCCGTCACCCTAGGTCCTCTGGGCACTACTACATCTGGGATATTGTTTGCGTCATTTCGTGAAGGCAGATCCAAAGTAACTGTTCAACTTGTCTGCCATTTCCTTGTTCCGCATAATAAATTCACCTGTTTTCATGGGACCCACATTTGTCTTAACTAATTTCTTCCCTCTTCACTGTGGTGGATGTGTATATTAAACTTTATTTATGTGCTGTGTGTATTTTTGTTTTCACTTAGTATGGCTGTACGGTAACTCAAATATCACTGTATCTTAACTGGTGCATGTGACAATAAACGCAAACTTGAACGCAAAAAGTTGTGAACACTGCGCAGTTCATCACGGTTCTGACTGTAGTAGCCATTTAGCTTTACTCAGTATGTTATAACTATAACCAGTTACCGTTAAAGTTTATCTGCCTGTAATTATGTGGGTGGGATTTATACGTAGTCTGAAGTGTGTTTACGGCTGAGATTCTCGCGCAGACTTCCTGGTAGTTAGTTTAATTTGAAGCATGGTGGAGAGGTCACAGCTTTCGACCATGCATGAGTAAGATTAAAATGTACCTATACAAGAAGAAGTTTGGATAATATTTATTGTTTTTACTACTACAATAAATAAACTATTAATCAAGAGACTGTGTTTGGAAGATTTATCTTTTGACGGCATTGAATGTCTCGTGGAGAGCTCGTTGGTGCGTTTCAATTATCTCCTGATCCCCTGTCTTCAATCATAGTGACTAAAGGAAAGAATAATTGAAACGATATAAAAATATATCACTATACTGACCTCCCCACCATCGAAGGGATGTACTGGAATCATTGCCTCAAAAAGGCAGCCAGCATCATCAGAGACCCTCACCATGTACTGGAGTCATTGCCACAGAAAGGCAGCCAGCATCATCAGAGACCCACACCATGTACTGGAGTCATTGCCTCAAAAAGGCAGCCAGCATCATCAGAGACCCACACCATGTACTGGAGTCATTGCCACAGAAAGGCAGCCAGCATCATCAGAGACCCACACCATGTACTGGAGTCATTGCCTCAAAAAGGCAGCCAGCATCATCAGAGACCCACACCATGTACTGGAGTCATTGCCACAGAAACGTGAAAACTGTAATGTCCAGATTCAGGAACAGCTTCACCTATAGCCATTAGATTGTTAAACAAGACAACCTCAAATAACAATTGAACAAATAACCTTTGAATTATATATCGGCTATTAGTGTGTCTGTCTGTGCCTGTGTCTGTGTATTTACATGCACACTGAACTTTTTTATTCCCATTTATAATATTGTTAACAGGGTACTGTTTACATATTATGTTGTGCTGCAGCAAGTTAGAATTTCATTGTTCTATCTGGGACGTATGACAATAAAACACTCTTGACGCTAAAAGATGGCAAATTCAATCCAATATTGTAAGGAAGTGAAGGCCAGTGGTTTTGGTACTTTTGTTACAATTGGTGTTCTCCAGGTCTCAGTGTTTAGCACCATTTGTAATTTGTATTAATTAGACCCAAATGTAGAGAGTATGATGATGACATAAATATTAGCCAAGAAAGAAAGTTTTACAAAGCAAAAAGACATGGATAGTCGGGTAACGAGCAGAAAAATACCCAATGGGAGTTATCCCTTGATGTTGAACAAGGAAGTGGGTTGGTATGACAAAATGTTATTAATCCAAGGAGAAGTAGAGGTAAAAGTAGAGGTACAGGCTGATTAGAAGGTTGAAGCAGGATGTCTTCCTTTTTTTGGTGATGTTTAAAATACTAGAGGCGGTTTCTTATTTTGGAAAGGTTTAGAATACCAATCAGCTTCCAGTCCAAGTATACCCAGTCACCATATTACATGACAAAGATGTTTGCACTGGAGGGGGAACAGAGGATCTTTATCAACCTGTGGCAGAACTAGAAAATTGCCACCATTAGGAAAGATTAGATAATCTAGATTGATTTTCGTTAGATCCAAGAAAGCAGAAGTAATACTTAATTGAAGTCTGCAAATTACAAAGTGCCCTTTCTGTTTACCCTAGCCCATTTCCTCCAACAGGAAGCACATAAATTTAAAGTAATTGACAGAAGGATTTGAGAGAAGGCAAGAACCCTTGTCCCAGATGTGGTGGGGGTATGAAAGAGCCATACCTTGTGCACCAGGCCCAATGTTGGAAGAATGAATTAGGCTACAGAGCTCTTTGACACAGACAATATGGTCCAAGTCTCCTCCAAGCTGTCAATTTTTAATCATACCACTGAGTCTCTAAATCAAGTTTTCTTCATTGTGTGTACATGCAGCACCTTTTATAACTACAAGACACACCAAACCCAAAGTATCCATTAAAATCTAATCTCTACGGTGTTACCAAAAACCCCTGTCAATCTGACAGAATAAAGTGCCACAAGTACCGATTAAATCAATATTCCTTCCGCCTTTGTTTAGGTTTGGAGATGCTGTGAGGACAGTGGGAGGATTCCTTTGCTCTCAGATCACCTCCCTCCACCAGGGGGCAGATTGCACCACTGACACCACAGCCCTCAGGAAAAGACATTTCAACCTATAACCTTCGGCTGAAGAAGAACATTATCTAGGCTGTCGCCACATGGTCGTCGGGGTGATGCCTGTATCGTCGTGAGTAGTCTCCTCAGTCGCCCAAAGAATCGTAGCGTTTTTTTGGTCACCACTGGATTTTGAAATGTTCAAAACTTTTTGGCGACAGTTGGTTTGATGCCAATGAGCGTAGCTTGACTTCTCCTGATGTAGGTGCTGTCGTAGGTTGTCGCCAGCATGACATAGGTTGTCGTCAGGATGACGTAGGTTGTCACTGGTGCTGACCGGTGAATTCCATTGGCGACTACCCACGGCAACCTACGTCAATCAGCAACAGGTACCGACGACTGAATTGTCTTACCTTGTTGTAGCTTATTGCAGGTGGATGTAGGTGTGGTCGTAGGTGGACTTCCTAATGGGTCGCCAGTTATTGGCAGCTTGCCGTCGACTAGGAAGTAGGTTGTTGTAGATATTGTCAAATAAATTGTCGTAGGGTGGTAAAGTCGCCGGTTTTTCGGCGACCTGTTACGACTATAACAGTCGCCGAAAAAAATGCCGAAGTGGGACAGGCCCATTATACGGCATGGCCCTTTGGCACACACACTAAGATGGCTATTCAAGTTAATCCTGTTTGCCTCATATTACACTGAAAATTTCCCATCCATGTTTTGTTTAGAGATACTGCATGGAACAGGTGCTTCGCTCACCGAGGCCACACCGAACAGTGATCCCTGCACATTAACACTATCCTACACAAACTAGGAAGAATTTACATTTATACCAAGCCAATTAATCTACACCTGTAGGTCTTTGGGGTGTGGGAGAAAACCGAAGATATTGGAGAAAACCTTCATGTGGAGAACACACAAACCTTATTCAGACAGCACTTGTCGTGGGGATTGAACCCGGGTCTCTGGCGCTGTATGTGTTGTAAGGCAGCAACTCTACTGCTGCGCCACCGTGCCATGTAATTGTCCAATTTGTTTAAATGTTTATAATTATATCCGACTCTGCCTCCTGCTCTGGCAGCTCACTGTCGCCACCTGCGTGCAACATGCCCCCGAGATCCCCCTTTAAATTGGCCCCATTCACCTGAAGTACATGTCCTCCAGTTTTATGCCTTTCTACCCTGTGACTAACTACCCCATCTTTGCCCTTCATTATTTTATAAACTTCCATAAGATCACAGCTTGGCCACCTTCATCCAGGTAAACAATTCTAACCTATCCAATCTCTCCCCCTAACTAAGGGCATAGGAATAAGAGTAGAATTAGGCCATTCGGCCCATCAAGTCTACTCTGCCATTCAATTGTGGCTGATCTCTCTCTCCCTCCTAATCCCCATGACCTCTAACACCTGTACTAATCAAGAAAACTCAACCAGCTCAAGCTAAAATAATTCAGTCTTTCATTAACATTGCTACAGAAATAAACCAAATGGCACCAATAATAGAACAATATATGTAAAAATCATTCCTGATTGACAGAACATTTTGAGGAGAGTTCCTGATTGTGAAATGAGAGACCCTTCAATCATCAACTCTGAATGGGTTTTTAAAAACATGCATTCCTTTAGTTCACATACTTCCATTTGAACAACTAGACTGAGATTTCACAAGGGAATTTGAAGCAAACATGCAATCCACCTTCTGACCAGGCACAAAGATAAAAGCTACACAAGTTCACAAGTTATAGGACTACAATTAGGTCATTCGGCCATCGAGTGTACTCTGCCATTCAATCATGGCTGTACTCTGCCTCCTAATCCTATTTTTCAGCCTTCTTCCCTTAACACTTGACACCCGTTCTAATGAAGAATTTGTCTATCTCTGCCTTAAAAATATCCACTGACGGCCTTCACAGTCCTCTGGGGCAATGACTTCCATATATTAACTACCCTCTGACTAAGGAAGTTCCTAATCACTTCCTTTCTAAAAGAGCGTCCTTGAATTCTTAGGCCATGAGCCTGAGGACTGGAACATCCAGGTTCAGGAATAGCTGCTTCCCCACAGCCATCAGGCTATTAAACTGAACTGCAACAAAACTCTGAACATTAATAGACCATTATCTGTTTATTGCACTTTATCTGCTTATTTATTCATGTGTGTATATATTTATATAATGGTATATTGACACACTGATCTGTTCTGTATTCATGCCTACTATATTCTGTTGTGCTGAAGCAAAGCAAAAATTTCATTGTCCTATCTAGGACACATGACAATAAACTCTCTTGAATCTTGGTCCCGGATTTTCCCCCCAGTGGAAACATCCTCTCCACATCCACTCTATCTATGCCTTTTATTATTCTGTAAGTTTCAATGAGGTTCCCCTCAACCGTCTAAACCCCAGCGAGTAGAGGCCCAGTGCTATCAAATACTCATCATATGCTAACCCAATCATTCCTGGAATCATTTTTGTAAACCTCCTCTGGATCCTCTCCCAAGCCAACACATCCTTCCTCAGATACGGGCCCAAATTTGCTCACAGTATTCCAAATGCAGCCTGACCAGCGCCATATAGAGTCTCAGCATTACATCTCAGCTTTTCTATTCCATTGATATAAATATTAGCATTGAATTTACCTTCCTCCGACTGGTCATAGTCATACAGCATGTAAACAGGCCCTTTGGCCCAACTCGTCCATACTGACCAAGACACCCAATCTAATGTAGTCCCATTTCCCTGCATTTACCCCATATCCCTTTAAATCTTTCCTATCCACGTACCTGTTCAAATGTCCTTTAAATGCTATTATTTTACTTGCCTCAACTACTGACAGCTCATTCCATACACCCACCACCGTCTGTGGAAAAGTTGCCCCTCAGTTTCCCATTTAATCTTTCCCCTGCTACCTCAAACCTGTGCCCTCTAGTTCTCGATTCCCCAACCCTAAGCATTCAGCCTTGTGATTCCCGTCATCGTTCTGTCTGTTGTTTGGAACAATAGGGAATTACTGTTAATTATTTTCTTAATTAAAAAGTGGAACTCCAAATTTATTACATTACATGTTGGAATTTGAAAAGACTGCTTAGTCCACTGCTAGAGAAATGTCTCCTCTGCTGGAAACCATAATTACAGAGAGAGGTGAAAACTGTACACAATACTGTAGGCACATTACTTGGAGACTGTCAAGATGGTTTATCAGAATGTTATCGAGGATGAGAGACTTAAAATCTATGGAAAGAGTTGAACTGGAAATATTCATCTTACAGTAAGAAGATTACAGAATAATTTAACAAAGATGTTTAGCATTACACAAGTGTTCAACAGAGTAGGAAAAAAGAGATTTGTTTTCCACCAAGTCAATCTCAGGTTAATCAGTAATCAAATGACATACATTTAAGATAATTAGTTTTAAAACCCTGAAAGCAGCCACTTATTAGACCAGCAATACAAGAAGGAAAAGAATGAATGCAGCACTAAGTTTCAAAAGGGAACTGGACATACTATAAAATAGATGTTTGCAGGACAATGGGGAAAGAACCCAGCAAACCGAGGCAGTCACGTACCCACAACTTGATATCTTCATTAACTTCACAATTAATCAATGAACCAGTTAAATAATATCAAACTGCATTATTGTAGCTTAACAAAGATGCATACTCACGATTTGAATTTCGATAAAGAAGAAATGGGTCTTGGAATTGAAACTCCAGATCTTTGTTGATGGGTTCAACTAAGTTCTTCATGTTTAATCGATTCATGATTGTAAAACCATGGTAAGGTGAAGCAGACCTGTGAAACAATACATTTACATATTGTTTAAACTCACGATACAAGAACACTATGATAATATAATACTTAACACCACTTCCACATAACTAAATACACATTAATAATTCCTTAATGTAGGGTATTGATTGGGTATAGATAACGTAGACCGTCACATTTTTATTCCCAGATGGAAAAGGAAGCAAATACTAGATAGAGGGCATAACTTGAAGGTGAGAGGAGCAAATAATAAAATATAACCATATAACAATTACAGCACGGAAACAGGCCTTCTCGGCCCTTCCAGTCCGTGCCGACCATTTATTTTCCTCTAGTCCCATCTACCCGCACTCAGACCATACCCCTCCATTCCCTTCCCGTCCATATACCTATCCATTTTACTTTTAAATGTTAAAATCGATCCTGCCTCCACCACTTCTGCAGGAAGATCATTCCACACAGCCACCACTCTCTGAGTAAAGAAGTTCCCCCTCATGTTACCCCTAAACTTCTGTCCCTTAATTCTCATGTCATGCCCTCTTATTTGAATCTTTCCTACCCTCAATGGGAAAAGCTTATCCACGTCAACTCTGTCTATCCCTTTCATCATTTTAAAGACCTCAATCAAGTCCCCCCTTAACCTTCTGCGGTCCAAAGAATAAAGACCTAACTTGTTCAACCTTTCTCTGTAACTTAGTTGCTAGAACCCAGGCAACATTCTAGTAAATCTCCTCTGTACTCTCTCTATTTTGTTGACATCCTTCCTATAATTAGGCGACCAAAATTGTACACCATACTCCAGAATTGGTCTCACCAATGCCTTGTACAATTTTAACATTACTTCCCTACTCCTATATTCAATGCTCTGATTTATAAAGGGCAGCACACCAAAAGCTTTCTTTCCCACCCTATCTACATGCGATTCCACCTTCAGGGAACTATGCACAGTTATTCCTAGATCCCTCTGTTCCACAGCATTCCTCAATTCCCTACCATTTATCATGTATGTCCTATTTTGATTTGTCCTGCCAAGATGTAGCACCTCACACTTATCAGCATTAAACTCCATCTGCCATCTTTCAGCCCACTCTTCCAAATGGCCCAAGTCTCTCTGTAGACTTTGAAAATCTACTTCATTATCCATGGCACCCCCTATCTTAGTATCATCTGCATACTTACTTATCCAATTTTCCACCCCATCATCTAGATCATTGATGTACATGACAAACAACAGTGGACCCAACACCGATCCCTGAGGCACCCCACTGGTCACCGGCTTCCAACCTGACAAACAGCCATCCACCATTACTCTCTGGCATCTCCCATTCAGCCGCTGTTGAATCCATCTTGCTACTCCGCCATTAACACCCAAAGATTGAACCTTCTTAACCAACCTTCCATGGGGAACCTTGTCAAAGGCCTTACTGAAATCCATATAGACAACATCCACTGCTTTACCGTCATCAATTTCCCTTGTAACCTCTTCAAAAAATTCAAGAAGGTTTGTCAAACATGACCTTCCAGGCACAAATCCATGTTGACGGTTCTTGATCAGACCCTGTTTATCCAGATGCTTATATATATTATCTCTAAGTATCCTTTCCATTAATTTGCCCACCACTGACGTCAAACTAACAGGTCTATAATTGCTAGGTTTATTCTTTGAACCCTTTTTAAACAATGGAACAACATGCGCAGTATGCCAATCCTCCGGCACTATTCCCGTTTCTAATGACATCTGAAATATTTCTGTCATAGCCCCTGCTATTTCTACACTAACTTCCCTCAATGTCTTAGGGAATATCCTGTCTGGACCTGGAGACTTATCCACTTTTATATTTTTCAAATGTATCAGTACTTCATCCTCTTTGAATCTCATAGTTTCCATAGCTACTCTACTTTTTTCCCTTACCTCACAGAGTTCAATATCCTTCTCCTTGGTGAATACCGAAGTAAAGAAATTGTTCAATATCTCCCCCATCTCTTTTGGCTCTGCAGATAGCTGTTCATTCTGGCTCTCTAATGGTCCAATTTTATCCCTCTTATCCTTTTCCTATTAATATAGCTGTAGGAACCCTTTGGATTTACTTTCACCTTTCTTGCCAAAGCAACCTCATATCTTCTTTTAGCTTTTCCTATTTCTTTCTTAAGATTCTTTTTACATTCCTTATACTCATCTAGCACCTCACTTACTCCATGCCTCCTATAATTATTGTAGATATCTCTCTTTTTTCGAACCAAGTGTCCAATTTCCCTTGAAAACCATGGCTCTTTCCGATTTTTACTATTTCCTTTCAACCGAACAGGGACATAAAGATTCTGTACTCTTACAATTTCCCCTTTAAATGTCCTCCATTTCTCTTCTACATCCTTCCCATCAAACCAAATGTCCCAATTCACTGCTTTTAAATCATTACGCATTCCCTCAAAGTTAGCCTTTCTCCAATCAAAAATCTCAACCCTAGGTCCAGTTCTGACTCTCTCCATAATTATATTGAAACTAATGGTATTGGGATCACTGGTCCCGAAGTGCTCACCAACGCATACCTCCATCACCTGACCTGCCTCATTTCCTAACAGGAGGTCCAGCACTGCCCCTTCTCTGGTTGATACCTCTATGTATTGCTGCAAAAAACTATCCTGCACACATTTAACAAACTCCAAACCATCCAGCCCATTTACAGAATGTGTTTCCCAGTCTATTTTTGGAAAATTGAAATCTCCCACAATCACTACCTTGTGCTTACTACTAATATCTGCTATCTCCTTACATATTAGCTCTTCCAATTCTCGCTCCCCATTTGGCGGTCTATAATACACCCCTAAAAGTGTTGCTACACCGTTCCCACTTCTCAGTTCCACCCAAATAGCCTCCCTAGAGGAGCCCTCTAATCTATCCTGCCAAAGCACTGCTGTAATATCTTCTCTGACAAGCAATGCAACACCTCCACCCCTGGTCCCTCCAATTCTATCACACCTGAAGCAACGAAATCCTGGAATATTTTGTTTCCAATCACAACCCTCCCGCAACCATGTTTCACTGATTGCCACATCATATTTCCAGGTGTCAATCCAAGCTCTAAGTTCATCCACCTTTCTTACAATGCTCCTAGTATTAAAATATACACATTTTAGAAACCCACCACCCCTTATTCTCTGTTTATTATCTTTTTCCTCTTTCTCGCCTATATTTTGGGTCCGAGTGCTTTCCTTCTCTGCCTTTTGCCCCTCACCCCGTCCCCTAGCCCCCTCTACCCGAGTCCCTCCCCCCAGCCTTTCTAGTTTAAAGTCTCCTTTGCAAATATGTGCTGGGCTAGTTTTTGTTTTACACACAGAGGGTGGTGGGTGCCTGGAATATGTGGCATTTTAGACACTTTGGGATAGGCATATGAATATGCAGGGGATGGAGGTGTATGGATTATGTGCAGGCAGGTAAGACTGTATCTTGGTATCATGCTCAGTACAGAATTGTGGGCCAAAGGGCCTCTTCTTGTTATATGTTCTAATATAAAATAGGTTTTCTACCAACTTCCCAAATGAAAATATATTTCCTGAATCAGCCTGCAAGGCATGTATACTTTAGTGTACAATATAAATTCACCCAGAGAGTTGTGAATTTGTGGAATCACCCAGAGAGTTGTGGATTTATAGAATTCTTTGCCACAGAAGGCAGTGGAGGACAATTTACTGGATGAATTTAAAATAGAGTTAGGTAGAGCTCTTGAGGCTAGCAGAATCAAGGAATATGGGGAGAAGGCAGGCACGGGTTTCTGATCGAGGATGATCAGCCATGATCACAATGAATGGCGGTGCTGGCTCAAAGGGCCGAATGGCCTCCTCCTGCACCTATTTTCTATGTAAATTGGCTTGTCTCGAAAGATCTCATTTTATTTGAACACTGCCCGTGATAAATGTGAACAATCTAGACATTGCCAATGTAATTGATGGGATACGGTCATCAATCAAACACCTGGAAAATAGTTTTCAATCTCAGCTTTCCTTCAATATGTTTCTTATATCGAATTATCAGGCCAAATGCATCCATCTGTTAATGAAACCTTGCCCAATTTGGTGCACACACTTTACTCTGGCTCTGATATCATCTCAGAACACTATAACTGTGGTGAACTAAACATAGGTGACAAAAACATAGTGCAAATCAAACAGTTTAGTGTATCACCGTTGAAAAAGTCCCAATACACACAGCACACCAGAAATAACCTTTTCAGTTTGTATTGGCCCTGAGCCAATTTCCTGTAGATGAACACCATATCTATACAGCCTGATCACTCAAGCCTGATGGTGCCGTATATTACGTTTCAATATTACTAAATATATTTTTAGAATCGTGTCGACATTGAATGAAATCAACAGTGCACACAAATGTAATGAATATTTCTTTACAATATATAACTACAGATCACACCATATTTCTCATGAATCAACATTTCACTTAACAAATATGCCAACATTCTGCAGCATCAATCCACGCAGACTGTTCTCACATGGTAATGCTTTCCATCGACTTGCTAGAAAATTGTGTCATTTTCCCTTACTAGATCATTTTAAGCTAAGTTGTGGTGTGAAATGGCAGTAGCTCACCATGAGAAGGAAAGTTCAAAGTAATATACAATAGTTATGAAGTTGGTATTTTTAAATGATAATTCTTTTTTATTAAGGTCACTATTTTCAGTGTCAATCAAAGGCAGATTTAAAGTGCATGCCCTACATGGCAAAATACTTAATTTTTAATTTAATTTACTGATGTGGCGCCATCATGTGGCCAAGCCACTTTGGTCTCAAACTGTAGTTCGTCAAGCACTCGCGTGGACCCGGCATGATCTGAGGCGACCAATCAACGCCGATCTGGGTGAACAGCTAAGGGGGTGCAGCGGACTACGGAGCTAGGCTTCATGTCACAGTCAAGACGTTAACACACCTTGCCGTTTTGTACTAATTGTTGAGCCGTATCTTTTAAATATTAAACTGAGTGTTTATACAACACGTGAAGCTCTTCACTGAAGAAGATTATTTATTTATTTAGTTAGGACGTACATGGTAAATGGTAGGGAATTCAGGAATGCTGTGGAACAGAGGGATCTAGGAATAACTGTGCATAGTTCCCTGAAGGTGGAATCACATGGAGATACGGTGGTAAAGAAAGCTTTTGGTGTGCTGGCCTTTATAAATCAGAGCATTGAATATAGGAGTAGGGAAGTAATGTTAAAATTGTACAAGGCATTGGTGAGACCAATTCTGGAGTATGGTGTACAATTTTGGTCGTCTAATTATAGGAAGGATGTCAACAAAATAGAGAGAGTACAGAGGAGATTTACTAGAATGTTGCCTGGGTTCCAGCAACTAAGTTACAGAGAAAGGTTGAACAAGTTAGGTCTTTATTCTTTGGAGCGCAGAAGGTTAAGGGGAGACTTGATTGAGGTCTTTAAAATGATGAAGGGGATAGAAAGAGTTGACGTTGATAAGCTTTTCCCATTTAGGGTAGGGAAGATTCAAACAAGAGGGCATGACATGAGAATTAAGGGACAGAAGTTTAGGGGTAACATGAGGGGGAACTTCTTTACTCAGAGAGTGGTGGCTGTCTGGAATAAGCTTCCAGCAGAAGTGGTGGAGGCAGGATCGATTTTAACATTTAAAAGTAGTGGATAGGTATATGGACGGGAAGGGAATGGAGGGTTATGGTCTGAGTGCAGGTAGATGGGACTAGGGGAAAATAAATGTTCGGCACGGACTGGAAGGGCCGATAGGGCCTGTTTCCGCGCTGTAATTGTTATGTGTTATATATGTTATAATTGTTCAAAATTGATTGGAATAGGTAAGCTATAAAATCTATTTTGTAACAGAGGCCAAAGTCAACGACTATTAATTTTATTCACCAATTGCTGTTAGAAAGGGAAGACACTTAGTGGTCATTATTTTTCATCTCCTCGATGTCTATTACTGGCGCCAACAGGGACCAACAACTTTCACATGGTAAATATTTTGAACATATAAATAGTTGAGAAGGAAACACTTTGGTGTTATTGCTTTTTCACCTTTTAATCTTAATGGGTTATAATCAGTGGATCCCTAAAAAGGATTGCCTGTCGTGATGAGCGGCCGGCTCATGGCCATCTAAAAATTCCCACGTGGTTTTTACCGAAATCAAGAGAATTATCCTGCTCCAATTGCATTGCACAAAAAATGGCATCTTCAACACAGCATTTCAAGATTGCTCCAAAACTCTATTCAGATTATAAATTTATCTTTCTAATTTCCTTAACTCGCTGAACATGGAGCACAAATCAAAGCCATGCAGCAACATTAAAAATTAACCATGGTATTAAAATGCAAATGTTAGATGACCTGTACCTTATTTTAAATGTAGCACTGAGATAGATTGCCAGACTCATTTTCATCAATGTCTTTCATTACTTTGCTACAGTTCTGAGGTAGGTTGGAATGTGTTTCTATAAACGACTGTCTCAATTAATACCGGATAATAGCAAGAACATAAAGCACCCACCACTTACAAGTGCAGAGCCATTGTTCTTATTCCCATCTTCCACACAGACTCAACAATGTTTTTGCTTATTAAGCAGAACCGCACTTAACAAAGGAGTGAGAGAGAAAACAGGGAATTATAGACCAGCTATCCTTACATCGGTAGTGGGGAAGATGATTAAGTTGATTGTTAAAGATGTAATAGCAACGCATTTGGAAAGCAGTGACAGGATCGGTCAAAGTCAGCATGGATTTATGAATGGGAAAATCATGCTTGACTAACCTTCTGGAATTTTTTGAGGATGTAACAAGTAGAATGGATAAGGGAGAGCCAGTGGTTGTGGTGTATCTGACTTTCAAAAAGCCTTTGACAAGGTCCCACACAAGAGATTAATGTGCAAAAATAGAGCACATGGTATTGGGGGTAGGGTATTGACATGGATAGAGAACTGGTTGGCAGACGGGAGGCAAAGAGTAGGAATTAACAAGTCCTTTTCAGAATGGCAGGCAGTGACTAGTGGGATGCCACAAGGTTCAGTGCTGGGACCCCAGTTATTTACAATATATATTAACGATTTAGACGAGGGAATTAAATGTAACATCTCCAATTTTGTGGATGACACAAAGCTGGGTGGCAGTGTGAGCTGTGCGGAGGATGCTATGAGGCTGCAGGGTGACTTTGATAGGTTGGGCGAGGGAGCAGATGTAGTATAATGTGGATAAATGTGAGGTTATCCTCTTTGGTGGCAAGCACAAAAAGGCAGATTATTATCTGAATGGTGTCAATAGACAATAGGTGCAGGAGTAGGCCATTCGGCCCTTCGAGCCAACACCGCCATTCAATCTGATCATCCCCAATCTGTACCCCGTTCCTCCCCTCTCCCCATATCCCCCGACTCCGCTATTTTTAAGTCCTATCTAGCGCTCTCTTGAAAGCATCCAGAGAACCCACCTCCACCGCCCTCTGAGGCAGAGAATTCCACAGACTCACCACTCGCTGTGAGAAAAAGTGTTTCCTCGTCTCCGTTCTAAATGGCTTACTCCTTATTCTTAAACTGTGGCACCTGGTACCGGACTCCGCCAACACCGGGAACATGTTTCCTGCCTGTAGTGTGTCCAAACCCTTAAAAATCTTATATGTTTCAATGAGATCCCCTCTCATCCTACTAAACTCCAGAGCGTACAAGCCCAGCTGCTCCATTCTCTCAGCATATGACAGTCCCGCCATCCTGGGAATTAACCTTGTAAACCTATGCTGCACTCCCTCAATAGCAAGAATGTCCTTCCTCAAATTAGGGGACCAAAACTGCACACAATACTCCAGGTGTGGTCTCACTAGGGCTCTGTACAACTGCAGAAGGACCTCTTTGCTCCTATATTCAATTCCTCTTGCTGTAAAGGCCAACATGCCATTCGCTTTCTTCACTGCCTGCTGTACCTGCATGCTTACTTTAGACTGATGTACAAGGACCCCCAGATCCCGGTGTACTTCCCCTTTTCCCAACTTGACACCATTTAGATAGTAATCTGCCTTCCTGATTTTGCTACCAAAGTGGATAACCTCACATTTATCCGCATTAAACTTAATTTGCCTTGCATCTGCCCACTCCCCCAATCTGTCCAAGTCACTCTGCACTCTCATAGCATCCTCCTCACTGTTCACACTGCCACCCAGCTTTGTGGGCTTGCACCGAACCTTGTGGTACCCCACTAGTCACTGCCTGCCATTCTGAAAAGGACCCGTTAATCCCTACTATTTGTTTCCTGTCTGCCAACCACTTCTCTATCCATGTCAGCACTCTACCGCCAATACCATGTGCCCTAATTTTGCCCACTAATCTCCTATGTGGGACCTTATCAAATGCTTTCTGAAAGTCCAGTAACACTACATCCACTGGCTATCCCTTGTCCATTTTCTTAGTTACATCTTCAATAAATTCCAGAAGGTTAGTCAAGCACGATTTCCCCTTTGTAAATCCATGCTGACTCGGACCGATCCTGTTACTAATATCCAAATGTTCGGCTATCTCATCTTTTATAATTGACTCCAGCATCTTCCCCACCACCGATGTCAGGCTAACTGGTCTATAATTCCCTGTTTTCTTTCTCCCGCCTTTCTTAAAAAGTGAGATAACATTAGCTACTCTCCAATCCACAGGAACTGATCCTGAGTCTATAGAACATTGGAAAATTATCACCAATGCATCCACGATTTCTGGAGCGACTTCCTTGAGTACGCTGGGATGCAGACCATCAGGCCCTGGGGATTTATCAGCCTTCAGTCCCATCAGTCTATCCAACACTATTTTGTGCCTAATGTGGATTTCCTTCAGTTCCTCCGTCACCCCAGATCCTCTGGCCACTACTATATCAGGATGATTGTTTGTGTCCTCCTTAGTGAAGACAGATCCAAATTACCTGTTCAACTCATCTGCCATTTCATTGTTCCCCATAATAAATTCCCTTTTTCAGTCTTCAAGGGTCAAACTTTGGTCTGAACTATTTTTTTCCTCTTCACATACCTAAAGAAGCTTTTACTATCCTGCTTTTAGGAAAAGGGGAGATATAATGAGACCTGGGTGTCCTTGTACATCAGTCACTGAAAGTAAGCATGCAAGTACAGCTGTCAGTGAAGAAAGCGAATGGCATGTTGGCCTTTATAGCAAGAGGAATCAAATATAGGAGCAAAGAGGTCCTTCTGCAGTTGTACATGGCCCTGGTGAGACCGCACCTGGAGTATTGTGTGCAGTTTTGATTTCCTATTTTGAGGAAGGACATTCTAACTATTGAGGGAGTGCACCGTAGGTTCACCAGGTTAATTCCTTCGATGGCGGGACTGACATATGATGAAATAAAGGGGCGACTAGGCTCGTTGTCACTGGAATTTAGAAGGATGAGAGGGGATCTTATATAAACATAAAATTCTTAAGGGATTGAACAGGCTAGATGCAGGAAAAATGTTTCTGATGTTGGGGGATTCCAGAACTAGGGGTCACAGTTTAAGAACATGGGGTTTGCCATTTAGGACCGAGATGAGGAAAAACGTTTTCATCCAGAGAGTTGTGAATCTGTGGAATTCTCTGCCACGGAAGGCAGTGGAGGCCAATTCACTGGGTGTTTTCGAGAGAGTTAGATTTAGCTCTTAGGGCTAACGGAATCAAGGGATATGGGAGAAAGCAGGAACAGGGTACTGATTTTGGATGATCAGCTATGATCATATTGCTCGAAGGGCTGAATGGCCTACCACTGCACCTATTTTCAATGTTTTTATGTTTATCCAGTGGCATCGGATTTCCCTTTGATGTTCCTCACTCAATGATCCTTGTCCTCTCAGGTAGGGTATTTCAAATTAGCCAGCATTCTGTTTGTGAACTTTCCAAAGGCTTCATATTCCTAGTTAATGGCTCACACTCTTGGATATAATACTCTAGCTAAATTAAAGCACAACTTCCTGAATTTTGAATCTTATGCGGAGGTCAAGATTGCATCTGCTTTATTAGCTTCATCTGCCATTTTCAAATATTTGCGCATGAATTCTCAAAATCTTTCTTTTAAAGAAAAATGTGGAAATATTCAATCAGAGAGCATCTGTGAAGAGAGAACGGTTCAGGTTAATGACCCTTCATCAATTTTTCTTTACAGTTACTGCTCAACCAGCTGAACATTTCTTGTTTAATTTCAAATTTCTAGCATTTGCATTTTCTTTTTTAAAAACTTCACTCTCCTAAACTACCATGTACTGTGAGGTAGAATCATAGAATCATAGAAAATAGGTGCAGGAGTAGGCCATTCAGCCCTTCGAGCCTGCACCGCCATTCAATATGATAATGGCTGATCATCCAAATCAGTATCCTGTACCTGCCTTCTCTCCATACCCCCTGATCCCTTTAGCCACATCTAACTCCCTCTTAAATATAGCCAAAGAACTGGCCTCAACTACCTTCTGTGGCAGAGAATTCCAGACTCACCACTCTCTGAGTGAAAAGTGATCTTCTCATCTCGGTCCTAAAAGACTTCCCCCTTATCCTTAAACTGTGACCCCTTGTTCTCGACTTCCCCAACATCGGGAACATCTTCCTGCATCTAGCCTGTCCAACCCCTTAAGAATTTTGTAAGTCTCTGTAAGATCCCCCCTCAATTTCCTAAATTCCAGCGAGTACAAGCCGTGTCTATCCAGTCTTTCTTCATATGGAAGTTCTGCCATCCCAGGAATCAGTCTGGTGAACCTTCTCTGTACTCCCTCTATGGCAAGAATATCTTTCCTCGGATTAGGAGACCAAAACTGTACGCAATACTCCAGGTGTGGCCTCACCAAGACCCAGTACAACTGCAGTAGAACCTCCCTGCTCTTGTACTCAAATCCTTTTGCTACGAATGCCAACATACCATTCGCTTTCTTCACAGCCTGCTGCACCTGCATGCCTACTTTCAATGACTGGTGTACCATGACACCCAGGTCTCGTTGCATCTCCCCATTTCCTAATCGGCCACCGTTCAGATAATAGTCTACACTCCTGTTTTTGCCGCCAAAGTGGATAACCTCACATTTATCCACATTATACTGCATCTACCCATTCCCCCAACCTATCCAAGTCGCCTTGCAGCCTCCTAGCATCCTCCTCAAAGCTAACACTGCCCCCCAGCTTCGTGTCATCCGCAAACTTGGAGATGTTGCATTCAATTCCCTCATCCAGATCATTAATATATATTGTAAATAGCTGGGGTCCCAGCACTGAGCCTTGCGGTACCCCACTAGTCACTGCCTGCCATTCTGAAAATGACCCGTTTAATCCTACTCTTTGCTTCCTGTCTGCCAGCCAGATCTCTATCCACATCAACACTGAACACCCAATACCGTGTGCTTTAAGTTTGAATGCTAATCTCTTATGCGGGACCTTGTCGAAAGCCTTCTGAAAGTCCAGATTCAACACATCCACAGGTTCTCCCTTATCTACTCTACTAGTTACATCCTCGAAAAATTCTATAAGATTCGTCAAACATGATTTACCTTTCATAAATCCATGCTGACTTTGTCCAATGATTTCACCACTTTCCAAATGTACTGCTATCCCATCTTTAATAACTGATTCCAGCAGATGTTAGACTAACTGGTCTGTAATTCCATGTTTTCTCTCTTCCTCCCTTTTTAAAAAGTGGGGTTACATTAGCTACCCTCCAATCCTCAGGAACTACTCCAGAATCTAAAGAGTTTTGAAAAATTATCACTAATGCATCCACTATTTCTGGGGCTACTTCCTTAAGTACTCTGGGATGCAGCCTATCTGGCCCTGGGGATTTATCGGCCTTTAATCCATTCAATTTACCCAACACCACTTCCCGGCTAACCTGGATTTCACTCAGTTCCTCCATCTCATTTGACGCCCGGTTCCCTGCTATTTCCGGCAGATTATTTATGTCTTCCTTAGTGAAGACAGAACCAAAGTAGTTATTCAATTGGTCTGCCATGTCCTTGTTCCCCATGATCAATTCACCAGTTTCTGACTGCAAGGGACCTACATTTGTTTTAACTAACCCTTTTCTCTTCACGTATCTATAAAAACGTTTGCAGTCCATTTTTATGTTCCCTGCCAGTTTTCTTTCATAATTTATTTTCCCTTTCCTAATTAAGCACTTTGTCCTCCTCTGCTGGACTCTGAATTTCTCCCAGTCCTCTGGTAGGCTGCTTTTTCTGGCTAATTTGTACGCTTCATCTTTTGCTTTAATACTATCCCTAATTTCCCTTGTTATCCACGGATGCACTATCTTCCCTGGTTTATTCTTTTGCCAAACTGGGATGAACAATTGTTGTAGATCATCCATGCAGTCTTTAAATGCCTTCCATTGCATATCCACCGTCAACCCTTTAAGAATCACTTGCCAGTCTATCTTGGCCAATTCACGTCTCATACCCTCAAAGTTACCTTTCTTTAAGTTCAGAACCCTTGTTTCTGAATTAATAATGTCACTCTCCATCATTATGAAGAACTCAACCATATTATGGTCACTCTTGCCCAGGTAAGAAGGGTCCTGACCCGAAACATCCCCTATCCATGTCCTCCAGAGATGCTGCCTGACCAGCAGAGTTAATACAGCTCTGTGTTCTACCATTTAGTATGCATGGTTTGTTTGCATTAATTCTGCTATAGAATCTACAAGAATTAAAAGATAACAATATACTTGCACTTTTAATTTTGTACCCTGCATTTGGTGCTGACAACAAGATGATCCCCACATTAAGGAAATTGCAAAACTCTATTGCAAAACATCTTGATTCAGTCCACATGGGGCATTCTGTGTTTTCAGGTACCCTTCACTTAAGTTTCCAAGCCACCTGTGGCACCACATACTATTCCATCAAAGCTCAAGTAACACGATTTGACTTGGCACAAACTTGATAACCTCCAGGACTCAATAACCAGCCATACCAGCCTTATATTTAACATTTACAGCATTGCATATTCCTCCTCTTGTGTTCCACATGAAATTATACTCTTGCACACACCTCCTCCAAACATGTATTTTGCAATTCACCAGCTTTACCCAACCTTCCTCAGCCAGTACCACTACCTTATCGCACGTTCTTCACTCTCGTTTGATCTCTACCCCATCACAAACATCCCCTTAGTTCTCTCCACCCCTTCCCCACAATAGTAAACTCATTTACTTGATAACTTTTCACCAATGATAATCCATCTGGAACATTAACTCCCTCTCAATAGGTGTAGGAGTAGGCCATTTGGCCCTTTGAACCAGCACCACCATTCAATGTGATCATGGCTGATCATCCCCAATGAGTACCCCCGTTCCTGCCTTCTCCCCATATTCCTCGACTCTGCTATCTTTAAGAGCCCTATCTAGCTCTCTCGTGAAAGTATCCAGAGAACTGGCCTCCACCGTCCTTTGAGGCAGAGAATTCCACAGACTCATAAATCTCTGTGTGAAAAAGTTTTTCCTCATCTCCGTTCTAAATGGCTTACCCCTTATTCTTTAACTGTGGCCCCTGGTTCTGGACTCCCTAACGACGGGAACACATTTCCTGTCTCTAGCATATCTAAACCCTTAATAACCTTATATGTTTCAATAAGATCCCCTCTCATCCTTCTAAATTCCAGAGTATACAAGCCAAGCCGCTCTATTCGCCCATTCGTTTTCTTCACTGCCTGCTGTACCTGCATGCTTACTTTCATAGACTGATGAATATTAATTTAATAACTGATTTAATAACATGAATCCCAAGGTTTTGGAAGAGTTGGCTGTGGCCTACTCCTGCACCTATTTTATATGTATCTATGATGATGTTTACATGTGGATTTTTTGGCTGTTAGTTACCCATGATTTATAGACAATAGACAATAGGTGCAGGAGTAGGCCATTTAGCTCTTTGAGCCAGCACCGCCATTCAATGTGATAATGGCTGATCATCCCCAATCAGTACCCCTACATCTTCCCCATATCCCCTGACTCCGCTATCTTTAAGAGCCCTATCCAGCTCTCTCATGAAAGCATCCAGAGAACCTGCCTCCACCGACCGCCCGCCCTCCGAGGCAGAGAATTCCACACACTCACAACTCTGTGAGAAAAAGTTGTAAACTTGTAAACCTATGCAGCACTCCAACAATAGCAAGAATGTCCTTCCTCAAATTAGGGGACAAAAACTGCACACAATACTCCAGGTGTGGTCTCACTAGGGCCCTGTAGAACTGCAGAAGGACCTCTTTGCTCCTACACTCAACTCCCCTTGTTATGGCCAACATGCCACTCACTTTCCTGCTGTACCTGCATGCTTACTTTCATTAACTGATGAACAAGGACCCCCAGATCCCGTTGTACTTCCCCTTTTCCAAACTTGACACCATTTAGATAATAATCTGCCTTCCTGTTTTCGCTACCAAAGTGGATAACCTTACATTTATTGCTGACTAACCTGCTAAATGCTTTCAGCATTTTCGGTTTTTAATTAAATCCTAAAAAAATCAGTTTAGTTATATTTTGAAGCATACCTGGTATACACAAACAAAGTACCCTCGATGTCAGTCTTCTCCTGTGTAGAAAGAAATCAAGTTAAACTATGTAATAAAATATCATATTTTGTGTTACTGCTAAAATCTTCTGTATTATCACCAACAAGCTAATCATCATACTGGTAATAATTAGTGAAAAAGTGCTAGGCAGGCATTACATTTGGATCTCCGACATTTATATTTCCATCTTTCCACATTGTGCCAGTTAGCAAAAAATAGTCCACTCTCTCAAAAAAGGGGAAGCATCTCACTTACAGGAACTCACTTAGACTAGAAGATATTGAACGAAGCCCAACAGTAATCGGTGACCTCAAACATCTGACTCACAGGAATGAGGAGAACAATTAGGATGCACATGGGAAGATTAGATTTGGAATTTGACAGTTTTTTTTATAAATCCTGCCCAAAAACTAAAAACTGTACATACTATGAAGAATTCTTCATAAGGCCAGACTGTATTTGTATCAGAGGAATTAATATTGTCAACCTGAAAAGGGAAACAAAGAATGAGGTTTAAGGAAGTACAAAAATAGAGAAAGAGGGAAGGGAAGAATAAAAAGCTCTATGCTGGGATAAAATAAAGGAAAGAAACTGCATTAGGATAAACTTAACTCTAATGAATGGTTCAAGTGAATGGTTCTGAGAATGACAAGCAATGCAAGAGAAAATGATAAATCCAACGAATATGCAAGATCTTTACCAAAAGCAAATAGCCAGAAAAAAATGGAATGACAGTTATGACCTAAATTTATTTTAGTCTCAAATATTGAGCCCAGTTGCAGGTGGAGAGAAAGGCGAAGTGCTGTTTTCTGTTTCTGTTAAGTTTCACTGTAGAAGTGCAAGGCGGCTTCAGACAGAACTCAAATTGCACGATCAGAAAGCCAGTATCTTGTGATTTGCTTGAAGTGGATGTGAACCGAAAAAGTTCCTCATTACCTCTTAGTAATTCCAACAATTAGGGTGAAGTTAAATAAAACATAAGGGCAAAACAATGTACCATATAATGCTTGCTTGGTATGTTAACTTTTCACATTATATTTTAAAAAAAGCCATCAGTCTAGAACAAAATTACCCAAGACACATTTAGAAAGCTTAATTAAAGCCATGTCTGTCAAAGGTACTGGAGATTAGAAACTTAAACTATCAAAGTAAATTTGCCCAGATCAATGCAGACAAAATATTAAATCAAGTCAACATATTTAGTATAAAGGTTCTGTTTTTAAATTTAGAAACAAGGTAAGGTCATGTGATAAGAGCAGAATTAGACCGTTTGGCCCATCAAGTCTACTCCACCATTCATGGCTGATCTATCTCTCCCCATAGCCCCTGACATCCAAACTCATCAAGAATCTATCTCGGCCTTAAAATATCCATTGACTTGGCCTCAACAGCCTTCTGTGGCAAATAATTCCACAGATTCACTACTCTCTACCAAATATATTAGTAAAGGATATTAACATCTCTCCAATTTCATAGCCATTTAAAATATTAATTATCTTCCATTGTTCATTCCAAATAGACTGAACTCTGGTGACACTACGTTGCCACTAGTGGTTAAGTTTAATTTGCCTCCCTACTACAGAAGAATCAGGATGTTGAACTTCTGTCAACTTTGACAATGTTCCATCATCAAAAAGTGAAGATACATAAATACACAGGGAATCACCTTGTGTATGAAGGAACTGCAGAAGTTGGTTTGCACCGAAGATAGACACAAAATGCTGGAGTAATTCAGCGGGACAGGCAGCATCTCTGGAGAGAATGTGCGGGTCGAGACCCTTCTTCAGAGCTTGGTGCCGTTGGATGAGGTGTAGTGAAGGAGGTTCTTGTGACCCAGGCACTCAGTGATCGGCCCTTGGACGAGAGTGTTGCCTTCGCAAGCCTATGCTCTCACCCGGCCGGCGCACAAGTTGGGGACAGGCGGAGTTCAAGCTCATCCCCTCCCCCACGGCGGCGGCGGCGGCAACAACTCACCCACTCGCTGGACTTGGGGTTGAAGTTGTAGAGCGCGACCTGGCTGGTCACGTCGACGATGCTGGAGATGAAAGGGTCGTTCTGCTGCAGAGCCGACAGGCTGATGTCGCGCCCCTTGCCCAGCGCCTCCATGTTGATTCCCCCGACCTGGGCCATGGGGGAAGGCACAACACAAACACCATTCCCCCCCGCCCCTGCACCTCCGACGCGCCGTTCCGGCCCTCCCACTCTCCCCCACAAACAACCATCATCGCAACACAGTGCCCACAACGTCTGCCGGCGCTGCCAAGTGGAATCATGTTTTATTTCGCTTCACTAGAGGAAGCATTTATTTTCTAATTTGCTGCGAAATAAAATTGTGGACGGGCTTCTATGTTGCATCAAAACATTCCACCAACCGGCTCCAGCAAATTGAGATGTTTTATTTTGCACAGGTTTAGACAACTGTTACTTGCCATTCGCCACAAAGGTTATTTCATTCAAAAGTAATATCTTTTGTCTGCATAAAGCCATTAATCGTATAATTAGTGCTACTCACTGGTCATTGAGTTTAGTCCCACATTGCCAACTGTTCTGCAGGTTTACAAAACTGACAAGCTCGCTTTTTAATCCCACACGCGAGATGTTGCTGCCCCCTCCCGCCTCAAATATAGCATTCAAACCTGCTTGCAAGTGGTAAACTGATACATGATGTGAGAGACTACCTATTCAATCCTTAATTCCAGTATCAAGGAATCATCAGAAATTGCAGGCAGTGGCTGCAATAGAAATGCCAGTCGTTTGTGTAGGAAGGAACTGCAGATGCTGGTCTATTAAAGTCTGAAAAAGGGCCTCGACCCGAAACGTCACCCATTCCTTCTCTCTAGAGATGCTGCCCAAGGATTATAGAGGAGCTATAATATTTGATGCTGCCTGTCCTGCTGAGTTACTCCAGCTTTTTGTGTCTATTTTAGGCCAGTCGTTTAACGTGTAAACACTGACTATAGATTTGATGGATTAAGTATTGGTGTTTACAAATTATGGATTGTTAGTGACATTGTTGCCTCACCATTAAACCCGTTTTATTTCTTGGATCCACATGATTATATTGTGCTCATAGCAAGCCTCTCTCTTTAAAAATTAATTATCTTTATACTTGCAATTTTAGACACTTGGAATCATCATTTGTTTATGCTTGCCTTCACTTTGTGCATGCATTATCGACTGAAATACACATCTCTATTTTGCTCCTGTATTCATAAGGATTCCGCACAGCAGGAAAGGCTACTCCATAGCCCACATCCCTCATGACTTGTTAACTACCCGTTGAGTATGTGGTGACTGTGCTCTACGTGTTTTTACACAAGGAATTCCTGGTATTTGTTCCTGTGATGATGGAGTGATATTTATTTCCAAATTGTGATAGAGGGAGTCATAGAGGGAGTACAGAGAAGGTTCACCAGACTGATTCCTGGGATGTCAGGACTTTCATATGAAGAAAGACTGGATAGACTCGGCTTGTACTCGCTAGAATTTAGAAGATTGAGGGGGGATCTTAAAGAAACTTACATTCTTAAGGGGTTGGACAGGCTAGATGCAGGAAGATTGTTCCCGATCTTGGGAAAGTCCAGAACAAGGGGTCACAGTTTAAGGATAAGGGGGAAATATTTTAGGACCAAGATGCGAAAAACATTTTTCACACAGAGAGTGGTGAATCTGTGGAATTCTCTGCCACAAGGTAGTTGAGGCCAGTTCATTGGCTATATTTAAGAGGGAGTTAGTGTGGCCCTTGTGGCTAAAGGGATCAGGGGGTATGGAGAGAAAGTGGGTACGGGATACTGAGTTGGATACTCAGCCATGATCATATTCAATGGCGGTGCAGGCTCGAAGGGCCGAATGGCCTACTCCTGCACCTATTTTCTATATTTCTATGATGATGTTCACATGTGGATTTTTTGGCTGTTAGTTACCCGTGATTTATAGACAATAGACAATAGGTGGAGGAGTAGGCCATTTGGCCCTTTGTGATCATGGCAGATCATCCCCAATCAGTACCCCATTCCTGCATTTTACCCTTATCCCCTGACTCCGCTATCTTTAAGAGCCCTATCCAGCTCTCTCGTGAAAGCATCCAGAGAACCTGCCTTCACCGACCGCCCTCTGAGGCAGAGAATTCCACACACTCACAACTCTCTGTGAGAAAAAGTGTTTCTTCATCTCTGTTCTCCGGTAGTTAACCTTGTAAACCTACGCTGCACTCCCTCAATAGCAAGAATGTCCTTCCTCAAATTAGGGAAACAAAACTGCACACAATACTCCAGCTGTGGTCTCACTAGGGCTCTGTGCAACTGCAGAAGGACCTCTTTGCTCCTATACTCGACTCCTCTTGTTATAAAGGCCAACATGCCATTCGTTTTCTTCACTGCCTGCTGTACCTGCATGCTTACTTTCATAGACTGATGAACGTTAATTTAATAACTGATTTAATAACATGAATCCCAAGGTTTTGGAAGAGTTGGCTGTGGAGAAAGTGGAATCTCAAATTGATATATCCCCAATAGGTTCCAGAATGGTTTCCACAGATTTGGAAATAGATATTTTGTCACCCTACTGTTTAGGAAGGCAAAGAGAAAGAAAAAGGGGAGTCAGTCAGTAGAAGGGATAAAACTTCAATCTATTAAGGAGGTGGTGACAGAGCACCTTTCAAATAATAATAGGATTGGCCAGAATCAACATAAATTTATGAATTGAAAAACAAGTTTGACCAAATCTCTTCCGATTTTTAGAGGTTGCAAATTGTGGAATAGAAAAGGGACAACGAGTGAAAGTGGTTTATTTGGATTTTGATAAGATGCCACAAACATTAGAACAGGCAGGATTGAGGCTGGTACACTGGTGTGGATTGATTAATGGACAGAAAGCAATGAGTGAATAGTGAATAAACAGGTCATTTTCAGATTGCAATACAGTGAATAATGGGTTGCCAGATAACACAATCTATGTATCTAATTTGGTTGATCAGGGTAATATATCAAAATGTGTTCACCCAAATCTGTTTGGCTACAGTGCGCTGGGTAACTAAGTGGGCCAGGAAGCATGTTGCCTGTTTGCTGCCTGACCTGTTGAGTTACTCCAGCAGTCTGTGTCCTTTTTAGTAAACCAACATCATTAGTTCCTTGTATCTGTACAGCGACAGTTGTGAGAAGGATGGAGAGTGGCTTCAAAAGGATAGAGAACAATGATATGACGGACACAATACAATGTAAAAAAATGTCAAATTATCCACTATGGTTGGAAAACCTTTTTAATAGTGACAGATTGAAATGTTGGTGTTTAAAGGGACCTGGAAGACTTTGTCCTGTCTTCTAAAAGCAAACAATTAGAAAGACTTTTACCTTTTAGTACTTTTGCCTTATGCTGTAAGAGGATTTAAGAAGGAGGACAGGTTTCTCATTGCAATCATATAGTGCCCTGATGAGGTTGCACTACTATTTATGTAGGCACAGTCTCCCCTCCTAAAGAAGGAAATATTTATGAAAGAAGGAATGCAATGTAATCGCGGGGCCGGTTCCACTTTGAACCGCGGAGGCGTACGGAGTTGTGTGGGGCTGGTCCCGACATCATACTCACCAATCAGCTGGGCAGGAGACGGTCCGACTGAATTTGGACGTCGCACAGTGTCGGGCGGTTACGTCATCACGCAACGGCACGCCGGGCGGTGACGTCATCGCGCAACGCCACGCGCACGCCGTCAAGATGCTGCGTACGATGTCGAGACGCTGCGTACGCTCATCGAGACGCTGCATACGATCATCGAGATGCTGCGTACGCCCTCAATGCGCCTGCGGGGCGACAGGCCGTTGGCGCGCGGGATTTTCGGACAGTGCAAGATTTTTCGAGCCCCGCACAACTCCATACGCCTCCGGCAATCGAGGTGGGACCAGCCCCGCGAGGCCGTACGCCTCAAGCGACCACGTTTGGTCGCACTAGACGCATGCAATCGCATGCTGGTGGGACAGGCCCTTAAGTAGGTCAGACAGAATCAGGGGAAAATAAAAACAACATTAACATCTCAGATGTCCTTGTCAGAACATTTAGAAAATAATCTGTTTTACAGAACAATTTTTTTTTTGAAGGAGGAAAACCACAATCTAAAAGTTAGGAGTGCTGACAAATTTTGGTTGGAAACAGAAGTTTTCAGAACAGTTTTAACGTAGGAGATTTTTCTTCATGGCAGTCACAGATGTATTGTTTCCCTTATAACCTGTGTCAATATATAGGAGTTTCCATCTCAAAATAAGGGTTCACAAACTCAGCAGGTCGAGCAGTATCTCTGGAAAGCAAGGGTAGATGATGTTTCAGGTCGAGATTCTTCTTCAGACTCCAGAAGCGTCACATTTTAATGAGACCCTCTCTCGCTACTTCCCCTTTGTGGATCTGAGAAAGGGTCACATCTCAGATGACCTGTCCATGGGCCCAGCACACAGGTGAGATCAAAAAGGCATTCCATAGAAGTTTAAAGTACTCCAATAAACTGCTACTTACAGTAGAAAACATCCTACCTGGTTGCATTGCGGCCTGGTATGTCAATTCCAATTGCACAGGAATGCAAGAGGATGCAGAAAGTAGACACAAAATGCTGGAGCAACTCAGCAGGACAGGCAGCATTCTCTGGAGAGAAGGAATGGGTGACGTTTCAGGTCAAGACCCTTCTTTTAAGTCCTGCATTTTGTGTCTACCTTCGATTTAAACAAGCTTCTGCAGTTCTTTCCTATACAAGATGCTGAGAGTGGTGGATTCAGTCCTCACCACCATCAAAAGCATCTTCATAAGGAGCTGCATCAGGGCAGTGATATTTAACATCAAATATTCCCACCATGCCATCTTCGCAGGAACAGCTATTCTCCAACAACTATCAGGTTGAACTAACCTGCAGAAGCATAATCTTGCCTTAACAACGGAACACTGCAGACCACCTCTTCATGGACTTTTTCTGATTGCATATTTTTGCATGATATTACGTTTTGCACAATCTTTTTATTTACATTGGCCTGTAGAATTCTTCTCCCTCTCCCATCAGGCAAAAGGTATAGAAGTGTGAAAATGCACACCACCAGATTCAGGGACTGCTTCTTCCTATCTGTTATCAGGCAACTGAATCATCCTACCACAACCAGAGAGCAGTGCTGAACTACTATCTATCTCATTGGTGACCCTCAGACTATCCTTGATAGGACTTTGCTAGCTTTACCTTGCACTAAACCTTATTCCCTTATCATGTATCTATACACTGTAAATGGTTCGATTGTAATCAATCTACAAGCAGAAGGGGGAGATGAAGGACATAAAGAATTGGAGACCCATAACGCTCTTGAATGTAGACTACAAGATCCTGTCTAAGGCCATCGCCAACCGGGTCAAGACTGCTCTGGGACAGGTGATCCACCCGGACCAAACTTGTGCTGTACCTGGCAGGAAAATCTCAGACAGCCTAGCGCTGCTGAGAGATACCATCGCCTACGTGCAGGACAGACGGGTGGATGCCTGCCTAGTCAGCTTGGACCAGGAGAAGGCCTTTGACAGGATTTCGCACACATACATGAGGGACGTGCTCTCCAAAATGGGTTTTGGGGAGGGAATCAGGAATTGGATCAATCTGCTCTACACCGACATCCGTAGTGCAGTCCACATCAATGGGTGGGAATCAGACAGTTTCCCTGTAAGGTCTGGAGTCAGGCAGGGTTGCCCTCTCTCTCCTGTCTTGTTTGTCTGCTGTATTGAACCTTTTGCCGAATCCATCAGGAAGGATGCGAGCATTAGAGGAGTGACACTGCCCGGCAGTGGGGGCATTCAAGTAAAGACCTCCCTGTACATGGACGATGTCGCTGTCTTCTGCTCGGATCCAGGGTCGGTCCGCAGATTGATTAGTATCTGCGACCAGTTTGAGTCGGCCACGGGAGCCAGGGTGAACCGCAGGAAGAGCGAGGCCATGCTCTTTGGCAACTGGCCCGACAGATCTTCCGTCCCCTTCACCATCAAGCCTGACTTCTTGAAGGTGCTGGGGATCTGGTTCGGGGGGGCTGAGGCGTGTAACAAGAATTGGCTGGAGCGGATAGCCAGGGTGGGGAAGAAGCTGGAGCTGTGGAGGCAACGCTCCCTCTCCATAACGGGAAAAAATTTGGTCATCAGGTGTGAGGTGCTCTCGGGCCTGCTGTACTTGGCACAGGTGTGGCCTGTCCCTCCTTCCTACGCCACAGGGATCACCCGGGCCGTCTTCCAGTTCATCTGGGGGTCGAGGATGGACCGGGTGCGACGGGCCACAATGTACAAGTCAGCAGACAACGGGGGTAAAAGCGTGCCCAACGTCGCCCTCATCCTGATGGCCACCTTCGTGTGTGGCTGCATCAGGCGGAGTGTAGAGCCAAGGCACGTGGGCACCAAGTGTCACTACCTGCTGAGGTTCTACCTGTCCCCGGTGTTGCGAAGGATGGGCCTGGCGCAGATGCCACGCAACGTGCCAGTCAGCTGGTCACTGCCGCCCCATCTGTCGTCTGTGGAAAGGTTCTTCCGGACCAACACCTGTGACCACATGTCCATTGGGCAGTGGTCAGCACAGAATGTCCTGCAGGTACTGCAGGGAAAGGACTCGATGGACCCGGTGGCGTGGTTCCCTGAGCAGACTGCCCAGCTTGTCTGGCAAAATGCCTCATCGCCAGAACTCACCAACAAGCACCAAGACCTGGCTTGGCTGGCGGTGAGGGGAGCCCTCCCAGTCAGATCCTTCCTGCACCATCGGAACCTCACTACCAGCGCACGCTGCCCTCGGGACGGCTGCTATGGAGTGGAGACGGTTGCCCACCTCTTTGCAGAGTGTGGATTTGCCCAAAGAGTCTGGAGAAAAATGCAAGGGTCCCTGGTACGCTTTATTCCAAACAGCTCTGTCACAGAGGACTCTGTGATTTACGGACTGTTCCCAGGGACACATTCAGAGACTGACATCAAGTGCTGCTGGAAGGTTATCAACTCGGTGAAAGACGCTCTCTGGTCTGCCCGAGCTTTGTTCACCACCCAGCAGAGCGAGATGTCCGTCGGGGAATGTTGCCGACTGGCCCACTGCAGACTGCAGGAGTACGTACTAAGGGACGCACTGAAGCTCGGTGCAGCCAACGCCAAGGCTCGGTGGGGGAGGGCCACAGTCTAAGGTCCTTCCGCTGCTGGACATGGGGGGCACTGTATGGTGGAGACGCCCCTCAAAATAAGGGAAGGTATCCCATGCCGGGGGGCCACATGAGTGGCACGGGTGGGGGATTAATTAGTAAAATTTGAAAAATGTATATAGACTGCATGGAAGAATTTGTATAGCCTCCGAAAATGTCGGATGGATTTTTCGCACGGTTGATGTATTGTAAATATTTATTACTTGAATAAAGTCTATTTTGAAATATAAAAAAAAAAAAAAAATCATGTATTGTCTCTCCACTGACTGGATAGCACACAATAGAAGCTTTCCACTGTACCTCTGTACATGTGACAATAAATGAAACTAATACTTGTGTAAATTATGTAGAAATGTTTCTCTGTGTTGTCCAAGTCCATGTTTTTGTAAAGTTGTTCAATCAAGATTTTCATTGTTACACGCACCTTCAGCATATGACTATAAACTTGATTTGACAGTTGTATTATCCCTGGTCAATTCATCCCTCCTCACCCGAACCACACCCTCTACGGGCACTTTCCCTTGCAACTGCAGGAAATGCTACACTTTTTGCTTTACCTCCCCCCTTGACTCCATTCAAGGACCCAAGCAGTCTTTCCCTGTGTGGCAGAGGTTCACCTGCACCTCCTCCAACCTCATCTATTGCATCCGTTGCTCTAGATGTCAGCTGCTCTAAATCGGTGAGACCAAGCGTAGGCTTGGCGATCGCTTCGCCGAACACCTCTGCTCAGTTCGCAATAACCAACCTGATCTCCTGGTGGCACCCCCTCCCATTCCAAATCCGACCTTTCTGTCCTGGACCTCCTCCATGGCCAGAGTAAGGACTACAGTAAATTGGAGGAGCAGCACCTCAAATTTCGCTTGGGAAGTTTGCACCCCAGCGGTATGAACATTGACTTCTCTAATTTCAGGTAGTTCCTACTTTCTCTTCCCCTTCTCAGCTCTCCCAGCACACTGGCTCCACCTCTTCCTTTTTTGTTCCTGCCACCCTCACATCAGTCTTAAGAGGGGTTTCGACTCGAAACTTGCCTATTTCCGTCGCTCCATAGATGCTGCCTCACCCGCTAAGTTTCTCCAGCATTTTTGTCTACCTTTGACAGTTGTATGTTGCAATAGTGTAAGTTGGTCTGCTAATTGAATAGACTCACCTTCAAACACTTGGCTTCCTCGACATGAATCAAGACCCAGCCTGCAATGTTTTGATATTTTATTCAAAATATTTGCATTTTTACCTACAAATATAATCTGAAAAAACAGGAAAGAAAAACACATGTATCCATTTAGACTTCATTAATTGGAGTCATCTGATTTTGAAAAGTTAGGATGCAAAATTAATTGAATGTATATATTCTGGGACTGAATACTTACATAGTTTAATCACTGCTGTATTAGCTCCGGCAGCTTAGTTCAGGTTGATGAATTGTACTTGTCTTGTCTCCTGGCTTTCAGGCTGTAATAAGCAAAAATAAAGTGTGCAGTTCCAACCCAGTTTGAGGTGGGCATGAATTCTGATGCATGTTTCACAAACATCTTTATAATCTTTTAAGGACGAATGTCTTATTTATAACCAATTCTAAATGATACATTTTCAATGCCATTCATCACACATTTTGCCTGTCATTTATACCGAGACTGCAATCATTGCAATAAAAATATGGAACAGGCTGGACATGTTGATCTTTAATATGCACTTCTTTTATTTCCTTTCATCAAATTACAGTGAGGTTTGTCAGATACATTTCACCATGTAATCTGATAGTTTTCAGAGGCTTCTGCGTTGTGAAATTCTGTGGCTTTTTCTTTTACAATTAACAATGATCCAATAGATGGTCCGTAATAAATAATTGATCTTTAATAAATGTGGCAGGACACAGAGCTCAGTCTGCCTATCTATTATTTAAACGGGTATCTTAAATAAATGACAACACGTTTATAAGTATTACATATTTAAATTTAAAATGTGCTCAGGAAGGAACCAAACTATATAATTGGCAGTTGTAAACTGTAAAATAAAATAATTATTAAATATGTGGCTTTGTGAGGGGATGCTGCTTTGGGGTGTAATTGTCAAGCCCCCTTGTTTAGCACCTGCATATCAGAATTAATAATTGATGCTTTAAGCTTCTGGAAACAAGTATTTGCTCCACCTTGTAATACAATAGTCTGCAGTATTATAAACAGTGGTGCTACTTTAGTTTGTGACTGTAGCATTACAGAGAGAAGTCTTCTGGAAAGCTATGTTATTGTCCCAAAAGCATGAGTGATTGCTTTATCATCGGCATGGGATTCAGGAACATGGCTGATTCAAAACTTGGAGTAATAGGGTGAGTATTATTTTGCCACGTGAATATCATTCAATAATATAACAGAAATCATTATGGACTATATTGCAATGTAACAATATTTTAATAATATGTTTATGCTGACATATTTTGAAAGTCCTTCCTATGGACTTCACCATTGTTTCAAGCATGATGTAAATAGTTTAAGCATTCTTCATGTACTAAGGAAGATCACATATTGAATTGTTGCCTTCGGTGAAAGCAGTCTTTAATTGCAAAGCAACAAATTTAAATACTGGACAAAGTTTAACCCAAGTTCTTCGAGCCTGCACCGCCATTCAATATGATCATGGCTGATCATTCAACTCGGTATCCTGTACCTGCCTTCTCTCCATACTCCCTGATCCATTTAGCCACAAGGGCCAAATCGAACTCCCTCTTAAATATAGCCAATATGGCCTCAACTACCTTCTGTGGCAGAGAATTCCAGAGATTCACCACTCTCTGTGAAAAATGCTTTCCTCATCTCGGTCCTAAAGGAATTCCCCCTTATGTTAAAATTAATATTTATAATTGCTATCTCTGAAGAACATTGCAATTTATTTGTAAATAAAGTAAAGTATTCCTTGTATTATTACGTGGAGCTGCAATTTTGATCTTTTTCTGAAATTTTGAAATCTGATTTTGATCCCCTAATTTGAGGAAGGACATTATTGCTATTAAGGATGTGCAGCGTGGGTTCACCAGGTTAATTCCCGGGATTTTGGGACTGATATATGATGAAAGAATAGGTCGACTGGGCTTGATTTCACTGGAATTTAGGAGGAGAGGGGATCTTATCGAAACATATAAAATTCTTATAAGACTGGACAGGCTAGATGCAGGAAAAAAAATTCCCAATGTTGGGGGAGTCCAGAACCAGCGGTCATATTTTAAGAATAAGGGGTAGGCCATTTAGGACTGAGATGTGGAAAAACATTTTCACCCAGAGTTGTGAATCTGTGGAATTCCCTGCCACAGAAGGCAGTGGAGGCCAATCCAAGAGAGAGTTAGATTTAGCTCTTAGCGCTAAAGGAATCAAGGGATATGGGGAAAAAGCAGGAATGGGGTACTGATTTTAGATGATCAGCCATGATCATATTGATTGGCGGTGCTGGCTCGAAGGGCCAAATGGCCTACTCCTGCACCTATATTTCTATGTTTTCTAATTCAAGGATACATTGAAGACTATAACTGTCCCATTACTGGAATAATTAACCTAGCAGAAAAAACACAAAAAAAGTTTAGAACAACTTGAAAATGTTATACAATTTCTCTCCAATCAATGAAGAATAGGTCAAATTAAATAGGTGACGCAGTTATGCGCCAGAGATGATGATACAAAATAAGATGAAAATGACAAAACAAAAAAATCACAATAGTGATTAAAGTGAAATTATCGTTTTTTGTCACTATGCACACCAATTCACTTGCAATTTCACGTGATTTGCAAGCACATAATTTTAACACTACTTGGCAAATTGTAAAGCACAGATGCAAAGTGTCCAAATGCTTTTAGTCTGCAGGCTAGACAGCTGGTGAAGTTAATCTCCATGTAATGCTATTGACACCTATCCTGTCAAACTGAGCTAGCTAATATTCTGTGTGAACAGCATCGGAAAATCTGACCTGAGTCGCAAGGGGAAAAAATAAAGCTACCTGCACTTTTTAAATAGTGCATGTGTGTTGATCCTTTCAAAAGTTATCTTGCTTGACTTGCTAGTTTGTTAGTTAATGAACTGGAATCAGCTTCATTATGAACAAGTGGTGTTGTTTGCATTTTGTGGAAGGAGAAATTGTGAGGAAATGCTGAGGCAAGGTAATTTGCCACTTAGGGCCCAGTGGCCTTTCATCCAGATTGGAGTGATTGGAGTGAGAGCTGAGAGGCAGGGCAGGCATATTCTGGGACCCATTACTTCTCTCCAGTGATGCTGCCTATCTTGTTAAAGAAGGAACTGCAGATGCTGGAGAATTGAGGCTACACAAAAGGCTGGAGAAACTCAGCGGGTGCAGCAGCATCTAAGGAGCGAAGGAGATAGGCAACGTTTCAGGTCGAGACCCTTCTTCAGACGCTGTCTATCTAGCTGAGTTACTGCAGCATTTTGTGTTTGTCATCCGAGCAAAACTTTGAAGAAGCACTTTATTCATTAAAAACAATGTTTGAGAAATACCAATTCTCTAGCAAGGATGTCACTGTCACGTGCTGTAGGCAGATATACGACACAATACGATATAACTTTATTTATCCTAGGAAGGAAATTCCTCAGAAGTTTCAGTTTAGTTTATTGTCACGTGTACCAAGGTACAGTGAAAGGTTTTGTTGCATGCTAACCAGTCAGCAGAAAGACAATACATGATTACAATCGATCCATTTACAGTGTATAGACACATGATAAGGGAATAACGTTTAGTGTAAGGTAAACCCAGTCCGAGGGTCATCAAAGAGGTACCGTGGATAGTCTAGTCAAAGGGCTACATCGAAGGTACAACAACCGGTGACCCAGACAATGCAACACCTACTGCAATGCCCATTGCTGGATAATCCATGTACTACTGCAGACCTTGCACTTAACACTCCAATAGCACAACGATGTGTACAACAGTGGCGAGCCACTATGTAGCATAAGGACACGAAAGAAGAAGTAGATAGTAGTTCAGCACTGCTCTCTGGTTGTGGTAGGATAATTCAGTTGCCTGATAACAGTCCCTGAATCTGGTGGTGTGCGTTGCACACTTCTATACATTTTGCCTGATGGGAGAGGGGAGAAAAGTGAGTAGCCAGGGTGCGACTCGTCCTTGATTACTGCTGGCCTTGCTGAGGCAGCATCAGGAATAAATGGAGTCAACAGAAGGGAGGTTGATTTGTGTGATGGCCTGTGCTGCGTCCACAATTTGCTGCAATGTCTTGTGGTCCTGGAAGGAGCTGTAGAAATTGGTGAGAGTTATAGGGGACATGCCAAACCTCCTAAGCCTTCTAAGGAAGTAGGAGGCTTTGGTGTGCCTTCTTGGTCGTTGCTTCAATATGGGTGGTCCAGGAGAAGTTGTTGGTGATATTGTTCCTAGAAATTTGAAGTTTTCGACCATCTCTACTTCGTCACTGTCAATGCAAACTGGGGTATGTGTACTGCTTTGCTTCCTGAAGTCAATCACCTTTGTCTTGCTGCCATTGAGAGAAAGGTTGTCTCAACAGCAGGACACAAGGTTCTGAATTTTTGTATCCCCAGTTTTGCATCTGAAGAAGGGTCCCGACCCAAAACATCACCTATGCATGTTCTCCAGAGATGCTGCCTGACCTGCTGAGTTACTCCAGCACTTAGTGTCTTTTTTTTGTAAACCAGCATCTGTAGTTCATTGTGTCTCCCTATTTGCAATGCTACAATGTAGATTAGAGAGGCTCACTTATTTAAGGAGAGGCAAAGCTAACACTTTCTCCTTGAGGAAAGAGCAGAATGTGGGTGGGATTTTATATAGTTCAAAGACTTTGTGTCAGCATGCCAATTATATAAAGGGCTCCATGTCAGATCTCGGAGGTACCATGCATGGAGAAACAATATCAGTCCCTCAACGTACAGTATTAGTGACCACTGTAGGAAGATAAAGATCAGCATCTGATAACCATTATAAGTAATGATGAGTGTAAACCTACTTTATTTCCTTCAGAGAAATCTACCACCCTATGTTTTACATCATAAGATCATAAGCGATAGGAGCAGAAATAGGCCATTCAAGTCTACTCCGCCATTCAATCATGGCTGATCTATCTCTCCCTCCTTACCCCTTTCTCCTGCCTTCTCCCAATAACCCTTGTCACCCTTGAGTTGAGTTGTGGCCAGCCCAAGCGTGTGAAGTACCAGTGTGCCCACAGCAATAAGAACCAATCTTCTTCTTATCGAGTCCACGCACAAGAGTAGAAGTTGTACAGCCAGAGCTGAACACACTTCTTGGCATCTGCATACAATGGTGTCTGTCTTGCGCTTCTTGTGCGTGGTGGTGGAAAGATTGGTGAAAACAGGGCCGCAACGTGAACACTCTTTCCTTGATCCCTGCCTCACCATTTGGTTAAGGAGTCTCAGTCCTGGTCAGGAGCAGCACACACAAGATGAGGCAGCCATGTTGGGAGCTCCTTTGTTCTCCACATTGTTTGGTGCAGAATAGTAGCGTGAAGTTTTTTATGGAAATGTCTGAATTATATCTCTGCCCCTTAGAAAACCAGCAGTGCATTGTGCAAAGCCTTGATGACATTTAAGATTGAGATGATGAAAGGAAGTAACATTCCTACACTCAAGGTATAGGGACCAGCCACGCTTCCTCAGAATTCATGACAGCACTTCACTGAATTTGCCAGTATCAATAGTTTGTTGGGTCACCATTGATCGTTGCCCTTATGAGAACAACTACATAGTTACACTCCCCACAAGGGAAGATCCTAGGATGGATAATACGTGATAAGGAACTTAACTTCTGACACCACAAAGTCTTTCCATTATCTACAAGGCATCAGTCAGATCTGTATTATTCTCCCTTTGCTTGTGCGAACTTAGCTCTAGCATCGCTCATGTCTAGGTGATAGAGCTAATAGGAATCTACATTAACCACCCAAAAAATTAACTCCTTTCTCTGCTGGTGCACTGTGATTGCAGCATTTACCACCCACACAGCATATGGAAGCAAAACCATGAAGACTTGTTCAAAACTATCATCTGGTAAAAGACAATAAATGCATGAGTACATCATCAATGTCAAATTCATTTCTTAGTTACACACTTCTGATCTGGAAATATATCTACTTTTGGGAGGACATTCACCAAAAACATATCAAAGGATCAGTCCTAACTACTTCCAATGATTGCTGTTAATCTCAATGGTAATTAGCAGCAATCATTAAAGGCAGGATTGAGTGCAACACCTGAATCCCATGAGTGAAATAACCACAGCACCACTTATAATTACATCTGTCATTCCTTATTATGACCCAGGAGGTAGTTCACCGGGTCTACTCTAGCTTCCAGCTGTGCAATCACCCTCCTAGTTTCCATAGCACTGCAATATATTTTCTCAATCATGCCTATCAAGTACCTTTGAATTCTTTGGCCACTTTCCCAGAGCGATTTGCAGGCAACCAATTAAACTACTCGCACATCTTTGTGACGTGAAGCTGGAGTTCCTGGCAGAAACCAAGGAGTCACAAGGAGGATTCTTCAGACAGCTCTTTGCTCAAGACTGTTTTGGTTATGATGACCTAGAAGAAGCTATTCTGCCCAATGGGTACATGCCAGTTACCAACAATGTACTCCCATTCACCTACTTATTTCCCTGCAACGTATTCTCTCTCCCATGCCCATTAACTCCCCTCATCCCAATTCCCGATTCTCCTACCACTCGACCAATGGTAATTACAGTGGCCTATTAATTTACCAACCCATTCTTGATATGGAAAGTTCACTCGTACACAGGGAGAACTTGTAAACTGCCCAAAGACAGCACCCGAGGTCAGGATAAACCTAGGTTGCTGGACCTCTGAGGCAGCAGCACCAGCTGTGTGACAGTACTGATGGACTTCTGTGCACGAAAGGCCTCTCTCCTTCTGTGTTAGACATCTCATCACTATGTCAACTTTCCATAAGTAGCTTTGGGCAACGGGTACATCCTCTTCAAGAGGTGATGGTTCCAATGCATGCAAGCTGCTCATTCAATGATGGATAAAGCAATAAACAGAACGGTTAGCAGAGACTGGCTGTTACAATTAGATGAAATTAAGTCAAGAGAAAACTATCCACTTTTATGTCACTGTGTTTTGATGTGGATTTGAAATACATATAGTAATGGCTGTGGAGCACACTAATGCAACTTTCCAGTGTGATTCAATCAGATTTCTGCCATAAACAGAAAATACATAAGAAACAAAAATGTAAACAAATGTTTTTATCTGGATTCATTGAAATAACTCGGGTGGCATGTTGGCACTGAGGTAGAGTTGCTGCCATACAGCACTTGCAGTGCCGGAAGCCCGGGTTTGATCCTGACTACGGGTGCTGTCTGAATGGAGTTTGTAGGTTCTCCCCGTGACCGTGTGGGTTTTCTCCGAGATTTTTGGTTTCCTCTCACACCCCAAAGACGTACAGGTTTGTAAGTTAATTGGCCTGGTATGTCTAAATTGTCCCGAGTGAGTGCAGGACAGTGTTAATGTGCGGGGATCGCAGATTGCCGCAGACTCGGTGGGCTGAAGGGCCTATTTCCGTGCTGTCTCTCTAAACTAAACTGCCAACAAACTTTTTGTTAACGTCCTGTGAAAACACACATGTGAAAAAAGTGGTGCAGTCAGAATGAAGTGCCAGTGGACTACGCAAGCCTGAGCATTGCAAAGGCACCCAAAAATTAGCAAGAAATAGCAAAAACACAATTTTTTTTTAAAGCTGATTTTTGATTTGCAAGGTCTTGGTTAATTCCATTTTTGATGATGGTGCAACATCCCACAGATGCAAAAATTAAATTCCAAGTCAGTGAATAAAATGAAGGACAGATTTCAAAAGTACCAACACAGCAGAGTAGGAAGTTCACTATCTGGCAGAATGGGTGTGAGGGCCAATAATAATATATATTAAAATATTACATGAAAAATTAAGGGAATTTACAAACAAAAATAAGAGGACCCCGAACCATATTTGTTGACAACTAACCTGATTAAAAAGGTAAACGTTAAGATTTTTAAGGGGGGAAGGGGGATGGGTGGGGGGAGTGATTAACTTTCATCCTCACTGTGTAAATAGAAATATCACATTAGCAAAATTATAAAGTAATTAACTGTACTTTTGCTGTTGTGATGTTATCAATATATTTTTGTGGCTTCCTCTTATTGTTGACTTTCCACCTCTACTATTACCTGAGACAAAGCATAACAACTGGAAATTGAGTTGCCATTTCAAAACAGCAGGAGGATAAGACAGCCTTGGGAGTCCAGCGGACATGATACGCTGACTCATAGTAGGTGTTACCTCAGGCAGCAAGTGTATTATAACAATCCAGCTACCTCTGCACAATAAGTAAGCAGTGGGGAATGACAGTAAGACTCCCTAGTTAGGCTCTGGCTACTGTATCCCATCTGTGGGTCATACACTGGCAGAGTCAGTTAACCATGTGTATCATCAACGACACTGAGGTTTATGATCACCCTCAATCTTTATATGCCAAAAAATATCTTCCGTGCGTAAACAGGGGAAATCTGACCAGAACGTTTTTTTTCAGTTGTTTCTGAAACAACTTTAAGTTTTTAATTATTGTTCAATCTCTGAGATTTTGCCAGGATTTCCCAGCAGGTGGTATTGTCATTAACATCTAACAATTTGCATCGCCTCCACATATTTGGGGGCAACTTATCCTAAAAACTGCTTGAAGCCAGATAGTCGGGGTTGAGTGCTGGTGGCAGGACATTTAGAAAATGTAAAAGAAAATGCAAGGTGATAGAGTAGGATACCAATATTGGTAACGATAACCAGATGCTATCATGAAGGGACAAACATAAGTGTATTTATCCAATATGAGTCTGGGGAGGGGAAAATAGTAAGATGACACAACTGAAGGCTCTTTACTTGAATACATGCATCATTCATAGCAAGCTGGATGATTTAATGGCACACAGAGATAAACATTTCATAACAATTGAGACACCCGAATGAGATTTCCCCGAGTCATTAGATTAAGTCTTTAGATCGAGTAGATGTGTGCCACAATAATTAACTAACTGTGCCTATACTCTCTTAAGTTTAGAAAACTAATTCTTGATCTCATTGAAACACACAAAATCATAGGGGACATTATAGGACAGATGCCAGTGACATTTTTTTTGCTGGTGTGTCAATAACCAAAAGCCACAGTCTCAAAATAATGTGTAAACTATTCAGGATGGAGGCAAAAGCAAATTTCTTCACAAAGGGCAGTGAATCTTTGGAATTGTCAACCCAAAACAACCATGGAGACTGGGCAATGAGTATATTTAAAAGACAGATAGATAGACTTATGTATATTAGAAGAATCCAGGGTTATGGAGTTAAAGTTGTAAACCAACATTGAACACTGGCATGTTGCAAATCACCCAAGATCTTAGTGAATCGCAGAGAAGATACAAGAGGCAATAGTCGAGTCCTGTTTTTATGTCTTATGTTCATTTCTCCGTATTAGATGTTACTGGCATATGAAGGACCTCATCAGCAAATATTTAAAAAAATTGGCATTCAGCCACCTTGCTCCTCTATTGCACACTCTGCAGTTGGATTAATTAACTTTTCCACATTTATATCTGTCAAAAGGCTTGTTAGCCGCTGGAGATGGATTAATGGATAATTATTGCAACTGCATCATGATTGGTTTGCATTGATGGTAATGAAACTGCATTCCCACATGCTGCATGTTTTAAAGCACCGCTTATGCCTGACGTTTTTTGCTAATAAGTCAATTTTGTTCTGCAAAAATAAACGTTGAGCTAATTTCTCCAAAGGGGCAAATGGTATTTCTTACTTGACACAAGTAGTGACTGGTTAAAACATAAATTATGGCCTAAATTCACACCAGGGCTTAGTATCTTCACGAGTTTAATGGTAATTTGGTTTAATATTATTACTTCCATTTCTTTACTGCTTTTTAAAACTGGAACCAAATTAACATTTCTAATCTGTGGCTTTGTTAATCACTTAAACTCTTTCATCTCAAATGTATCCATTTGACAACCACGAGGGAGCATCATGGAAACAATCAAAATATTGAATTTTGGATCCTTTAAAACAAAAGCATGTCTGCAGAAGCAAACCATAATTAATATTTTTGTAATATTAATATGATTATATCCTAAACTAAATGGTTACATTCCAAAATTCTGTAAGAAATTAGAACTGTTTGGTTCAAAATTAATAAGCAATATTAAAATTCCCTTATAGAAATTAGATATAACACATATCTATTGGCTTTTTGCCATGTACAGTCATTATTCGACAAAAGATACCTCGTGTTTTAATATTGGAGAAAAGGAAGTGGAGATGAGTTTTGATAAGGATATATATTTAAAATGTGGCAAATTAATATTAGTAGATATATTAATTAACATTTTAATTGAGGATACAAGGAACTGCAGATGCCAGTTTACAAAAAGACAAAGTTCTGGAGTAACTCTGCAGGTCAGGCTGTATCTCTGGAGAGCATAGATAGGTGATGTTTTGGGTTGGGACTATTCTTCAAATACAGGTATCTTCATCTGAAGAAGGGTCCCTGCCCAAAATGTCACCTAACTATTTTAATTGCTCGGCCATTCATAGCAATCACAAATTATAATCATATTTCCCATTCTCTTGTCTCTCTATTCTTGCTGTTTGATTCTTTCAATCAATCTCCACCTCCCCCACCCCTCCCACTTTCTTTGTCTTATACCCTCCCTCTCATGCATCATCACTGAAGATGGCAAATGTGCTTCTGGAGAGACAGGAGTGATGATAAAGGAGGGAGGGTTGCATTATTGGTTAAGGAGGATGTCACGGCAGTAGTCAGAGGTGACATTACGGACGGTTCATCTAGTGATGTTATGTGGGTGGAGTTGAGGAACAAGAAAGGGATGATCGGTGTATTACAGACCCCCAATAGTCTGCGGGAATTAGAAGAACAAATATGCCAGGAGATTGCAGACAGCTGCAAGTCAAATAAGGTTGTTATAGTAGGGGATTTTAATTTTCCCAATATTGACTGGGAAAATCATAGTGTGAAAGGTTTAGATAGTGTTCAGTTTCTCAAAGGTGTTCAGTTGAGTGTTTTCCAACAGTATGTAGAGGCTCCCACACGTGAGAGGGCGACACTTGTTCTAGTCTTGGGAAATCGGGAAGGGCAAGTGAATGAAGTGTTGAGGAGCTCTTTGGGACAAGTGACCAATGTTCGATTAGGTTTAAGATAGCTAAGGATAGGGACAGAGAGAGCTCACGTGTTAAAATGGGGTACGGCCAACTTTCAGGGTCTGAGAGAAATTCTTGCTCAAGTTGATTGGAGCAGGTTGTTTGAGGGGAAAGGAACGTCAGCCAAGTGTTAGCCGATAGGGGGCACCGTCCTGTATGGTATGGCTGCCCAGCCTGTAGCTGTTTGTTTTTCATACTTTTCTTTATTTTTAGTGAGTTAAAGTGCTTTGTTTTGGAGTTCTATTCTTTTTTATGTTGGGGGGGGGAGGGGGGAAAGGCGGAAACTACTTTTCCTGGTCCCTACCTGGTCGGAGAGGCATATTTTCTCCGGGCTGCACTTTCGACCCGTCCTCGCGGCCTACCAGTGGGCTGGAGCGGAGTTTCCTGAGGAGACCGCCCAGAACCTCGGTTTCGGCAACAGCGCAGCGCTGGAGCGCCATAGCTGAGCGGGCGATGCCTTGCCTGGGTCGCCACGCTGGAACTCCTATGAGCTGAGACCGCCGAGAAAAACATCGCGGAGCTGCGGGTCTATGGAGCGGCCAGCTGCGGCGCTGACTTCAACATCGGGAGCCAGTGGTGGAGCTCCATTCAGCGCGGCCTTGTTGGCTTAGGAAGCCGCGGACTACGGTAAGGAAGCGGCCGTTCCAGGTGTCCCAAGCCGCTGAGGGGATTCTCCCGACGCCGGAACACAATCACCCGGCGAGAAAGGCCTGGAACATCGGGCCTCAATAGGCCTGAATATGAGTGGACATGGGATGGGGACTGGACATTGTGCCTTTCCTCATAATGGGAAACATTGTGGGGGGATGTTTTTTTTATGTTTAAAATCTCTTTATTTTTGTTATATCTGTATTCTTTTTTATGTGCTGCATTGGCAAGAAACATTTCACTACACCAAATGGTGTATGTGACCAATAAAATAACCTTTGAACCTTTGTTTTTTTTAAGTGTGATGACAAAAGCTCAGGATTAAGGAAGCTTGGTTGATGAGAGAAATAGAGGCATTGGTTAAGGCTAAAAAGGATGCATGGGACAGGCTGGGCAACTGGGATTAAGTGTATCCCTGGAGGAGTTTCGGGAACCAAGGAGCAAAGTAAACAAGGAAATCAGAAGGGCAAAAAGGGGCCAGGTGTTAGCATTAAGGATAACCCCAAGAGATTTTATAAATACATAAGGGGGAAAAGGGTAACTAAAGAGATAATGGAATCAAAGCAGTCAACTCTGTGTGTAGCCACAAGAGATGGGCAAGGTCCTCAATGAGTATTTCTCCTGTGTATTTACCGAGAAGAAAGACAGGAGGATGGAGGAACTAGGGGCAGTCACTGGAAGTGTCGAGAACAGTCGGTGTTATGGTTGAAGAGGTGCTGAAGGTACTATCATGTATGAAGGTAGACAAATTTCCAGGGCATGATCATATATATCCAAGGACATTGTGGGAAACTAGAGAGGAAATTGCAGGAGCCCTGGTTGAAATTTACTAATTGTCTTTAAATACAGGAGAGGTGCCAGAAGACTGGAGGGTGGCAAATGCTGTTCCTTTATTCAAGAAGGGCTGCAGGGAAAATGTTTGGAACTATAGGTCAGTGAACTTAACATCTCTAGTTGAAAAGTTACAAGAGGGTATTCTGAGGGAAGCGATATACAGGTATTTAGACAGACAAGGGCCGATTAGGGATAGTCAGCATGGTTTTGTAAATGGAAGGCCGTGTCTCACAAATCTAATTTGAGTTTTTGGAAGACATGAACAAAAAGCTCGATGAGGGTAGAGCTGTAGATTGTGCATATATGGACCAGTAAAGCATTGGACAAGGTTCCTCATGGTAGGCTGTTCTGGAAGGTTAGATCGCAGGGGATCCAAGGAGAGATAGCTGAATGGATAGAAAGAGTGTAGGAAAGAACTGCAGATGCAGGTTTAAATCAAAGATGGACGCAATATGCTAGAGTAACTCAGCGGGATAGGTAGTATCTCTGGAGAGAAGGAATGGGTGACATTTTGGGTCGAGACCCTTCTTCAGACTGAATTGAATTGAATTGAATTACCTTTATTGTCATTCAGACCTTTCGGTCTGAACAAAATTTCATGCCTGCAGTCATACATATATAAAAAATAACAAAACCACACAATAAACACAAATTTAACATCCACCACAGTGAGTTCACCAAACACCTCCTCACTGTGGTGGAAGGCAAAAGTCTTAGAGTCTCTGTACTTTTCCCTCCTTGTCTTCCCTCTGCGCTGAGGAGATCCAGGCCTCCGATGCTGCCGTCCACCAGGCCCGCGGCCGAGCCTCCGAAACGGGCCGCCGCCACATCCGTCGCCGGAATACCGCCCCAGGGCCCGCCGCTGGAACGCTGGAGCACTGCAGCCCCGAAAGCCAGGCAGCCGCCGGGACGTCGCTGGAGCACCGCAGCCCCGAAAGCCAGGTCGCCGCTGGAGCACCGCAGCCCCGAAAGCCAGGTCGTCGCTGGAGCACCGCAGCCCGGAACGCCAGGTCGTCGCTGGAGCACCGCAGCCCCGAAAGCCAGGTCGTCGCTGGAGCACCGCAGCCCCGAACGCCAGGTCGCCGCTGGAGCACCGCAGCCCCGAAAGCCAGGTCGCTGCTGTAGCAACGCAGCCCTGAAAGCCAGGTCGCCGCTGGAGCACCGCATCCCCAAAAGCCAGGTCGTCGCTGTAGCACCGCAGCCCTGAAAGCCAGGTCGCCGCTGGAGCACCGCAGCCCCGAAAGCCAGGTCGTCGCTGTAGCACCGCAGCCCTGAAAGCCAGGTCGCCGCTGGAGCACCGCAGCCCCGAAAGCCAGGTCGCCGCTGGAGCACCGCAGCCCCGAAAGCCAGGTCGTCGCTGTAGCACCGAAGCCCTGAAAGCCAGGTCGCCGCTGGAGCACCGCACCCCGAAAGCCAGGTCGCCGCTGGAGCACCGCAGCCAGGTCTCCGCTGGAGCACCGCAGCCAGGTCTCCGGTGGAGCACCGCAGCCCCGAAAGCCAGGTCGCTGCTGTAGCACCGCAGTCCTGAAAGCCAGGTCGCTGCTGTAGCACCGCAGCCCTGAAAGCCAGGTCGCTGCTGTAGCACCGCAGCCCCGAAAGCCAGGTCGGCGCTGGAGCACCGCAGCCAGGTCTCCGCTGGAGCACCGCATCCCCGAAGCCAGGTCGTCGCTGGAGCACCGCAGCCCCGAAAGCCAGGCCGTCGAAGAGTCGAGACTTGAAACGTCACCCATTCCTTCTCTCCAGATATGCTGCCTATCCTGCTGAATTACTCCAACATTTTGTGTCTATGAATGGATAGAAAATTGGCTTCATGGAATGAAGCAGAGGGTGATGGTCGAAGGTTGCTTCTTGGACTGGAGGCCAGTGACTAGTGGTGTGCCTCAGGGTTTGGTGCTAGGCCCGTTACTGTTTGTCATCTATATCCATGATTTGCATGAGAACATACATAGCAAGATTAGCAAGTGTGCAGATGATTCAAAAGTGGGTGGTTTTGCAGAGAGTGAAGATGATTTGAAAAATTGCAGCAGGATCTTGATTAATTGGCCAAGTGGGCTAAGGAACGGTTGATGGCATTTAATGAAGAAAAATGTGAGGTATTTCATTTTGGGAAGTCTAACATGGGCAGGACCTACACAGTGAATGGTAGGACTCTGGGTAGTGTTGTAGAGCAGAGGGATTTAGGAGTGCAAGTGCATAGTTCCCTGAAGGTGGAGTTACAGGTAGCTCTGGTAGTCAAAAAGGCTTTTGGCACATTGGCCTTCATCAGCCAAAGTATTGTGATTAGAAGTTGGGTCATATTGCAGTTGTATAAGACGTTGGTGAGGACAAATTTAGAGTATTGTGTTCATTTCTGGGCACCGTGTTATTGGAAAGATGTTGTGAAGCTCGAAAGGGTACAGAGAATATTTAAGAGGATGTTGCCAGGACTAGAGGGTCTGAGATATAGGCAGAGGTTGAGTAGTCTGGGAGTCTATTCCTTAGCGCGCAGGTGGATAAGGGGTGATCTTATAGAGTTGTATAAGAGGAATAGATCGGGTAGATGTACAGAGTCTCTTACCCAGAGTAGGTGAATCGAGGACTAGAGGACATAGGTTAAAGGTGATGGCGAAAAGATTTAATAGAAATCTCAGGGGTAACTTTTTCACACAAAGAGTGGTCAATGTTTGGAATAAGCTGCCAGAGGAGGTAGTTGGGGCAGGGACTATCCCAACATTTAAGAAGCAGTTAGATGGGCACATTGATAAAAAATGGTTTGGAAGGATATGGACCAAATACTGGCAGGTGGGGCTAGTGTAGCTGGGACATGTAGTGCAGCTGGGACATGTAGTGTAGCAGGGTCTGTTTCCACTTCCACACTGTATCACTCTATGACTACAAGGCAGTTGGGATAATCCAATGGCAGGCATATTTTGGAATACGACTCACTTTTCCACTCTTTCATTCTCCCTTCCTTTACTTATCTCACACACCATTTCCTTGCCATTTCATTTGCTACCCATCATCACTCTCTTAACAGTTTCCGCCCTCTATCCCAGATTAGACTGAATGGAAAGTCTATTAAGCTAGGAAATCTGTTTCTTAATGCATTCACTGTACTCTCATGAGAGGTGGGTGTTGCCGGAGAAGCAGACATTTAGTGCCTATCTTTAATTGCACATGAAGTGGGTGGCCTGCTTAGCTATTCCAGGAAGCATGTTCGAGGCAGTCATGGTTCCCCAGCTCTATATTCAAATGTAGGCCGGAAGAAGTAAGGATGGGAACTCTTCCTCTCTGAAGAATTTGAGCAAATCAGATGCATTTATTAAAAAATAGTTATTTCATAACGTCATAATAGGAGCAGAATTAGGCCATTCGGCCCATCAAGTCTAATCCGCCATTCAATCACGGCTGATCGATCTTTTCTTCCTAACCCCATTCTCCTGCCTTCTCCCCTTAACCCCTGTATTAATCAAGAATCTATCCATCTCTGCTTTACAAATATCTATTGACGTTCCCCCACAGCCTTTTGTGGCATATAATTCCACAGATTCACTACCCTCTGACTAAAGAAATTCCTTCTCATCTCCTTCCCAAACGTTCTTTAATTCTGAGACCTCTAGTTCTAGACTCCCCCACTAACGGAAACATCCTCTCCACATCCACTCTTTCCAAGCCTTTCACTATTTGGTACGTTTCTGCTACGTCGTACACTCCCAAGAATCCCTGCTTTCTCTGCACTACTTGCCCTTCGACCTATTTTTGTATCATCTGCAAACTTGGCCACAAATCCTTCAATCCCCTCATCCAAATCATTAATATACAACGTAAAGAGTAGCAGCTCCATCTGCCCTTTGATACAATTTAATTGATCGCCACTACTGATTTAGGTTTTATTTCAAGTTTACCTAATCAAATTAATATGAATTTCCTTGCTGCTGTGGTGGCAATTCATGGGTGAATTCATGGCTTCAGATAATTAATTCAACAACTTTCCACTGTTCTGTATCAGAATACAAATATCACAATAAAATTCAAATTGAAAGGGTCTCAGTTCTCTACTGTGCATCTGCAAAGAGAAACCAGCAGGCAAAGGAAGCACGGGGACAGAAGTTTCAAGAGACCAAAGTAGAGGCAGAAATAGCAGATCAGGTGAATAAGATTGGAAGCAGCAGCTTGAGATTTATGGACAGCATGTAGTGAGGGGTGACAGATAGTGGAATGGTGATAGTGGAGGCCCAAGATGGTGTGAAAATGTTATGGAGTTTGAATGTAGTATGCTAGTTATAAGGGTGGTAAATACAATAGTAACAGTGGAATCTCTATTCAACATTCTTTTTATAATTTGAAAGAAATGTAGAAACTTTACCACTTAATGCATCTGAACCTTCTAACAGTGTATTGACATGGGTGGAGAAGGATTTTAATAATTTCAAAGTTAAGTAGGCTACAATATAATTTATTTTCAAGCCTTAGAACAGTACTGGAAGACTGATGAAATGGAAAAGATCTACAGTATATGACCACGACATCTAAAAGAAATAGCCTGATACAAAAGTGTAGCTCACAATATATGATGGAGTGAATGTTACATAACAATAAATGTACATAGATAAAGGATTGTTAATATCCAGCCAATCTTCTAAGACATTGAAAAGAATAGCCACTGTAATCCTAACAGGAAAAGTGGGGTAGTGGTGAAACTGAATCAAATCATGTATACAGACGTGGATTAATTTTATACTCTGTCAATAAATCATATTTTGCATTATGAAGACCAGAAGATGGCAGTGGGTGAGGAAAAGGTAATGGAGTTGTGAAAAATAGATTTGCGTGATTTGAGTTGGCAAGCATTACGTGGCTTCTCAAATCTAAAGTAGAAACAATGCTGATAAAATTAAAACTTAAAGAATAAGCTGCATGAAAGTAGCGAAAACATTAATTTGTGCATCATGTGTAATTTATAAATTAGTTATTTTAGTGAGTGCCATTCATAAAGTGATTTTAAAAGCTACATCTTTATTTTGTATAGTTATAGTCAGGATAAATCTACAGATGGAGAAGAACTTGCTTTAGTATAGAATTACATAAAATAACATTCTTAATAACCTCATATTATCACAAAGTACTTTACAAATAAATAAATTACAACAATTACTTTGAAGTGTAAACACTACTGTAATGTTTTAGGAAAGGCAACTGGCAAATTGTGAACAAAGTTCCAGAGGAAAAATAAAGAAAAATTGCCCATCCAACATGTTATATGAGGAATAATAACACAAGAGTAGAAATTGCATTGCGTCAGCACCCAGGGATAAATTTCAATCAACATTTGCATTGGTGTTCACTTACATTGATTGGTGATCAGTGGTCGCCCAATGTGTTGTCTCAGGTAGGTGGCCGGCCAAGCAGCATTAAATTCAAATGGCTGTGATGCTGGTAGCCAATCCAGTTAAATTTCAGGAAAAGGTAAGAACTTGAGTTGTGAGGGTAGGTAATCATGTGGATGTAGGCGATCATTCATCAATTAATATTTGTTAGGACTTGAAGGGCTGAACTAGAGGAAGGGGTTGGACAGGCTAGGACTTTATTCCTTGGAAGCTGAAGGATGGTCATATGGTGGTGTATAAAATCATGAGGGGAATAGACCCAGTGAATGCACATTTTACCCAGGGTAGGGGAATCAAAAACCAGAGGACATAAGGATTTAAGATGAGGGGAAAGATTCAATAGGACTCTTGGGGGCGAATTTCACTCCGGGGAGTGGTGGATATATGGAACAAGCTACCAGAGGAGGCAGTTGGGGCATGTATAATAACAACATTTAAAAGACATTTGGACAAGGACATGGGTAGGAAAGATTTGGGCCAAATACAGGCAGGTGGAATTAGCATAAATGGGGTATTTTGGACGGCACAGAATTGGATCTAAGGGCCTGTTTCTGTGCTGGGTAATTCTAAGTTCCTGACACCCAATTATATATTCAGAAGATTCTAAGTATTTTGGACAGCCAGTAGTGCATCAAAAATGGGTGTCATATATTTTACAATGAAATCACTACATGATAATTTGGAAGACAAAAGTGCTGGAGAAACTCAGCGGGTGCAGCAGCATCTATGGAGCGAAGGAAATAGGCAACGTTTCGGGCCGAAACCCTTCTTCAGACTGAAGACATAATTTGGTATGTTTTATAAAATAGCACGCAAGGCAATCTGTACCATTAATTGTCAATATTTTTAAGCTGAGGCAATAAGAAAATATCTTGTTGTGAAGTGCAGAAAAAATACTGGGAGCAGAGGTGGTCTGAATTGGCCTTCGCTGGCATAATAGCTAACAGGGAAAATCCATTTAGACTATATGCAGAGGAAGGTTTTTTTGTCTTTTAAAATACGTTTGGTTAGACATATGGATATACAGGGAATGGAGGGGTGTGGGTTATGTGCAGGCATATAGAAGTATTGATTTTGGCAATGGCAAGATGCTCAGCAATGACAATGTGGGCCGAAGGGCCTGTTCTTGTGTTATACAGTTCTATGAAATATTTCATCTTGAAATGGCATGGTGGATTGGGGAGTAGGATGATGGTCCCTGACAAGATGATGAGGCGGACAGACATGTGGCAGAGCGCAGCTGGAAGTCAGAGCACTCTCATCCCTGACGGCTCCAATTCATTCCACTGAAGGCTCCTTCACCTGAACTGCCAATTTCCACAGGGATACTGGGAATTCCCCAGGGATACCTTCTGTTTCTTTTTGTGAACCACGCAATGAACCAAATCTACCGGAATGAATAGTTTCCTGCAGGGAGAGCGAGCAGTCAGGGTTGACTCCCGCCAATGCCCTAGGCTGCCCACAGTTGCCGGCATGTTCCCGCTGTCCTGGTCAATGCCGATGTCCGAGGCTCCGGCCACCCTGGACTCTCGGTGCTGTTTGGGCCCGCAGTGTTTTCACCCTCCCGCAACCCCAACCCCAACCCCGGGGCTCAGTGACGCCGGAGCCGATGGCGCTGCCGCCTCCTCCCGCCCGTGAACGACGACACCCACGCGCCTCGTGTACTGGTTCCCGCGCGCGCGTCGCTGGCCGTCCACTCCCCCGCGCGCGCGCCCAACCGCCAACCCTCAGCCCGCGCGCGAGCCCCGCCCAGTCAGTGGGGGACAGCACAGACAGGACGGGCCGAGCTCCGGGAGCAGGCGGGCGGCGGGTGGGGTTGGGCCGGGCTCCGCGACACTGTGCCAGCGGGGAGCGGGGTGGGGTTGGGATGGGTTCCGTGCCCGCGGGGAGCCGATACCGGGCTGGGGCGGGGCGGGAGGCTGGGGTTGGGCTCCAGGACGCGGCGGTGCCCGTGGGGCCGGGCTGGGCCGGGGCACGGCGATGCTCACGGTGAACGGGCGGGCGGGCGGGGTTGGGATCCATGTCTGTGGGGAGCTGGCGGGCGGGTCTGGGCTCCGTGCTCCGGGACGCGGCGAGGGCACTGTGCCCGTGGGGAGCGGGCGGGGAGTGAGCGGAGAGCCGGCGGGGAGGGAGGGAGGGAGCCGCTAGCGGGCGGGCGGGGGCAGCTATGCCATCAGTCAGCTGAAGCGCAGCCGCCGCCCGCATGTCGGCTGTCGAGCGCAGGGAGGAGAGGGAGCCGCCGACACTGAGCAGCATGGGGGTCGGGGGATGAAGAGCACCTCGCTTACCGTCGTTTTATTGATTCAATACTTAGACGGCGAGGATGTATGAATTAAGGGAACCATACGAAGGTAAATACCCTGGGGATTTAATGATAACAGTCGCACAATCAGGGATGCTCGAGCTGTAATGACTGATGGTTTTAATTAATACATCTGACAATAGCCAAGCATTTTTGTTTTGATTCGCGAAACACCCTCGTTACAAAGGTGTGATTATTTTGCATTAATATAATTTGGCTGAACAATGTTGCAAGAGTTTGGTAATGGTATAATATCCGACAGTAAACAATATTTTGATTTTTATAACTTTAAATATATAGATTGAATAATTACAACGTAAAACATTGTGTTGACCGGGGAAAACTCTGGTTGTGGAAATTGCAGACTTCAGTTAAATGAAGTAAAATGCAACCACTGAAGCATGCAGTGTGCCAGTTAATGTGGCAGAAAGATACATACGCAATCCTCTCTTTAAATAAATACACTTAATGTTTGTTGCAGATTGAAAGAGTGCATGAAACCCGACTGAATTTGGCTGGCAGTGTATTTGCAGCCTTGTAATATGCCAGCTGTCGTGGTTATTATTGCAGTTTTTGATGTGTTCCATTAACCTGACATTTTTTACACACTGATGGTTTCTCCGTTGTTTTTTCTCATGATTAAAAAAAAAAGATTCATTATATAATTAAAAAAAATTAAGTCCATCCTATCTCTTGGACAGTTCGCGTTTTAAAGATAAAATGCCTTTTCATTTCTGATTACATTCTTTTAAAAAATCACAGGAGTAAATTATGTCAGCAACAGACTCGCACTTCCTAGCGAGGGACCAGGTCTCGAGTCAAACTCCCCAGCGACAAGACCGACAGCGTTATCCTGGCAGGCTGCGATTGAAGCGGCCAGGCAAGCGAAAGCTGCCGCAACCATGAACTCTACCACAGAATCCAGCAGCGCAGCAGCCCAAAGAAAACGGCAGCAATTCGCCAAGAGCAAGAAGCAGCAAGGCAGCACCGTAAATACCAGGCCGGCTCGTGCCCTCTTCTGCTTAAATCTCAACAATCCCATTAGAAGGGCCTGCATTAGTATAGTAGAATGGAAGTATCCTTTTCATCTACACAAGCACGCAAAATGATGTGCACAAGGCTTCGCTATAACACCATGAAATATTATTAGCTGCGTGTTTCAGTGTTTGATTGTGTTCCTGCAAGGTCATCGCAGCATTTGCATATTGCACGTAGAATACGAACAAACATGGGATTTTATGCGCTCAATAATTGCAGAACCTCGGCAAACTACTTTCAAGAGAAATTCAACAAATCTCACAAACCACGACAAATACTATAAAGCTTTATCCAAAACGAGGAAATTCAACATAGATTTACTGAATCCAATAAAAATACCCGTACAATAACAGATTTTTGTGGTATTTCTGTAGGGCCCAGTTACACCTGCACAAGAAATAATTCCATCGACCTATTTATTTGAAGGTGACTTTAAACATATCACTGATGTTGCATCACTAAACTTTGCATACATTTTCATTATAGATATATCCAAGTAATAACCCAATGAACGTTTTGACAATATATATTCACATATATAATTAGCTAATACCCTATTTCCCAAAGTTGTATTGTATTGAGTTCATGTATTAGTAGTCTGTCATTTAAAATTACTCTGCATTAAACAGTCAAATGCACTTACAGGAGGGATAGTGGTGCTATACTTGAGTTAGTGTACTAACTGGAGGCTGGCAGAATAAACACTGCCTTCAAATCCCAATAAGGGAACTTTTGAATTTAAATTTAGTTAATCTGGCATTTAAAATAAAAGAACAGGTTGTCCTGGCAATGGTGACTGACACCACTGGGGGATTGTCTTGGGGAAATCTATCATCCTGACCTGATCTGACCCATTTGTGACTACACCCACAGCAAACTCGATTGACTGCTGAATGTCAGGGCACTTTAGGACAGATAATAAACACCCCCCATAAGAAAAATAAACACAATCTATACATACACATGCAGTTAAATAAAATTTAATTATCAGTTGACCATCAGAACTCTTTCAAAAGAAAGATCTTGAGTCCAGCATTAATTTTACTCATCTGCTTTAATGATAGTTTTTAGTAGCTATGTAACTTTTAACAAGGACAAATTTACTTTTATAATACATTAACATCTTACACAGAATTAAATGGACTGTAACATACTGTATTTTCAAAATAATGGTAAGGCTAATGGTGCTTGCTGTTACTTTAACGCTACTTTTGGCATAGTTGGTATCGGCAGCAAAGACATAATTTTAAAGAATCTAGTAGTTCTTTATTGAAAGATATATTCCTTAACCGGATATGCAGGCCATTTGATATCTTTATATTGATTGCTATTTTTGCCAACTGTGTGGCCTTAGCTGTTTACATACCTTTTCCAGAAGATGACTCAAATTCAACCAATCATGATCTGGTAAGTGTTGTCTGATTACTTCCGTCTACCTTTGTTAAATAGTTACTGAGAAGCAACACAAGGATCTCATTAATCTCATTCTTTAAAATAAGATTAATAACATTATTTAACATTCTTGAAACGGTGTTGCTCCTTGTGTTTTTGGAATTGAAGACTGATTTATAAATTTGAACTATAAATTTAGATGCGCAAGTTAGCAACAAATGTTTAGGGTAAATTACTTTATTTACTTACTGAAGATTTGCGTGGTTTTTATATTGTGATTTTTCTGTGTTCTGAAAAGGTTTTGTAAGTGGTATTTTATCATTAGTGTTTTATTATTATTAATGTTTAGTGTTTTCTGAGTCATTCATAACTGTCACTGTATGTCATGTTGTTACTTGTGGGCGGAGCACCAAGGCAAATTCCTTGTATGTGAATACTTGGCCAATAAACTTACTTACTAAGTAAGAAGGACACGTTATATAAAGTTTAACTGTTTGAACGGAATTGCAGATTTGTGCAATTAAGAATATTGATGCATATTCAATTCTTGCTGATGATGTCTTTGCTGTTACTGTTCCATCTTGTTACTGTTTCATCTATGTTTGGAATTGCAGTAAAATTATTGTGCTTGTGCTGAGTAAGCTTTTGAGTTTGTTTATCCATTTCTTCCTGCACTTTTTTACGTACTCCCTTGAACTGGATATCATATTCAGATTGTTTTGTTGAAAACTGAAAAATTAATTTCAATATTACTCGCATCCAATGGATTCTTTAGCATGCAAATTAATTAACCAGTCCTCTGTAGAATTAAAATCAAAGAAGGTAATAGTGGACTGCGTTTTAAACAGGTGCATTCCTTCTGGTGAAGGTTCCCCCACAGTGCTGTTATAGAAGTTGCTCCAGGCTTTAGACTGAGTGTCAAAGGATTGGAGATATATTTCTAGGTGAGGTGGTGGCTTTCCTGTACACCTGCTGCCCTTATTGTTCTTTATATTGAAGGCTGTGGATTTGAGAAGTGCTATCCAAATAGCTTAGGTAAGTAACTATAGCTAATGCATGATCATGGTACAAGGAATCAATTTTTAGGGTGCTTGATGTGCCAATCAATCAGGTTACATTGTACTGGAATTGAACATTGTACAATCATCACCAAATATCCCTATTTTTGTCCTTATACTGGAGAAAGTTATATAAATGTTTGATAAATACATAAGGGGGAAAGGGTAACTAGAAAGTGTGGGACCCCTCAGGAATCAAAGCAGCCATTTCTGTGTGGAGCCACAGGAGATGGGCAAGGTGCTAAGTATTTCTACTCTGTATTTACCGAGGAAAAAGACAGGAGGACGGAGGAACTTGGGGCAGTCAATTGAAGTGTCTTGAGAACAGGTAGACAAATCTCCAAGGCCTGATCAGATATATCCGAGGACATTGTGGGAAACTAGAGAGGTAATTGCGGGAGCCCTGGTTGAAATTTACGAGTTGTCTTTAAATACAGGAGAGGTGCTGGAAGATTGCCTCTATTCGGGTTGGAAGATTGCAACCTTCACGTGGTCCGCCCTGTTTCGACTAATGCAATCAACACGACGTGCACAAACGGAAGATCAAATAGAAGAAGTTGTCCAACAACTTTAGGTTGTGCACGCCACATGAAAGAAGAAGAAGATTGCCTCTATTCAAGAAGGGCGGCAGGGAAAATGCTGGGAACTATAGCCCAGTGAGAACATCTGTAGTCGGAAAGTTACTAAAGAGTATTCTGGGGGATAGGATATACTGCCATTTAGATCGATAAGGGCTGATTTGGGAAAGTCAGCATGGTTTTGTATGTGGGAGGTCGTGTCTCACAATTTTTTGAAGACGTGACCATAAAGGTCGATGAGGGCAGAGCTGTAGATGTTGTATACATGGATTTCAGTAAGGCATATGACGAGGTTCCGCACGGTAAGCTGCTCTGGAAGGTTAGATTGCATGGCATCCAAGGAGAGATAGCTGAATGGATAGAAAATTGGCTTCATGGAAGGAAGCAGAGGGTGATGGTGGAAGGTTGCTTCTTGGACTGAAGGCCTGTGACTAGTGGTGTGCCTCAGGGTTCGGTGCTGGGCCCATTACTGTTTGTCATCTATATCAATGATTTAGATGAGAACATACATGGCAAGATTAGCAAGTTTGCTGATGATACAAAAATCGGTGGTTTTGCAGATAATGAAGATGGTTGTGAAAAATTGCAGCAGGATCTTGATCGATTAGCCAGGTGGGCTGAGGAATGGTTGATGGAATTTAATACAGAGAAATGTGAGGTGTTGCATTTTGGGACGTCTAACATGGGCAGGACCCACACAATGAATGGCAGGGCTCTGGGGAGTGTTGTAGAGCAGAGGGATCTAGAAGTGCAGGTGTATGGTTCCTTGAAGGTGGTCACGGGTAGATAAGGTGGTCAAAAAGGCTTTTGGCACATTGACCTTCATCACTCAGAGTATTGAGTATATGTTGCATTTGCACAAGATGTTGGTGAGGTCGCATTTAGAATATTGTGTTCAGTTCTGGGCACCATGTTATAGGAAATATGTTGTCAAGCTGGAAAGGGTGCAGAGAAGATTTACATGGATGTTTCCAGGAATAGAAGGTATGAGCTACAGGGAGAGGTTGAGTAGGCTGGGACTATTCCTTGGAGTGCAGGAGGATGAGGGGTGATATTATAGAGGTGTATAAAATCATGAGAGGAATAGATCGGGTAGATGCACAAAGTCTCTTGCCCAGAGAAGGTGAATCGAGTACATAGGTTTAAGGTGAAGGGGAAAAGATTTAATAGGAATCTGAGGGGTAACTTTTTCACACAAAGGGTGATAGGTGTATGGAAGAAGCTGCCAGAGGAGGTAGTTGAGGCTGGGACTATCTCAACGTTTAAGAAACAGTTAAACAGGTACATGGATAGGACTAGTTTGGGGAGATATGGACCAAACGTAGTCAAGTGGGACTAGTGTAGCTGGGACATGTTGGCCGGTGTGGGCTAGTTGGGCCGAAGAGCCTGTTTCCACACTGTATCACTCTGTGACTATAAGTTAATTGACAAAGTGGTTTAAAATGGTTGGGTTAGGTTCAGCCCAGAGGAACAAATGCAGTGATGGCTGGTGTTGGGATAATTGAGTTATGACTTCAACAATTGGAGTGTTTTCTCTTTTGGTGCTCCCGTTGATATCTCATTTTAACCCGGTCACCTTGATGCCACACTCGGTCAAGCCCTGCCATGATATCAAGCGCAATCAACCGCACCTCTTTGTTCCATGATTGGACCACGGTTGTGATGCGGTTTAGAGCGGAGTGGTCCTGTGGAAACCTAAGGTGGTTGGTTGTGAGCAGGTTATTGGTTCGGAACTGCTACTTGAGAATATTGTCAATGATACCATTCATAACTTGGAGAGTAGACTGATTAGCTGGATTAGATCGGTCCTTTTTGTGAACAGGAGAGCTTCGACTATTGCACTGTGCTTGTGAAGAAACCTTTTTACAGTGAATACGACACTATTCTCTGCCTGATGGTAAATTATCTTTTAAATTTGAGTTTGGTCCTAATTAGTCTAAAAAGGCATTTTATATAAGGGATGTGATAAATGTGTATTTGTTGGTTGGCTTGTTTAGTAAAGTTTTGGTGGTTCAACCTCACCTTCCAGTCTATTGCAGGATGTTGATGCCAGTGTCATGGTTATGGTGACACCATTAATGGATAAGTCATGGGACTCTCATAGCAGATGGTCACTGTCTGATACATGTTAACATGGGAGATTTTAACGATGGCAATATCTTAGAAATGTTATGCACTGTTTAAATTGTACTCTTGTTTTCTAGTCCACTATGTGCATAATTGACTTTAACTCTTGGGCGTAAGGATGTTACAATAAGTGCCTTGCAAGGCTGGGAATAACAAAAGGAAAGTCAATTGGCTAATTTTCATGCATCTGATGGAAAATAGCTATCCAGCTAATAAAATGAGAATTGTTTGTACAAGAACCAGAAATACCAGCTCCTCCTGTAAGGTATATTGTCTGATAGGATGGAAGTGGCATTGCATTTGAAATGAATGATTTTCTAGTGATCTTAAGCCTCCTCTCCTAAACAAAGCTACAAAAAATTATATGTCATTAATTTATTGCTGTCTTTCCTGTGATCTGGAATACAGTGCAGTTTGATTTATTTGGGAATCGGAATTGCACAGGTTCCACTTCCATTTTTCTTTTACTTTCCCAGGTCATACCTCATTTCCTCAACAAGAAAAGTGTTACTTTGAGCTAACTGTTGGGAGATTATGAGAATTGTTCAGAAAACTTCAGTTATATATATCAAATTAAGTAAACATATTTCTCCTTTACCTCATCTCAGATTTGTTGAAACAGATTGATCAGGCAAGCTGAGTTCCATATGGTGCCATGCTGCACTAATCAGGTGCATTATAAGTTCATAGGTTTTAGGAGACGAATTAGGCCATTCAGCCCATCAAGTCTACTCCGCCATTCAACATGAATGATCTATCTTTCCCTCTCAACCTCATTTGCTTGTCTTCCCCCCGTAATCCCTGACACCTTTACATTATGTGTTGATGCATCAAACTAGTAAACCAGTCTGTGGTGATGTACTTAAGCATTGGAATTAATATATATCATAACAAGTTCAGAAGTTTCAAAATACTCAAAGTGTATAACTGGTATAATGTTACATATTAGGTTTGTTTGTAATAGGAATGTTTGCAAATATACTGAATTTAATACCTCAGTAATTTACTTCTCAAAAGAAAATATGCAAGGGTCCAGACTATTTTATGCCATTGTCAAATATTATTCAATCTATGACAATAGAAACTATGGTTACTTAGATGCTACTGAAAAAGTTCACTTAAAAAGATAGACAAAGTACAAATTCTTAAGACCATACAAAGCTTTAATTTAACGTCTGACGGGTGTGGACCTAGAGACCCAGAGGCAACAGTTTTACCTCTGAATCTCCAGCTGCACACACAAAGAAATACCAGAAAACCGAAGCTTATACTTATATATACTTGTACAGAAATAAAACCAATCGCATGTAATGTACAAAAATCATCAGCCACCTCCAAATATGGAGTTGTTTTTCACTCTTTGCCAAAAGCCAGTCACCCCAATGGCATCCTCTGGGCCCCTTCTTATCTGATTAACCTCTTCAACTTCCAAACATGCTAAATGGGTACCATTCTACACCTTTATTAAAGTTCTCCCCTACCTCTGCAATCTTCTTTATTTATGCAGTAATATGTGCTGCTAAATCTGTAATGTTAGAAGATTCATCAGGGATGTAAGTGCAGCATTCGTGCCCAATAATAGCACAAGTACCCCCTTACTCTGCCAGAATAAAATCTAGTGCCATTTGGTTCTGGAGGACTAGTACTCTCATTGCCACCATTTCAGCAGTGATATCATGAATGGATTGCCGTACATCCATAAAAGCCTGTGCAGTGGAATTAGCTAAAGTTTCTATAGCGGATGCCATCTTTTTTAATTATTTAGCTGCTCTAGTGACACAGTATGGAGGAAAAACGATGCAATACCTTTCGGTTTCTAAGATACCCCTCTTGACTCTCGGGGTTCCAGCTACCTCTGTGAGATCGTGGACCACCCTCATTTAGGGAACTACATAGGCTATAAAGCAGCACCCGTTCCAGTGGTCGTTCTTTCCCCATTTCCTGTCCCAAGAGCTGTCATCTCCCAGTGGCATCCCTGGCAGCCGTGGATATGCCCATAACCCACACACAAAGTATGTTCCATTTACTGATCGTGGTGCTCCTTGAGGAGAGATTGTAGTGCATGAGCTGTTTCCCAAATATACCCCTTTCTCTGGGTAATTGCAATGACATGAGGTATTTAATGGTATACGAGGATCACTTATTATTCTCAACCATGGTATTTTCCCTGCCTTAGTTTCATTCACCTTCCCACCCTGGTGTACCATCCTTTAAAATTATCATATATAATTCTCCCATATCTACAGGTCCCATTTACCCGTGGCTTGATCACTCGGCAACTACTAAACGCTATAGCATTGTGAAAACAGAGTAGGGCCAACCCCAGAATAAAAATAGGGTCATTGTCCTTCTTGGTTCTCCGAACCATTTACAGTCACTCAGGTGAATCCAATGCTGTGATCTTCAATCTTCTTGGCGGTTGATGTTGATACCACTTGGTACAGTTCTGTTCAATACAGTTTCAATTCCTTCCATCCCAATGCCTTATCAGTATGTAGTCTGACAGTATGAACTCGTCCCTGTATTCAACTGGTAGTGGTCTCTGTGCTTTTCGTATCTTATAATCCAGACCTGGCAAGGCATGGGTTAATTGCTGTGTATACATAATTAGTTAATCACTGAGGGCCTGTAGGTGTAATTTCCACACTTGAGTCACACCACCAGTGGGTACGTAGCCTGTGGTCACCCTCAGTTCATAGCATCCTTCCCACAGCTCGCAGTCACCCAGCCCTGTGTCACCTGCAAATCTACCATTGCCACCATCGTCATCACATTGCATCACATCGGCATACTCTGTTCCTCGCAGAACGGATGGCTATCAATGTCCCAAGATAGGCGAACAATAGCAACACGTCCATCGCAAATCTATCCTAGAAAGGGATTTCTTAAAAGAAAGAAGTTAATGTTTTATCTTTTAGGCACCATACTGACAATCTTACAGTGGTGAAAGTGAACCCACGCATGTCTCCTCTCCACCTTTTCTGCGGTAGGGGTTGTTAGAAGGACCTGGAAATGCCTTTACCACCGAATGTCCAGTCTCTTCCTCATCAAATTCCTGATTATTACACAAGTACCATGTTCAATATTAGACATAGTGGTTCTAGTGTACTTCCTTCAATGCCCTGGTTAACGATAAAATATAATTAGTCATTTCCATTGTCATGTGATGAAAATGAACAGCCTTCAGAGTATTCTGGTTTCATGTTGCCCCCAGTGAATGGTCATATAAAATCTCTGCTGAATTCCTTTTATTGTCATTCAAACAATTCAAACAAACAAAAGTTTGAACAATTTCTCGTTCCCTGCAGTCATAACAGCAAAAACAAAACACACAGTTCCACACAACATCCTGCATAGTGAATCTCCAAACACCTCCTTACTGTGATGGAAGGCAGAAGTCCTATCTTTCTTTCCCTTCTTACCTGTTCCACTGGAGAAAGCCTGTCCTGAGAGAAATACAAGCCACATGATCTTGTGAAGTATCTCAGCAAGCAAAGTAATAGCAATTAGCTCTTCCATGCCTTGTGATTCATTTTGGCCAAAGAATTTCACACAAAACAATTAAATTCTCACAACACAAAATTTGCACGTCAAAATAAATTCCATAATAGACCTACACAAAGCTCAGTATTTAGAACCACAGAAGTTAACAATGAAAAAACGTATTTGATTTAAATACTCCAAATCTGAAGAATCTGAGTGTGCCCCTTTAATTGACAGCATTGACCACATCGGAATTCTCAGTGGAATCCTTATCGGTGGGAAAAACAGCTGTAAAAACACTCAAACTGCTGCTTCGAGGTGATCGATGTTAAAGCCCCCAGACAGTTGCCATTTCTTAAAGGATTTACACATCTATTGTTTCAAACACAAAGCTCTTTAAACATTTATAACAAATAACACATTTGCACTTTTTTCTCTTAAGTCATGATCCAAATACACACATTCCACATAACTTCAAAGTGTAACACAGGTATCAAAGACTTCAAACCTGATTCGTTTTTGTCGTAGCAACAAGAATTAAAAAAAAACATTTACACCAAGGGACCCCATGCATTTCAGTTTCTTAAAGGAACACATACACAAAATAATATACAAAAGTTATTTACAAAAGCAGTTCATACTATATTTACTTCAAAGACTTCTCTTTGTAATCTACTTTCCCTTTTTCTGACAAAACCTTTTTTTTTTCTCACCAAAAACTTGGTTTAAAAAAATTTAGAAGAAAGATTTTACAAGCCACTGTGTTTTATTAGCTCAGGCATTGCTCTGGGAGGACTGAGGTCTCAATTGTGGTTATAAAGTCTTTAAATTGTGGAAGCCTTCTTGTTGAAATGAGAAAATTAAGTTGGAAATAAAACCTGTGACAGCATTTTTTCTTCTACCATAAATCTTCATAATGATAGGCAGCCGGGTGGGATGGTCCAATTCCCTGTCAGCCAGGACCCTGGATGCTGTGATTGGACGTGATCCAGATCGTGATGGGTCAGATTTCCCGTCACTCAAAGTCTGGCCACACCCACTGAAGTGGCGACCAATCAGACACCCTTTTTTCAAAGTCTGGCCACACTCAATAAGGTCTCAAATTCCACAAAGACCCACATTCTGTTGCTCTGTGCCAAAAGTTATTCAAATCTTGAAGGCAGGTTTGTTTTAACTCTAAATGTTGAATTTAATACTGTTTCTCTTCTTCTTCTGCCTCAGTCCTTACTCCCTTCCTCTTCTTCATCTGCCCTAGTCAGGAAATGCTTAATTCTGTCTGAATTTCCCCACCAATTTCCCTTATTTTGCTTGGTCGGGAAAAGGGATCCCTCCACCGTTTCTCATGTCCTAACCGTTTGGTCAGCTTGTAACTTAATATTCTAAATTTCTTATTATACTTAGAATTCAAATAACACATATGTTGGACGGGTGTTCTTCCTTCAATATGAGAGGGAGAGGGAGAGGGAGAGGGAGAGGGATTCTCAATTCTTAAAAAAACACCAATTAATCCAAAATTTCTCAACCAGGCAGACTCGCTAATCGAGACCCCAGTTTCTCAACTTGGCAGACTCCTTATCCCTTAAAAATATCACCCCAAATATCTCAACCAGGCAGACTCCTTAATCGAGACCCCAGTTTCTCAACTTGGCAGACGTCTTAATCATTGAGAGAGAGAGAGAGAGAGAGAGACCCTTATGGCTGATCATCCAGCTCAGTATCCTGTACCTGCCTTCTCTCCATACCCCCTGATCCTTTTAGCCACAAGGGCCACATCTTACTCCCTCTTAAATATAGCCAATGACAAATCCACCCGACAAATCCTCGGATGTCTCAACAAGGCAGGCGCACACCACGTCCCCTGTTTCTCAACCCGACAAACCATGGGTGTCTCAACAAGGCCGACGAGCCCTTTATACAGGGAGAGAGGAAAAAAAATTGAGAGAGAGAAAGAGATAGCTCAATTTTTAAAATACATACACAATTCCTTCTTAAAAATATATACACAAAATACATATATAAAAATACATACACAATTCACAATTGGTCTTATCTTTGTCTATCTCTAAGGACCTTAGCTGTGAACAGACCAACATCTGACAAAGAAAAAGAGGTGTTTCCAGGAGTGTTTAGGAGTCGGTTTCAATGGAGCGATAGTGCTCATATTCCTCCCTTTCCAGTCCTGGTAACCTCTGCTCAGTCATCCGATGGTGGTCCCACTGAGACCTGCGTGACTACGCCAATGAAAACGTTCATAGAGGGAGTACAGAGAAGGTTCACCAGACTGATGCCTGGGATAGCAGGACTTTCATATGAAGAAAGACTGGATAGACTCGGCTTGTACTCGCTAGAATTTAGAAGATTGAGGGGGGATTTTATAGAACTTACAAAATTCTTAAGGGGTTGGACACGCTAGATGCAGGAAGATTGTTCCCGATGTTGGGGAAGTCCAGAACAAGGGGTCACAGTTCAAGGATAAGGGGGAAGTCTTTTAGGACGGAGAGGAGAAAAAAAAAATTCACACAGAGTGGCAAATCTGTGGAATTCTCTGCCGCAGAAGGTAGTTGAGGCCAGTTCATTGGCTATATTTAAGAGGGAGTTAGATATGGCCCTTGTGGCTAAAGGGATCAGGGGGTATGGAGAGAAGGCAGGTACAGGATACTGAGCTGGATGATCATCCATGATCATATTGAATGGCGGTGCAGGCTCGAATGGCCTACTCCGGCACCTATTTTCTATGTTTCTATGTTTCACTTAAAAAGATAGACAAAATACAAATTCTTAAGACCATACAAAGCTTTAATTTAACGTCTTGATTGGTGTGGACCTAGAGACCCAGAGGCAACAGTTTTATGTCTGAATCTTCAGCAGCACACACAAAGAAATACCAGAAAACCGAAGCTTATATACATACAGATATAAAACCAATCACATGATGTAATGTATAAAAACCGTCAGCCACCTCGAAATATGGAGTTGTTTTTCACTCTTTGCCAAAAGCCAGTCATCCCAATGGCATCCTCTGGGCGCCTTCTTATCTGATTAACCTCTTCAACTTACATTAAAAAACCTGTAAGAGAGCTGTGAACTATTCAACTTAAGTTAAAAAAACCATTGTCACGATGGGAGTTGTCCAAATCCCATCATGCATTACAATTGGCTTTTTACAACAGGAAAGCAATCCTTTTGTGAAATGACAACAATCATTTAATAACTAACTCTTTTACTACACCTTTGTAATGTTTTAAAGTATGTTTCTGCAAGGGTAAAATACATTTCAGAGAAATATAGTTTGGTCAAATCTTAAACTTAAAACTATATAAATATACCTGTTTATGATTTTCAAATATTCACATAATTGTGAATTGTGTGTTGCAATTTCAAAAGCTTTTCATAGAATACTAATATTTTGATGCAATGCACTATCATTTGTTATCTATCTATATTATACAAAAACTCTTCCCTTTGTTCTTAACATTCTAAATGTCTGCGTGAGCCAGGGTTGCGTTGGCTTTCTTTTAATCTCCTTAATTTGTATCTTCTTCCAAATGCTTGGCCACAGCCTTCCCGTTTTCACACATGCTACTCACATTTTCTCAGCCGACAGGATACATATCATCCCGTCGTATTTCAACCTATCTTTAACAAGTTTTAAAAACGGCAAGAAATGCCGACTGACATCACAATACATTCACATGCTCCGGGCGCGAGAGGCACTCCAGTATTCCAACCCGCTCGGCCCAGCTGGGATCCCTTGCCCTCTCCATCTCTACCCTCCCTCCCCCGACTCTACCCCCCTCCCCCGACTCTACCCCCCCTCTCTCCCTCTCCCTCCCTCCCTCTCTACCCCCTCCCCCGCCAGCACTCCCGCTCGGCCCCACTGGAACCCGTTCGGCCCCCATACACTCGGCTCCGCGCACACAAGAAAGGCTCCAAGCACTGGATTCGGGACGAGGGGCACATCGTGGAGAGTTAGATCGGCTTAATTGAACGTTACCGTGACCCCTATGAGGGGACTTTGAAAGGTTTGTCGCGGTGGTGAACAAGGACATGAGTGCCAAGTTCACCCGGCTGGTTGCCTATGCTGAGCGGCTGCTGCCCCAGCTACCCTGGACGCAGCCCTTTGAGAAGGACCGACTTCACCTCCCTCGACGTGCTCACCTTCGCTGGCAGCGGCATCCCAGCCTGCATCAATATCCACAACTACGACGACATCTGTCAGACGGTGCAGTTTAAAAACGTCTCGCTTGGTGAATTGCTGGCAGTGGCCTACTATACCCGGAAGGAGAAACTCACCTTCCTGGAGGATCACCACCAGGACCTGTACATCAAGTGGAAAGGTCCCTCCTTTGAAGTCCAGGTCGGCCTTCACGAGCTGCTGGATTACGGCAGCAGAAAGCTTTTTGTCCAGGACAGGGGCCTCCACATCCGGCACGCAGCAAGCTCAGCGCCAGACGGAGCGTGTGTCCGTTAGTCGTCGATTGGAGTCGTTGAGGAGCGGAGACCCGGAGCTGCTCTTAGTGTTGTTACCGGGTAGGTCCCTCGAATTGACAGAGCCGAGGCATCACAGGGCCGCCATGAAGACCAGTGCAATTGGGAATGGGGGGGCAGAATGTGTTGGTGGCGCGTTATAAAAAGCCATCGTTCCTCTCTGCCTCTCTCTCTCTCACCTCTGCCTTTTTCTCATCGCCTTTTTCTCATCGTCTCTCCCCCCCTCTCCCTCTCCCTCTCCCTCTCCCCCCCTCTCCCCCCTCCCTCTCTCTCCCCCCCTCTCCCTCCCTCTCCCCCCCTCTCCCCCCCCCTCCCCCCTCCCCCCTCCCCCTCTCTCCCCCCCCTCCCCCTCTCTCTCCCCCCCCCCCCTCCACCTCTCTCCCCCCCCCTCCCCCTCTCTCTCCCCCCCCCCCCCCCAAGTGGCTGCAGCTGCAGTCCATTTGTCTTTTTTGTTTTCTTTTGTCCTGTTGTTTCAGTTTATTTTAGTTATGTATGTGTGGGGGGGTGGGAGAAACCTGTTTTAGTCTCTTCCTTCGGGGGGGCTGCGACCTTTTCTTGTATCCCCGTCTCGTGCGCTGAGGCCTAATGGCAGAGCTGGCGGCCTCCAACTGGGACCGAACTCGGGGCTCCGGAGGCAGAGCCAGGTCTTACCAACGCCAGGCTGGCCGACTTCGGGGCCGTGGTGGCGTTGCTGGCCCGACATCGGCGGCTTGGCCACGGGCCCAGTGGATGACAACGTAGGGAGCTCGCAGGTCCCAGGTTGGTGACCGGTTCTCCAGAGCTCCCGCAACAACAGCTTCGTCCGCTGGACTGAAGGGTGGCATCTTCGTCTGCTCCAGGCCACGGAGTTTGAACCGGCCTGTTCGCGGAGCTCGGACTTACCATCACTCGGCAGGGTCACAACATCGGAAGCCTGGATCGCCTCAACGCAGTTGGAGAACAAGGAGGGAAGAGACAAGGACTTTAAGTAGGTATGTACAATGCTTACCTTGAGCGGCGCTGCAGTTCTGCCACTCCCCGTGTGAGCGACTTTGGCGCCTTTCAGAGGGGTGCGGGTTTAAAATGCCGTTTTTCTCCAGACAGTTCAAGTCGATCCATTTCCGGGGATTTCGTTGCTAAAGAGAAATCGCTCTGACATTAGTTTTATGAAGGTATTTTTAAACTAAGCTAGATCATTTATTAGCTAGAGTAATTTAAAAATAATCTTCTAGAGCCATGGGCGCCGACAACGGGAAGGATTTTACGGAGGGGAGAAAAGTACACAGTTTATTTTACATAAAAATGTGGTTCTTAGGAAGCATTTAATCATATTTTCATGTTGCGAAAAGGGGACAAAAAAAATATACGAACCGGCAGTGGTTTTCCTGCCGACTGTGGGTTAAATGCACCGCACACCGCCTCGTTCCAATCAACCGCGTACTACTAAAACCTCTCTCTCTCTCTCTCTCTCTCTCTCTCTCTCTCTCTCTCTTTTTTTTTTTTTTTTTTTTTTTCTTCATTTCAAAAAACTTTATTCAACACAAATCATAAAATACAACACATCAAAACACAATCAAAAATCACACTATAATGAACAGATCATTGTAGTACAGCAGTACATTCATTTATAATCGCCTCAACCCCACGCGGCGACCAGCGCTGACGGAAGGCCTCCAGAGTCCCCGTGAACACCGCGTGTTCCCTCTCCAGGGACACACGTGCACGGACGTAGGCCCGAAAGAGGGGCAGGCAGCCGACTCTCGCCAGACCGTCGACCGCCCGCTGCCTGGACCCACGAATGGCCATCTTGGCCAGGCCAAGGAGCAAACCGACAGGTAAGTCCCCCCCCCACACTCGGCTCTCCCCACTCCCCGCCTTGTGTCCAAACACCAGGATTGTGGGGCTAAAATGCAGCCAGAACTTGAGGAACAACCCCTTCAGATATTGGTACAGGGGCAGTAACCTCACACACTCCACATACACATGGAATACGGTCTCCTCCTCTCCGCAGAAAATACATGCGGCAGACGAGCCCGTGAACCGACTCAAAAGTTTATTACAAACCACCGCTCCATGCAGCACTCTCCACCCCAGGTCCCCAATATAAAGGGGTACAACTCCCTTATAGAAGGACCCCCACTGGGGCCCCCCGCCTCCTTCGGATGGTAACACCGTCCTCCATGGTGAGTCAGGACGGGAGACGAAGGCACGGTGGTTCAGAATGTGCAGGAGCATCCTGTACAGTGCGCGTCTCCTTGCATCACAAAATGGCATGCTGGTCATCTCAGAAAGGCAGCTCAGATTATGCGGAGCCGGAGGCCGAGAAATATCCCGAAGCCTAGGCCCGATGAGCAGATCTGACGGAGCAGGGGTAAGCTCTATCTGAACCACTCTAGGCTCGCGCCTCTCCTCGACAACCACCATGACAGGATGAGGACCAGCCACACCCGCAGCCACAACATCCCCCTCTCCTCGTGGAACAACACTCTGGCTGAACACCACCAAATTCCCCACTCTTAACACATCCCTATAGAAAACAGGCAAGCCCCTTAGAGCGGGTCGACTGACACCCGCCACCGGGAGCCGCGAGGCCCCCCTTAGGCAACGACCCTGACGAAAAAAATACGTGGCCAGAGCGTGCCATCTGGGAGGGTTCTCTACATACATGTATCTCCGCAGAGTCCTGAGACGGAGAGCCGCCACCTGGGTGCGCACGCACACCAAGGACTGGCCGCCCTCCTCTAACGGAAGACTCAGGACCGCCGCGGAAATCCAATGCTTCCTATTTCCCCAAAAGAAATCCACCAGCTTCTTCTGTATAGCAGTTACAAATATAGAGGGCGGGACAAGAGTAGCCAGCCGGTACCATAACATAGAGGCCACCAGCTGGTTTATGACCAGCACCCTCCCCCGAAAGGAGAGAACTCCAAGCAGGCCTGACCAGCGCCCCAGCCGAGCAACCACCTTCGTCTCCAACTCTTGCCAGTTTGCCGGCCAAACATCCTCAGTGGGACTCAGGTACACCCCCAGATAGAGGAGGTGCGTGGTACTCCACGCATACAATGCCATCTCCTCCGGCAGGGAGTCTACCCGCCACTGACCCACCAAAAGTCCAGAGCACTTACTCCAGTTAATCCTAGCAGAAGATGCAGCCGAGAATATCTCCTGGCAGTCACGCATCCTCCGCAGGTCACCAGGATCAGTGAACATAAGAAGTACGTCATCGGCATACGCCGATAGAATCACCTCAACCCGCGGGCCAGGTAGGGCCAGGCCTGTCAACCTCCTCCGAAGAAGACACAGGAACGGCTCCACACAGACCGAATACAACTGGCCCGACATAGGGCACCCCTGGCGGACCCCCCTCCCAAAATGAAAAGGAGATAGCACCGCGCCATTAACCTTTACAAGACACTCCGCAGCAGCGTACAAAAGCCGGACCCGGGCCACGAAGTGTGGTCCAAACCCAAACGCTTGCAACGTCCCAAATAGGTATTCATGCTCTACCCTATCAAAAGCCTTCTCCTGATCAAGAGACAGAAAAGCAGCTGACTCACCAGTACCCTGGACTAAATGAATCAGGTCCCTAACCAGGTGGATGTTATCCTGGATGGACCGGCCAGGGACTGTATAAGATTGATCAGGATGAATCACTTGATGCAGCACGGAGCCCAGGCGATTTGCCATTGCCCGTGCAAAAATTTTATATTCTGTGCAAAGGAGAGAGACTGGACGCCAGTTCTTCAACAAACGGAGTTCGCCCTTCTTAGGCAGCAAGACAACAACCGTCCTACGCCACGAGAGAGGCATCACTCCAGTCGCCAGGCTCTCCCCCAAAACCAACATATAGTCACCCCCAGGACATCCCAGAATGCCCTAACAAACTCCACCGTCAACCCATCCAGCCCGGGGGACTTACCCCTCCTGAGCTGATGCAAGGCGCAAGTCAACTCCTCCAAAGATAAGGGGCCATCAAGAAGATCAGCCTCCCCCCTATCTACGGTCGGTAGACCCTCCCACAGATCTTGCTGAGCCTCCACACTGAATCCTTCCGCAGAGAACAGGGACCCATAAAAGGACCTAACCAAGGCATTAATCCTCTCTGGATCAGTGACAGAGGAGCCGTCATCTGCAAGCAACTCCACGAGCTGTTTTCGAGCTCCCCGCCCCTTCTCCAAAGAGAAAAAGAAAGGCGACGCTCGGTCCAGCTCGTGCAGCATCTGGACCCGAGACCTCACATAAGCGCCTCGAGATCGCTCAAGCAGCAGACTCCTCAAAACCTCCTTCTTCCTCTGAAACTCTCCCCATTCGCTGGAGTCTTCACCAAACTGACCCAGGCGAGACTCAGCGTCCTGTATCTCCCTCTCCAGCTTCTCGACCGCTGAGTCCCGCCTCCCAGTCGACCCCCATGTATATTCCTTACAAAAGAGACGGATGTGAGCTTTACCCACATCCCACCACTGCCTAAGGGAAGAGAAGCACCTCTGCCTCTCTCTCCACTTCACCCAAAACCGAGTGAATGACTCCCGGAAACACCGATCCTCCAGCAGCCTGTTGTTAAAGTGCCAGTACGCGGACCCAGCCCGAGCGCACGCTGGATTGAAATCCACACGCACCAGACAATGGTCCGAGCACGGCACCAGCCGCATTGAGGCCGCTGAGACACGGGAAACAAACGCTCGGGAAATATAAAACCGATCAATGCGGGAACCACCGCCCTCAGACCTCCGCGAAAAAGCAGTGGAATCAGGGTGAAGGTCCCTCCAAACATCAACCAACTCAAAGGAGTCAATCAAGCCTCTCAGCTTCTTCGCTACAGCAGGCGCACACTGAGTACCAGAACGGTCCCGCACCTCAAGTGTGCAATTAAAGTCCCCACCAAGGAAGACACACTCTCCCCTATCAATAGTGCCCAACAGAGCATTCACCTCCCGAAGCAGGCCGGCCTGCATCGTGCCGGAGCTAGGGGCATACACGTTAATGAAATGCAACGGCATGCCATCCAGGCTCACGGCCAGATGGAGCAAACGTCCTGGCACCACTTCCTGCACTTTTAAAATGCTTGGCAGAAAATTTGGGGCCAACAAAAAAGCCACCCCACTCGAATTTGAGCTGAGATGGCTCATATAAACCCTCCCTTCCCACTCCAGTTGCCAGGTAGGTTCATCACTAGCAACGGTATGTGTCTCTTGCAGATAACAAACTGCAAATCTCCCCTCCCTTAGGGCTGATAAGAGCTGAAATCTTCGAAAACTCGCTCTACTCCCATTTAAATTTAATGTAGCTACTGTGAATGTGTAGACACATTAGATTGTGACCCTCACACTCCCTGTAGTCACAGGAGGTCCTTTTCTGAGGACCTTCAACAAACCCCAAAACTGCCCCAAATCCGAGTCAGAAAGACCACTATCCTTGTTACTAAGGATAGCCTCGAGACTCTCCCGCACATCTAGCCAATCCTCCCATCTCCTTGTAACGGCCCACCATAATGTTTTGGGAGCACGACTTATTTTTAAGAACTCTCGCACCTCAACAATAAGCTTCGCCTCAGACACGGCCTTGGAGTCTGGGCTCTCAGCCAACCCGCTCGCACCTGAATCAACAACCTCAGAAAGACCAGAACTGTCTGACACAACACTCTCTGAGCCCCCCCCACTGGCCGCATCGCTATCCTCCTCCACAGCCATGACACGACCACCCGGATCAATGCTGGGGGTGGGTCCCAACATCCCTACCTGAGACTCGCAGCCCTCTGAATGGCTGGGCTCCTGCCCGCTACCATCACCCTCCTCCTCCGGGCCTGGGGAAGCACCAACAAGAGGCATCCCCAGGGCCTGTGGAACACTGGCACCCTCGGAGTCTGAAAGAGGATCACGTCCCATAACAGCCCTGACCTCCACATCATCCAGAGTGCCCTCTCCACAGGCATCACCCAGAGAATCACCACCTGCCATTAACCTCACCCCAGACAACTCATCCGGTGAGGCATCCCGCCCCCCAGCACCTCCACTGGCACTGATATGGAGCACAGACTTGAACGACAACACCCCCGAAACTCCCCCCTCAGCCTGACTCTGCACATCCCCCGTCACAGAGGGCACACTACCAGAGGAGCCAACCACGTCACCTACCGTGCTAGCACCCTCAGTAGGCCTCTGAAACGAGGGGACCTCATCCGACCCAGAGGGTACACACCCAAGGGAGCTAACCACAGCATCCGCCGAGATAACTCCCTCAGAGGGCCCCTGAGATGAAGGGACAGACTCCCGCCCAGTGGACACAACTCCACCGGAATCAACTTCAGCACCCAGTCCGGTGACACCCGCTGTAGATCCATGAAGAGAAGGCCCAACCACCGACCCAGAAGACACCGGGTCAAGACCACTTTCAGCCACCTCAGTGGTGGAAAGCCCGGAGAAAGACATCCCCTTCGCTCTGGACCCACGCCCTTCCTCCTCTTCACCAGGCAAATGCCTCCTTTTAGTCCCACTCGCATGCGGAGGTGCGGTAACCTCCATAAGGGAAGGGTCATCCGCCTCCACATTACCCCCAACCACTTTGCCACCCACACGTTTAGACTTCTTTCCCCCCTTCCGAGCCACCACAACTCCCCCCTGGGCCCCAGCAGGTGCAGTCTGCACCACACTGGAGCTAAACTCACCCGATTGCACTTTCTTCGCTCGGGCAGCCCTATCCCTCTCCTTCTTCTTATTATGCTTCCCCTGCTTCTCCCAAAACCCCCCCTCAACACTCCCCTCCTCCTGCGCCCCACCTCCATCCACCGCCACAGGCGCAAGACGTAGGGGACGTGGGGGGCTTGGGCTCTCACTGCCCAGGGTCCCCAAAGCGGAACCTCTGGACCCAGAAGGCTTAGCACTGCCGCCCCGGGTCACCAAGGCAGAACTGGCAACCTCAGCCGGGTCAGCAGTACCACCCCGCGCCGCTGAGGTTTGACCAGCCACCCCAGATGGGCCAGCAGCGCTTTCCTGGGCCACTACACTAGAACCTCTAGCAGTGCCCCCGCGAAAAAGACACTCCCTACGGAGATGTCCAAATTCGCCGCACGCATGACACCGTGCCTTTCCCCAACTCCAACGCACGGTTCTGGGTACACCCTTATGCACCACCTCAAAACTCCCCTCGGCACCATCCCCCTCACCCACCTTCATGAACACCCTCCTCTTGAAACTGAAGACCCCTTTTTCCTCCGGGTCCCCCCCGGGATGCAAGAGACGAAAACATTTAGACCGCACCTCCCCGAACTTGGACAGGTGTGGAATAAGCACTGCATCCGAAAAATAAGTGGGGCAGCTCCGCAGGAGAACCGTCTCACCCTGGATACCCACGGATCCACCTGTACGTGGACCCCCCCCACTGAGATCCCCTCCTCCAACGCTCGGGCCACACACTCCCGGGTCTTAAGTATCATCTCCACCTTTCCCCTTTCGAGCTCAGAAGAGACAATAGCCCCCCTCCCAAGAAGTTCATTCATGGCCTTCGTAATTACCCCCCCTAGACATCATAGGCCCAGTTTGAACAGAAATACCAAAACTGTCCCCATCCAAGTCAACATGAGGCTCAAGCTCAGATGGCCTCGCACCCGCCACTGATGCCGTCGCTGCGTAGGTCCGGACCTTCGGCCGCGCCCCTTCCATCGCCATCCTCACAGAGGCACA